>CAUOFW020009758.1:0-24840 GCA_963454935.2 Ilex paraguariensis
ATGCCAAAAATTAAAATCAAAGTGACACGGTTAAGTGGTTTGACAGATTGGAGCGAACTAAGGCAGCATGAGACCACCCAGTTGAGCATGGCAGGATGGGTGAGCTCAATTGAAGCAATGTGGGTGCAGAGCGTCGAATTGCATGGCATGGGTTGAACTCAGCATGCACATTGGTTCGTATAGCAAGGTTGACTGGTGAATGTGGGCACATGGCTGTTGAATGTGAGCACCTGATTGACACATGGTTGCTCAATGCATGTGACCAGGAGAATGTGGGCAGTTATGATGCTGAGACTCAATCAAGGCAGTTGTTGAGGCAGTTCTGGATGTTCCCAGTCTGAATCCAGTCTAGATGCATGCTGATAAAGGGGCAGTTCCACAACAGTTATTTGAAGTGGTGGAACTGCCTGTCAGGTGTTGCACAGAGACCAAGTTTACTAGTCCAGTATGCTATGGAATAGCAAAAATGTGGATAACTACCTCTTGACAGATGGGGGTGTCATCTGCCTTTCTCTTGTATAAATAGAGGTGCTTGAGCATTTTGGAAGGCAGAGAGTGTTCTGGCTTTTGAGAGTCCTTGTAAATTGTTGAGTTCAATATATAAGGTTTGGGAGTGTTGTCCCAGTAGATTCGTGTGTGAGTTTATGTCCCTTATTCTTGAGTTGAGTGTGACTGGTTATAATAACAACGTCTTCGCAGGTAACCTTAAAAAAAAAAACGAAAGTTACCCTGTGACAATAAAGAAGGTGAGTAGGCCATGATCCGAATGAGGTGGCAAACCCATTGCAGGTTGAGGCTGTGGACAAGGTGGATACAGATTGGCAGAAAAGAGTTGTGCACTTGAGTCCAAATTCACGGTTTTTTCCACATAATAGTTGTCCAATCCTAGGCTCTCCGATATTCCTTTGAGTAATTCTCTTAATATTCTCCGGCCACTGTTGCAATACTCCACTGCGACCTCACTGCAGCAGCCACAACCAAAGAGTCAGAAATTTGAATAAAAAAATTGACTTTATAGAAAACATTCCAATTAACAACCACAAATTTAAAAGAGAACGAACTTAAATTTAAACGAGATCAAATTCAAATTTAAATAAAAGTAAAATTTGACTATTAAATCGTTAAAAGAGAGTAAAATCTAACCTAAAAATTTGAGTTTTTTTTAATTTGAATAAAAATTTGAGTTTGTTTGGTTTGGTTTTATAAAATAGATTTTTATTCTTAAAATCTTAAAAACAAGGAGGAAATTGTTTGGTTTTGTTTTTCGCTTCTCCAATTTTCGAAAAACAGTAATCCTACACTAACCAAATTTTGTGACCAAATTTAGAGTTCAAATGACATAGCAGCTGACTTGGGCTTTTTTATTTGGTGTCATGTCATTTGGGTCCCAATAAAGACTCTAAATAATATGTTGTCATGTCATTTGAGCTATAAATCTGATTCTAAAATTTGGTTCAGCATAACATTATTGTTCGAAAAACCAAGGAAGCCCTAGTGTAAAAAATTGAAAACAAGCGANAGCTATAAATCTGATTCTAAAATTTGGTTCAGCATAACATTATTGTTCGAAAAACCAAGGAAGCCCTAGTGTAAAAAATTGAAAACAAGCGAGCTTGTTTTGTGGGTATTGTTTTGAGAAAATGTGAATACACACGTTCATTAAAAAAAATTCGATGAACCATGAAAAAAATTGAATAAATATTTATTGGAGTGGATAGAAATCCCTCAAAATGGCTGAATTTAATATTTTTTAGCAATAGTGTGAGTGGCTAAGTGAATGAAAAGATGTGATGAATATTTGTACCTGAAACCTATAGGTTTGTAACGTTTGTTGGGAGAGTGAAACTGATCCGGCTGCACAATTAGCTTGAGAAAATCTACCCCCAAGGAAATCATTCCGTTTGAAGTACTCAAGCTTGTACCGCACTTGATTGGGTCTAAAATTTTCCTTCCTGCAAACTCCTTTTTCTCCTCCTCTGTCAGATTGAAAAATTCCTTACTCGCATTGATGATCCCCTTCAACAGACTCTCTGGTACCCAACATTTCACTCAACTTCTCTTTTGTATTTTCTTCATCTCCAACTCTCTCTCTCTCTCTCTCCCTCTAGTAGTAATAATGACTTTGGACTTTTGGCATGTCATTACCTCCTAACATGCCGCCCGCTTGAACCATCTTATTATATTAACTCAGGATTGAATACCTATTCTTTCAATTTCAATAGACCACCTCTTCACTTCCTTAATTAATTTTCTCTGCCACTAATTTAATGTTAACTATTCTTCAAAACTTTTAATTTTTAATTTTATCTTTGAACAATACCACAAAGTTATTTTATTCCTAAATGTAAGTTAAATATTTCCACAAGATCATATTAACCATATGCAATTAATTTATCTTTTATAGAATTTTTCTTATTTTATTCACAAATGTGTTATATATATATATATACAAATCCGATATTGGAAGCTTTGTGGAGCTAGTCCAAGCTCATGCAAATCTACTTACAGAATTTTTTAGTGAAGTGGACACGTTGTTCTGAAAACCATGTTGCTAATTATTTAGTTAAATTTGCTTTGACATGTACTGGGTCCGTTTGTTGGAGGAGAGAGTGTCCAGAATTTTTGTACTATCTCATGCAATATGACTGTTTGCATAGTTGATGAAATATCATTATTATCTGTTTCGTATATAAAAATAAATAAATAAATAAATCTAATCCCATAAATGTAGGGATTGATTGCTATTTTGCTACATAAGAGGAGGTCAAGTCCCTTAACAATGGGGACTCATTGAACCATAATAGATTCAAATGGTGTCTTATGTTACCATTTGAAGTTAATTGAAAATATATCTAAAAGTTTTATTTAAACATTAAATCTAATTAAACTTCTATAAAATGGGCCCCACCCAACTCCCTCCCTCCCTCTCTCCTTGGCTGTCTTTACTACTCACTTTGTTTCAACCCGACAGAGCTCTCTGCCTCCCACTCTTTTTGTCCTTACATTAACAAACTGAATTATTAAAACTAGTGGCAGGCCGGCTCGATGGAACGGCAGGCTCTAAGCGAAAGTTTGGAACGAGTCTCTTTATTTATATATACTAGGGATAATTCGTGCCTAAAATTACGGTACGGTACAATTCAAAAAACATCGAACACTAAATTTGAGCACGAAATAATGAAGCATTGAACTCGGACGTGTACTAAGCTGAAAGCCTAAATTATCCTTATAATCCGTGCTTGAAATTGTGCAATTTANTGAACTCGGACGTGTACTAAGCTGAAAGCCTAAATTATCCTTATAATCCGTGCTTGAAATTGTGCAATTTAAAAAAAAAACTTATATTATTCTTGAAAACGAAACAATCAAACACTTAACATAGACACGTTAGAAATAAAAAAAACATTGAATATTAATTGTGAACACAAAATAATTAAGTATTAAACTTAGACCAACACTAAGTTGAAAGTCTAAAATACATCCTTTAATACATCTTCATTTTACATAAATAATTAACAAAGTATTACTTATATGAAAAATAAAAATTCTAATAATAAATCGCGACAACCACTTTTTTTTTTAAAAAATGGACAAAACTCAACCCCGAAAAATAAAAATTCACGCCTCAATGATACTATCATTCCAAAAATTTCAACCAATATGCACAATTTATATTCTCCTTTCATTCCAACTAAAGATCTATTTTACACCAATGATATTAAAAAAGACATGCAGATAATCTCCTTTCATTCCAACTAAAGATCAACCATTCAAATGTCAAGTTCACCAAGAAAGCATGTTAGAGGATAATTATGAAAATAAATCACTCAATCAACCAAACTACGTAATATTATAAAAGAACATAAAAACAAAAGACATTCGTACATGCCGACAACAAAGAAATGTTATTAACATTGTGAAAATTGAACTTATTTACATAGTTTATCCATACAATTAAAGTAAAACCCACATATATGACATAAACAATGAAAAATCTCCCAAAACTAAAATTTAGATCAAATATAGATGCAGGATACACCAATAACAGCAGAAAGAGAAGGTGTCGCCGGCAGAACAAAGTCCCAGACCATCAAACTTAGCTTTATGCGTATTGAAAGGTTTGAAATAGCATCTTCATCCATCATATCCACCGGCCCATTATCTGAAAAGAAGTCAGCAAATGATGGCGACAAAAGAACTCTTCTTAAAGATATAGTTGCAGATTTCACTCTTTCTACCTACAAAAGCAAAAGCTCATATGAACAGCTTATATAACAAACCAAGGCAATCCGAGCATATAAAATTATAGTTTCAAAAACCAACCAATTCGTCGGATGGTTTTCCATCAATGGGTTTTGGTGGGACTCTAGGTGGCTCTACAGTCCTCCGGGTTGACACGTAGCATAATGAAGCCGTTGGGATATTCAAAGGTGCTGAGAAGGTAAGCCGAGATATGGTGACACGGAACAGCCGAGTATAACAATTGACATCGTATTTAATGCGATGTGTCCCCTCATTTATGACGGAATAAGTGATAGTGACAAGAAAAATAAATGCGCTCCTACCAGCACCTGCCCTCTGGGAGTTTAAGCCTATTGTTATGATGACTAAGTATTAATGGTTGATCTCTGGGAGTCTAAGCCTACTGTTATGATGACTAAGCATTAATGGTTGATACGCCGAGACGACGTGATTGGCTTTCTCGAGGAATTGCTCTCCCCGAGTATTCAATACTCAGTGGATGTCGGATGCCGATCATTTGGCCGAGCATTTATCTCATTTTCCTAGCATTCAATTGGAGGAGACGTGAGTAGAAAACATTCATTGCACAAGGAATGATGTGTCAGATGTAAGATGTCCAGATGAGACTGGAGATCTTTGGCAATCATTGCTAATTCAGGTATAAATACTCCTCAAAAAAATAGACAAAGATACGCAAACTCGAATAATAAAAATAGTCCATTGAGCAAAACCCTTCGACCTTTTATTGACTTACGCTTCGGAGGAGATTAGTCGGGCACTCACCTAATCCTCTTTTTTCTGACCCTGTTGTTTTAGTTTCGCCAACTTGGAGATCGCTGTCTCATACTATTGTAGGAATTATCCGTGCCGGTTCCACCATGTCAAGACAATTCCTAAGTTCTATGTAAAGTTGATGCTTCTCAGCTTTGCCCAGGCTTTGCGCTGTACATCTGTGTTGATTCAGAATATGACAAATTTGAGCAAACAATTAGTTGCATCAACCATTCCGACTTTCCCATTTCAAGTATCAAAAAAATTGCACAGTCCAAACAATGACAATTAATAAATGAAATCTCACATAACAAAACTAATATTTAACTGGAGTAAAGAGGATAGACTATCACTCTGTGTCTGCTTTGGTAGCAGTAATGACGAACTCCCCTTCATATTGACCCGGGGGTTGTGCACTTGGAACATCTACAGAAACCCAAATTGCAGTTGTTTCTCTGCACAATAAGAACCATCTTTATCAGAAGGAATGATCTTATCTAAATATACTCCACATTAGCATGTCAANTAGGAATTATCCGTGCCGGTTCCACCATGTCAAGACAATTCCTAAGTTCTATGTAAAGTTGATGCTTCTCAGCTTTGCCCAGGCTTTGCGCTGTACATCTGTGTTGATTCAGAATATGACAAATTTGAGCAAACAATTAGTTGCATCAACCATTCCGACTTTCCCATTTCAAGTATCAAAAAAATTGCACAGTCCAAACAATGACAATTAATAAATGAAATCTCACATAACAAAACTAATATTTAACTGGAGTAAAGAGGATAGACTATCACTCTGTGTCTGCTTTGGTAGCAGTAATGACGAACTCCCTTTCATATTGACCCGGGGGTTGTGCACTTGGAACATCTACAGAAATCCAAATTGCAGTTGTTTCTCTGCACAATAAGAACCATCTTTATCAGAAGGAATGATCTTATCTAAATATACTCCACATTAGCATGTCATACAGAGCACCAGCATATTTTAAATGTCAAACTAATACCCAGGAAGTAGGTTTATTTGAAAATAAAACTCTAGGAAAATGGTCTTTATCTGCAGAGGAGGGATCGATGAGAGAGTGAGGAGATAAGGGTCCTGGGTCTTTTAGAATTCATGGATTAGCTAGCTTTGAGAAGTTGACAAAAATTTGGGATGTATGTTCTAGTTTTATATTATGACGTTTTGGACTATTCTAGGAGATGGATGATAATTTGAAGTTTGGTTTGTAAATGATGCTAGACATGGATCTTTATGCAAGTCATATTATCTATATTGGAGATGAGTATGAGATAGGATTTGTGACAAAAGACACCCAAACCCGAGTTGGACAAGTATAGTAAAACCATCAGTCAGATAGACTCTATTTCACTAATTTGATCGTAACTCTTTGTTGGAACGTTCAAATGGTGCACCGTTTTTTTTGTTAGAATTATAACTCGTATATCTTTTTAACCATATAGGTCACACATGCTAGGAATACCTGAGCTAAATCAATTTATTTTTTGAAGTTGATCAAAAATCTGTAATGTGGTATTCTTTGGATATAAAAATGTCGTGTTTTCTTTTTTAGACTCTGAAGGATTTAACCTTAAGCAAGCTTCCATCACTATTTAGGCTTTAATTTAGAGATACCCCCATGTTAATTGATATATTTTGATGGATAACAATATAAAATGGGATTATGACTTGGTGTCTTGTCGACTCTAAAGTATTATATTCTACTATTAGTCGCTTATATTTTTGGAAGCCAAGGAAATATGATAACCCAGTTGGAAGTGGGGAGGTAAGGTCAACTTAGACGTTTTTTTTTAAGATGGAATAAGTTTTGAATGATAAGGCTATGAAAAGTTAAGTGTTACTTAAAAGTCATAGAAAATTAAGGAATGAATGTAGATTTGGTTTTACGATATGAACCATGTGAGTGTTATGCTTTCCTCTAGGGTGAGTACAATGGTATGAGATAGTATAATCAAATATGATAAATTGAAGGAATATAGTGAAGTAACATCGAATGAGAGCCTATTTTAGAATAGCAATAGGAGTTGTAGTTAAGGTTCTTAAATGAATAAGAGTTTGTTTTCATAACCACAAACTTGAGGTTACCAATATTGGTTTGAAAACATTACGGAAAATTGATTAAATTTACTTTGAAAGTATTTATGATTTAGAAAGTTCATACATAGGATACTCATTGAAGATGTTATACTTAGGTAATCTTATTTTGTTGTGGACTCAATTCACTATATTTAGACTCTCTAGAATATTAACAATCAAGAATCTCTTGGTGAGTGTATAGCTAATAGTTGACTTGTATTTACAAATATTGATTTGAAATTGAGGTCAAGTTATGTAAACAAATTTATAGACATAGAAAAAGGAAATCTAAGAAGCACGACTAAGTTGTAGTAGTTACCTTTAACCCTTGATATTATAGAATTCAGAGATTATAGAGTTTAAAAGCTCAAGGTTAGATATAGTAGACAATTATTGAAATAAGGATGATATCAATGTTTGGTGTTTACGTTTATCGTTATGTGAGATTTTTTCAATGTTATTGAAGTTGTGTTGAGAGAATATGAAGTTCCTTTTCCTGTCTATTTTAGTACATTATTAAGATAGTCTTGATTAATTATACTTGAGTATGATTGGTATGAGTATTGAAGATTCTAACTTGACAGTTAGTGGTGATAATTGGAAAGATGTAAATTGAGGAATCAATGATGATACCTATGCAGATTGGCTTTGACATGGATGTAGAAATCTTATGTAATTTTGGGATAAATAACTATGGTTATCCTAGTAACTAGCAGATCGTTATTATCTTGGGGATTACAAATAATGATTAAGACTATGAAGACTAATGTGGGTAAATTGAGGAACATTAGTGTAATCGCTAGAATTCTAGTTTTTGGTTTTGATTTTACCACAAGAAATTTGGTAGTAGTTAATTGAGAGAAATTTTGGGATCCTTGACAGTATATCTTTACATTTTGGTATATTGCAAGTTATATATTGTACTGGATTGTGTCATAAGGATTCGAAATTTAGGCATTGCGAAAAGAATTGTGATGTTAATGAAAGGCACTATGAATTAATTTCATGGTTATTAATTCTAGCTCAAGGATNGAAAATTGATTAAATTTACTTTGAAAGTATTTATGATTTAGAAAGTTCATACATAGGATACTCATTGAAGATGTTATACTTAGGTAATCTTATTTTGTTGTGGACTCAATTCACTATATTTAGACTCTCTAGAATATTAACAATCAAGAATCTCTTGGTGAGTGTATAGCTAATAGTTGACTTGTATTTACAAATATTGATTTGAAATTGAGGTCAAGTTATGTAAACAAATTTATAGACATAGAAAAAGGAAATCTAAGAAGCACGACTAAGTTGTAGTAGTTACCTTTAACCCTTGATATTATAGAATTCAGAGATTATAGAGTTTAAAAGCTCAAGGTTAGATATAGTAGACAATTATTGAAATAAGGATGATATCAATGTTTGGTGTTTACGTTTATCGTTATGTGAGATTTTTTCAATGTTATTGAAGTTGTGTTGAGAGAATATGAAGTTCCTTTTCCTGTCTATTTTAGTACATTATTAAGATAGTCTTGATTAATTATACTTGAGTATGATTGGTATGAGTATTGAAGATTCTAACTTGACAGTTAGTGGTGATAATTGGAAAGATGTAAATTGAGGAATCAATGATGATACCTATGCAGATTGGCTTTGACATGGATGTAGAAATCTTATGTAATTTTGGGATAAATAACTATGGTTATCCTAGTAACTAGCAGATCGTTATTATCTTGGGGATTACAAATAATGATTAAGACTATGAAGACTAATGTGGGTAAATTGAGGAACATTAGTGTAATCGCTAGAATTCTAGTTTTTGGTTTTGATTTTACCACAAGAAATTTGGTAGTAGTTAATTGAGAGAAATTTTGGGATCCTTGACAGTATATCTTTACATTTTGGTATATTGCAAGTTATATATTGTACTGGATTGTGTCATAAGGATTCGAAATTTAGGCATTGCGAAAAGAATTGTGATGTTAATGAAAGGCACTATGAATTAATTTCATGGTTATTAATTCTAGCTCAAGGATAGAGATTAAGAATAAATACTTTTGAGATAAAATAAAATAAAAATAAATAAAATTTGGCACTAATCGAGTTGTTAAACATGTAGAGATATTAAGATTGATATAAAAGTATGAATCCGGATACAAGTGAGTCATGAAGGAGATTGTAAGGATTATTAAGTTGAGCTCAAGATTTGGGGGCGGAGAGCAAATATCTTGGAGATATAACTTGGCCCTTAGCCTAAGTAGTATAGTTGGCTAATTACTAAGATTTTTTATTAATGGATAAGATAGATCGTTAGTGTACACATTTTAGAAGCTATAATTGGAGGATAAATGTGGTTAAGTTTCAGTTGTACATTTTGGTGGAACTTGACATATCTTATCAAAACTTTCAAACCTATGAGAATTCTTATCTTGGGGCTAGTGATGATTTGTGAGATTGGTGGATGTTAATTTATANGTTTATCGTTATGTGAGATTTTTTCAATGTTATTGAAGTTGTGTTGAGAGAATATGAAGTTCCTTTTCCTGTCTATTTTAGTACATTATTAAGATAGTCTTGATTAATTATACTTGAGTATGATTGGTATGAGTATTGAAGATTCTAACTTGACAGTTAGTGGTGATAATTGGAAAGATGTAAATTGAGGAATCAATGATGATACCTATGCAGATTGGCTTTGACATGGATGTAGAAATCTTATGTAATTTTGGGATAAATAACTATGGTTATCCTAGTAACTAGCAGATCGTTATTATCTTGGGGATTACAAATAATGATTAAGACTATGAAGACTAATGTGGGTAAATTGAGGAACATTAGTGTAATCGCTAGAATTCTAGTTTTTGGTTTTGATTTTACCACAAGAAATTTGGTAGTAGTTAATTGAGAGAAATTTTGGGATCCTTGACAGTATATCTTTACATTTTGGTATATTGCAAGTTATATATTGTACTGGATTGTGTCATAAGGATTCGAAATTTAGGCATTGCGAAAAGAATTGTGATGTTAATGAAAGGCACTATGAATTAATTTCATGGTTATTAATTCTAGCTCAAGGATAGAGATTAAGAATAAATACTTTTGAGATAAAATAAAATAAAAATAAATAAAATTTGGCACTAATCGAGTTGTTAAACATGTAGAGATATTAAGATTGATATAAAAGTATGAATCCGGATACAAGTGAGTCATGAAGGAGATTGTAAGGATTATTAAGTTGAGCTCAAGATTTGGGGGCGGAGAGCAAATATCTTGGAGATATAACTTGGCCCTTAGCCTAAGTAGTATAGTTGGCTAATTACTAAGATTTTTTATTAATGGATAAGATAGATCGTTAGTGTACACATTTTAGAAGCTATAATTGGAGGATAAATGTGGTTAAGTTTCAGTTGTACATTTTGGTGGAACTTGACATATCTTATCAAAACTTTCAAACCTATGAGAATTCTTATCTTGGGGCTAGTGATGATTTGTGAGATTGGTGGATGTTAATTTATATCAGAGTGCACAACGAGCCATGGGATTAGATTTAATAGTAATGGAATTAACCATTAGTTACGGTTACGGTTACAGTGGTAAATGTAGAGAGTATAAGCTTGAAGAGTGAGATTCAATTTCTTGAAAAACTTGGAGCATACTTTGATAGTTATAATTGTTGGGAATCTTCCGATTTCCACCGGACTACAAAAATTGATAAGTGACCATAGGATGTGAAGTTTTTATTAGATTTTAAATATTGTGAGTTTTTTTAGTCTAGTGAGAAACAAATTCATTAAGAAGGATACATCTATTTAAGGAATCATTGTAGATCTTGTCGTAATGGTATTGCTAAGTTTTGGATTATAACGTTATTTGAGTATAGGAATAATGAGTAATTCCATTAATGAAATTGAATTTGGTTGCTGTGAAATGCTTATGAATAAGCTGCATATAAAAAACAAACATTAGATTTTTAAAATGATTGGTACATTCAAAAGGGAAACGATATCCGATTAATAGGAAATAAATTGAAGATCTAGCAATTATGCATGATATGAGATTAGTTTAGACAATCACATGAAATTATTAAGTATAAAGAATAATCAAAAGTAGTGAATGAAGGTAAACTTGGGGACTTCACTAACTATAGTGACGATATAAGTTGAAGGTATGAATTTAAAATTAGGATATGATGTTCTACTCTAATCTTGACTTTGATGTTTAAAGGATGGATAGAAGTGGAGACATCATGGTCAGATGAGGATTAGATAGACTAACTCGACGATGAAGTTTTGAGAACAAAACTTTCTTTAAGGGGCGTGGATTGTAAACTTCCACACTCTTATCTTTATATAACAAGTAATCATTTTTTTTTTGAAATGCTAATATTGTAAAACCCGGATAAATATATGAAATCGTTTGTAATAGAACTTGTACCAACTATATTTGATGAACAAATATATGTTGTATAAGTTTAGGTTGGTTTTGGAAGATTTTGAAATGGATTTAAAATATAAAAAAAGAAAAAACTGGAAAAATAGTACAGGTACAATGTACCAGTACGCTCGAGAGTCTATCGTACCAGTACACTGCTGTCCAGAGAGCTCACTATATCGGTACACTCGGTAAAACCCAGAAATTTTAAATAGCGAATCGTGGTCTGTTTTTCGCCCTATAAATACTTAAAGACACTTCATTTAGCCCCATTTCAACATTTCTAACCCTATAAAACCTTAGAGAGGAAGAAAGAAGGGAAAACACAAGAGATTCAAGTGGGAAAGATCAAATCTTCTACATTTCTTCTCAAACTACAAAACAAGGTAGGGGTTTCTTCCTATTCTCTTCCATTGAGGCTAGAGCTTATATATATATATGTATGTTTTGACTATAAATCCTCTTTAATTGTTAGTAAATCATTGATTCTTGATATTCTTGCAAACACTAGCATATTTTTAACAAAGTTATGGTTGGGTAGCCATGAAAGTTCTTCTTCTTGATGCAAAACCCTAATTTCCAAGAGAATGAGATTTTCTCTTGATTTTTCCCTTGTTCTTGATTTCAAAAATTTAGTGCTTTGTGTAATGAACAATAAAAATGGATTGTTGATGATCTCTTGCTTATTTTCTTAAATTGTTCTCTTGTAATACAACTTGTGAAATTTGAGAATTTTGAATTTTCTTGTGTTTTTTGAAAATGTTTGTTATTGCATCTCTTGTATAGTTGTTGTGATGGATTTGAATTGCATTTGAGCACTGCCGTAGAGTGTTAGATGTTAGTCTATCCTAGTGGGGGTGAGATGGTTTCCTAACACTTGTAGTGGTTTGTTGATTGTGAGAGCAACCACTATTGTTCACGTAAGTTCGAGACTGAGGGATGATATACCTTTCCTGTGAAGGATTCGTCAATGCCGTGAGAGACGGTATATGCCTTTACTAAAAATGTTTGGGATTGTGTGATTATGGTGGATAAACGAGATAGAATCGTGTGTAGATTCATGGGAAGCAACCAACATACCTGAGAATGTGGGATTACGTTGTTGAATGATTGTTTGATTTCTATCGCTCCGACATGTTTATTCCTTTCATTCAAATTATTTCTCTTACTTAAACTTGAGATTCATTTGAAATGTCCTTTTTTTTTCTTTCAAAATTATGTATGATATTTTGTAAAGTGAGACCGAACTGTTTTATATATTTTTTAAACCTTGTTCGAGTTTGGGAGGATGTTACTACAGAGCTCAGTGCTCACCCTCTACATACAACATATTTTTCAAATTATGTGCTAGAGGAGGAGCTCGAAGTAGATGAACAGACACATTGGGAAGCTCCAATAGATAGAAACGTGGATCCCAAGATGGACGTCTAGAATTATTTTCTCTTTTGTCTTAGGTTCTAGACTAGAGAATTTATTTTGAGACAATCTAAATGCTACCATATTTTGTTATTCCACTGCGAGATTATAGTTAGTTCTTTTGGGATGTAATGACCATGATTTGACATATTCTTTTGGAATGATGTTATATACATTATGGATGATGAATGAAATTATTTTTATTTATGAATTTTATTAGTTTCTTTCATGATGTGAATGGTTTTAGATTGTGATGTCGTCCAAAGGGGTTTTGGGAGCGTTACAACTACCGTCACCACCCACCATCACCGTTAACCACCACTAGCTGAAATCTTCCTCCACCAATCACCACCCAAAACAGTGAAAAACTAGTGAACTCGAAAATGTTTTAAAAACTATAAGTAGTGAACTCTAATATAATAAAATTCTAAGTTAACAAAATTTTCATATATAGTAAATTTTAATATAATGAAACTCTTAGTTTATAAAAATTCACAAACAATGAAATTTAATAGAATGAAATTCATAGTTCAATGTTCAAAATTTTTACTGTTTGTTCAACATTTATATTTTAAATAACAATTTATTTTTTATTTTTTATTTGTAGTTAACAATTTAAAACTAAAGTAAATAGAGAAAAATAAGAGAGATGTAAGTTTGGATTAATAGGTTTGTCTGACATTAGGGAGTGTGTAGGTTGAATTGTCTGATTTTAAGGGTCATGAAGAGAAGATGATGTTTTTTAAGTGAAAAAAAAAATTGGAATGAATTTTGTACCATTAAATCTAATTAAACTTCTATAAAATGGGCCCCACCCAGCTTCCTCCCTCTCTCCTCGACTGTCTTTACTTTGTCTGTTTCTTCCCGACAAAGCTCTCTGCCTCCCTCTCTTTATAACGTTTTTTCTTACATTAAGAAACTGAATTAGTAAAACT
This sequence comes from Ilex paraguariensis, assembly GCA_963454935.2. NCBI lineage: Eukaryota > Viridiplantae > Streptophyta > Magnoliopsida > Aquifoliales > Aquifoliaceae > Ilex > Ilex paraguariensis. Next base: position 13,888 of record CAUOFW020009758.1, read on the forward strand.
ATCGAAAGTTTGGAACAAGTCCCTTTCAAAATATATATTATGAATATCCTAATTTTATTTAAAACTAAAAAATATCTTCTTATTTTTTGTGATGTACAATTACTAATTAAATTTTTATATTTAATGTTGGCTAATATATCACTTCAATAAATAATATAATCAATCTATTTAATCTTTATTGTGACATAGTTGATCATAGACATGAATTTACTTATTGGGAAAAAATAATTTTATTAATTTTAATTTTAAAAACTTATTTCTGTAGAAGAAATTGTGACAGGAATTGACAATAAAATTCAATAAGTTATGCATACATTTGAAAATAAATCTAAATTTTCTATTTGTAAAACTTCTTTTAGAACTTGTAGTTCAAAAAATAAATTTAAGGGAAATTTAGAGGTCGGTTCTCCTATGTGGACTTATTTAGTGATAAGTCCATCAATGAAACTTGTTTAATATTAAGTCCATTTTGATCTTCATTATCTAAAATACCTCTAGTAGTTATGTTTAATTACAACAAATTTGAAACTAACAAGCTCTAAATTTCAGGAGTTTTGACTAAAATTAAAATTTTCTCTCTCATATTTATCTATATTCATATATAAAATAAGACTATTTATTTCTCTATTATATATATACTAGTAATAACCTGCTCTTAAAGACGCTTCACAATCTAAAAACCCACCATTTTAAAATAGTTTTTGTGTCATTTGCTTTAATTAAAAAAATTGAAATCAATCAAGTCCGGCCATTTTTTCAATAAATTTCGTCAGACTTCCTGCTAAAAATAAAAACTCAAAAAAATTGCAACCTGTCTACAAAACTTATATATCTCATTGTATGTATCATTATCCAACACAGATCATTCCATAACCAATATTAAGAAAAAAAATATTCAACCAAACTCAAAGACAACTCCAATTAGTAAAGAACCAAAATTTACAGTTCTCAATCATACATAACAACTATCGTAGTTTTCAATCACCATTCAATTATATTTTTCCAAAAATCTCCATTCCAAACCCAAACCACCCAAACAACCATTAATTCTCATCTAACCAAACATATCCTCATAACCATGTGTGACTAATTCACTTTATTAAACACAGAACAAATAAAACTTATGCTCAATAGATGTAGAGTATCCAAAGTTTCAAACGAACTAGATGAAAACTTCTAAACACAAAATCTACCTCTCAAACTGGATGCTAGCTCTTGTTGTGTCTTTGACCTAAAGATTTCCACATTAACCAAATAAACAAAAATCCAACACCTATAGTATACGTAAAAAATATGGAAATGGCACCATTCCCCAATCTTCAAGTTAATTAACATAAAACCAATCCCTTCGGCAATGAATCCCTCCAACAAACTAAAAAATATATAGTCAAATCGGTGTATTGAAAAAAAAAAGTTGTTGGAAAAAGAAGCTTACAACTTTGACAGTTACGATCTCAAACGTGTCGGCGTGAGTAGCTGAAAAAGGTCAATGCATTAGCAAAATTAGAGATATTTAATTAAAAAAAAACAAAATTTGAGTAAAAATAGAGAAATCGGAAGATGGATTTCAATGTTGAAAATAAAGAAAAAAATTGTCAAATAGCACAAAATGCGTTCAAATTTTAGAGATGAGAGAATTTAAAAATTAATGTTGTTCCTGTTTGTAATTTACTGCCCTAGAATAAAACGACAACAAATTAGAAAGAAAATTGGGGTTGTGCGGTGATGTGTGTGTGTTCGACTATGTGAGTGTGGGAGTGAAGAAAGAGAGAGAACTTTCTCAACTACTCCAACCTGATGCCCATATAATGATTTTTAGCTTGAAGAAGCTCCTATGCTACTCAGATCGACAATCAAAATAGGTAACCTAAATGTCCAGCCACATTTGCGGTTACTGCAAATAGGTAGGCAAACAACCAAATCTCAAAAATAGGCAACCTTTTATTCAACGAATGTAGAAAACTAATTTTTCATAAACGCAAAATGTCCTCAAGCAATTTCCAAAGAAAACTACATATCTGATAAATATCATAACCAAAAAAAAAAAATCATAAAATGAAACAATGCACAAAATTAATAAAAAAAGAGGTTGGGTGACTAATGCGTGTTGTGTGCACTATGTGCATGCGTGTTGTGGGTGCTATGTGTGTGCATGTTGATGTGTTGCATGTGTGTTGATATGCTATGTGCATGTATGTTGATGTGCAAAGTGCAACAAAAAAAAGCATAGATGAAAATTTCACGCAGAAAATCATCTCATTTTCTTAGAGAAAAATCAAAAAATCAGTAGAAGCAAACACATACCAGTCTCATCTATTCTCCTTCACTGCCAACATGTTCACAGACCTTCAATTCGAGATTCCAATACATCAAACCCAAAATTCGAATCAAATTGAACCACAGCAATATTAACATACAATTTCTTACTAAATAAAGTGAACTAAAGCAATGTAAACAAACTTGCTTATCTAATCCTTGTAGGCAACCTGGTGGAGATTTTTTTCAACCCTCCACTACAAATCTTAGGCTTATTTAACTTAATTAGCTTTNCAACTTGCTTATCTAATCCTTGTAGGCAACCTGGTGGAGATTTTTTTCAACCCTCCACTACAAATCTTAGGCTTATTTAACTTAATTAGCTTTCAGTAAAACAGAACCAGGTAACAAAAACTCAAAGAGTCATATCATAGCACAAATAATTTTATGAACTCACCACTAATTTGAATCTCAATGGTTCAACACAGAATTTGAGTTACCTACAGAAATAATCAAACAAAAGAAACTACTAAATCAATGGCAGTAACACAGAAAACCAATAGAAACGCAAACCCACAAATGCTAAATACTTGTATTGAGTCCTGAGTACTCACATTGAGTCCAAAAATTGTCTGTCATTATGCATGCAAAGACAAAAAAAATCACATTGCAACTAAAGCCATTGTAAATTGTAACTGCAATGCTAAGACATTAGTTAAAGGCATGTTCACTTCAATTTTAATGCTTCAAGACCAAATAAAAATATAGAGCAGATTAAACTAAACCTAGATGCCCAAACAACCACAAANCCATTGTAAATTGTAACTGCAATGCTAAGACATTAGTTAAAGGCATGTTCACTTCAATTTTAATGCTTCAAGACCAAATAAAAATATAGAGCAGATTAAACTAAACCTAGATGCCCAAACAACCACAAATTGGTTTCAACAAACACCACTCTTCAAGGTACTTCCCACCAACACCCAAAACCAAAAAAGAAAAGGCAAAGATACACATACAAAGAGCCAAAAACTAACCATAGCAAAAATACTAACCCCAACCCAAAGACAATTTAATACATTGATAACTGACATATGGTGTGCATAATTATGAATTATCAATTTAAGAAAAAACAAAATATATATGTAGGACTTGAATACGAATAAAGATTATATGAACATTTATTATGAGCATGTTCACATGTGATAGGAATGTGTATGATTGGTAATTACTATATAATTACGAATATGATATGAGACCTGAATCTGAACGATCGGTATTTTTTAATATTTAGAGAGTGCATATGAATAAGGTATGATAATTATTTAGATTGACTGAAGATGAGCGAATTGTTTTGTTTAAGTGTGTAAAGTTAAATGAGTATGCTTGAATGTGGCCTAATTTTATTATTTTATGCATGTTAGTGCATAGGGCACTAAGTAAGTGGCAAGCATGTGATATTAATTTATTGTTTATAAATATACTTGCTAATGGATGCAATCATTAGATTAAAGGCTAGTAATATAGATTATTAGGTGTATTATTTATTTTGACATATATATGTCCACGTGCATTGGTGCACTGTCCACGTGCATTGGTGCACTGTCCACTAAAGTAAAGTAAGGAACTATATATCTTTTTTTTTTTTTTTCTCTAAAGCCACCCACTGTGGGTGAGGGAACTATATATCTATATATACACATAAAGACATGCAATGGGTGCACTCTCCATTAAGGAAAAAATTGTGCGGGCGTAATTTAGAGTGNAATTTAGAGGGAGGAGGAGTGGACGGTTAGAGGGAGAGGGGGTGGGCACTCCATTAAGACTTATAAAAATAAAAATAAAAATAAAAAGAAGAAGAAGAAGAACTCTCTAGAACTATTTGTGGATTTTCGGCTAAGAAAACAAAAGGCAAAGGAAAGCTCTCCAACTTGGAGGTCTCGCCCATGGCACGGAACGAAAAGAATGGAGCTTTAAAGTGGAGCTTGGTGGTGGGTTTCATGGTGGAAGATTAGTGGTGGTACTTGGGGGTGTAGGAAGTGGGTACAAAAGGTAAGTCATGTAATCTACTTTCTCTCCTTTTAAATGTATAGATAAAAATTCAGTGTATGCATTTTGGGTATTGCATGCAAGTTAAGTGTGATACTTGTTGATTATGTGTACCATTGAGTGTTGCATGAAGGCTTACCTTGATGCTTGTGTGAATGTGTAAGTATAACTAGAGTCATGGCATGAAATATAAAGAAAATTATGATTGTTGTGTGTGGGGTGGGGTTCGGCCTAGAGAGGAAATATATTGGTGGGTAGCTTAGAAATCTTGCGAATTGTTAATCGTCCCTTGAACTCTCATAAATCCATGGGTATGAATTAGTTACAAGAAAGCATGTGATTTTATGGTTTCATGGAAAAATGGAGTAAATTCAAGTATACTTTTAGTATGTTTATGATTTATGAGAATGGTTGAATTTGGAGTAACTTGTATGAATATATTGATTTAACTGATTCGAGAAGAATAATTCAAGTAGATTAACTTATTCGATATGAATAGATTATTTTAGTTAATTAGAATAATTATTAAAATTCGGTTTGAATAAACTAATTCTTACTTAAGCAATAATATATATAAATGCCGAGTGGGTTGTTAAATATTGGGTGTACCAGATCTAGAGGCGAACACCTCAAAGAACACCACACTCAAAGTTATGGCAAAAGGGTCGTCTACAAGATAAAATTCCCCGTAAGGTAGGTGCAATATCCTACATCTTTTATTGAGTAACAATTAAGCTTTGTTATATGTTTATGTTATGATTTTTGTTGAGAGTATACAACTGAATGGTAGAATATCGTTGTGTGATAGAAATTGTCTAAGAGATAAATTAAGTCTTTGTGGCTTGGGTCGACTGTGTGGTGGAACAAAGACGTGTTTTGAGTTGACTGTGCTTGAGCTGAATTTATTTGCAAACATGATGCGTTCCTATGATAAGATAATAATGTGGGTGTGTGCCATCAAAATGGCAAGAGTTGCAATGAGAGCATCGCTCATGCAATCAATTGGAAATATTTTAAAATACACGAATTGTTCATGCAATAGAAGTGTCATACAAATCGTCTTCATTACGAGTAATATTAAGTAACTGTGAAATGTCTACGTGACATGAATTTTTAAGTAGATGCATGTCGTCTATGTGACGAGAAATATTAAGTATTTGTGTGACGTCTATGTGATGGCAAATATTATGTTTGTGTATCGTCTTCGTGACAAAAAATATTAAGTAACAGTGAAATGTGTATGTGACATAAATTTTTAAGTAGTTGCGTGTTATCTACGTGACAGGAAATATCAAGTATATGTGTGACGTCTACGTGACGGAAAATATTGAGTTTGTGTGTCGTCTACATGACGGGGAAAAAATAAGCTTGTGTGTCATATTTGTGAAGTTAAATATTAAGTGATTGTGTGACGTTTACATGACTGGAAATGTTAAGTTTGTATGTCATCTATGTGACGGGAAAATATTAAGCATATGAGTCGTCGACGTGACGGGAAATATTAAGTTTGTGTGTTGTCTTCGTGATGAAAATATTAAGTGATTGTATAACGTCTATGTGACGGAAATTAATAACTAATTGTGTATCGTCTATGTGCCAGGAAATATTAAGTGATTATGAGTCACCAATAAGACAAGATTTAATTGCTTAATTCGAGTCATGACAAAAATTAGACTTGTGATTCGGGTTGATTAAACAACGACATCTTTATGACAGAATTAAATTACGCATTTAGGTCATCTAAGTGATGAGAATTATTTATGTGGTAAATGTCGTCTAAGTGACGAGAATTATCAATGTAGCTTGAATTTCCTATGTGGCCAGGGGTATGCATGAGGGAATTCGTTGTATGACATTGTTTAATTATGTGAAAGCAACTATTTTAGTGTTAAAATTTTGCCTATGTGATTTATACAAGTTATGTCTATGTGATGTATCCGAACAACGTCTAAGTCCTATAGTGTAATTTGAATGTTGGTAATTGCAACGTGGTTAAGCTTGTTCCTAAATAAATAAATAAAAAATTTCTATCTCTTGTTGTGCTTATGATTATTGATTGCATCCTTACTCTCACTAATGGTCTCAATAACTTTTCAGGAAAAACACTAAAGATGCGAGGAGGCCACTATCGAGTTTAGAAAGTCGATTGGGATGTAATCATGGGTGGTGTTTTTTTTTAATGTCCTTTAAACATAATTTGTATGTATATAGGTCATAATATTTTTTTATTTGTATCACTATTTGTGAATAAGTAGGACTCATGGTGAACCTTTTTATCTAAGGATTTTGGGTGAATTTCTATGATAGGAAGGTGGCAAAGATATGCAGTTGTTGATGGATGTGATAGATATTGTACTCGATGTTGGGGTGTTACAATATATGGATTAATGGACAACTACGACAACATATTTAATTACCATAATCGCACAAAAGTTGAGTTTGGCTTGGTGTTGTGATCGTGTAACAACTATGGTGAATAATAAGGAATCAAACAATTAAAAGAGCAGGAGAAAATAACACACAGAGATTTACGTAGTTTGACAATGTGCCTACATCTACGAGAACGAGCGGCCGTTCTTTTTCATTATTAAAAGTAGGGTTACATCTTAAGTATTTATATAACCCTAATACGGACGTATTTACAAAAATACCCTTGTACCGTACCGCGGGGGAGTTGCCCTCGCACCCCTAACTAATTAGTATCCCCTTTATACAAATCCAGCAAGGCAAATGTCGTCACGGGCTCCGTCCCACTTTGGCATCTGCCTCTTTGCCATTGTGCACACAACAAATATGAGCCACACATACTCTAACACTTGGACAATCATGTTAGAGATGAAGTAAGGGGTCTCTCGAGCCTTCACATGACAATTTCTTTATTCCATTGAACATATTGAAACCCAAAAGCTTGGACCTACAAACAAAAATCACAAAACTAAACACTAAATAAACATCAAACTAACAATTCAATCAACAATCATTTGCTATGCACGGTTATCACAATAATAATAATAATAAGCATTGAGTTTAATGTACAAACAGAGGAAAAAAATCATAACTCATAAGTAGCAGGAGATATTTGTTCACTGAACATATACCAACGTACCAAACTATGGATAGTTATGAAAACTAAACAAATAGGAAAAAATAAGAGTACCTTGTGGATATTCATCTTCATAAAAGCACGAAATCAAATGTCCAGAGTAGTAAGATGGCACCAGAGAACCCCTTTCTTAGTTAAGGCAACACCAAATCACATATGTATGCTGAAATTTAAGACAACACAAAAATATAATTCATCAAACTCCCATTCCAAAATCACACAATCGTTATGAAAACCAAACCCTAATTAAGCACTTGTAGATTTACGTGTATAGAAGAGAGGGGGCTTAAGTCAAGATCCTTTGGAACATTTTGTCGAACAACTTATAGGTTGCAGTTGATAATGCCATTTTGAGAGAGAGAGAGAGAGATGATTGAGTTTGGGTGTGGGAGTGAGTGTGGGTGTGACAGAGGGGTTTCGGGTGTGAGAAGAGAGAGGGGGAGTTAGAGATACCTGGAGAGCTTGGGAAGAAAGACATCGCTGATGGCGTCTTCACTGGCGGTGAGGTTCTGTGTCAATTGTTGGTAGATTAGGGTTTATGTGGAGTTTGAGGCTGTGGGAAGGAAGAAAAGGGGGAAAGGGGTTGTGGATATGATCAGGGGTAGTGGCAAGTGTGAGATAGAGAAGCAAGGAGATGAACAAATAGTGAGTGAGAAAGAATTACCTGGGGGTGTCACTGGCGTGGCAGTTGCTGGCAGTCATCAGCGACAGTGGCGATCACTAATTTCACTGTCGTGGTTGTCACTAGTGGTGGTTGATGGTTTTATGGCAGTTGGTGGGGTTTCTGATTCGTTGGGGGGCTGGGCTAGGCGCTACAATGAGGGAGGGAGAGATTGGGAGCCATGAGAGATATAGGGCGAGATGTGGTGCTGCGATTGTTTTGGATTTTTGTTTTTTTGCTGATCATACAGAGAAATAGGGAAGGAAAGGGGGTTTTTGGGTTGGGTAGAAAGAAACAGAGAAAGAAAGAAGATCAAATATAGAGAGAGAGAAAATTGAATACAAAAAGAGAGAGGCAGAAGTGAGATTGAGATGAATTCTATAAGAGAGATTTTGAGAATGAGTTTGAAAGACAGGGATAGAGGCACGAGAGATTGGGAGAGAGAGAGAGACATGAGTCAGGAAATGTTGTTGGGAAGAAAAACAAAATTTAGTACTCATTGTAAACTGTCAGATCAGTATTTATGAGATGATTTAAATCGTCTTTTATATTGGGATTACATTATCCGTTGGATATGTTTATGTTTTGTTTCAAAACGATCTGGACCTCTCGTTGTCTCCAAAATTCAAGTTCAACTCTACTTTATTATATAGATATCCATATATAGGATAAGACTTTATTTTTTTCTCTCTCTCTCTCTCTCTCACACACACACACACACATATATATATAGAGAGAGAGAGTGACAGAGGGAGCGTATCAATTGTTCTTTGAATTTGAATTTCAAATTTATGTAAAAAAATTTATTAACATATCTTCATTGATAGTGAATTAAGGGATAATAATTCTTAAATTAGAAAACTAATTTAAAATTGTTTTGAAGGAATGATATTTTGGAGTTTTAAAAAAACAGTGGACTTAACTATTTATTAGTAAAATTAAAAATTGACTTATCCCCAAATAAATTTCCTTGACAAACTAAACTTATTATAAGTTTCTTAAGGAGAATTCAACCTAGTTTTCATTAAAAACTACATATTTAAGTTGGCTCTAAACTGGTCCAATGTATTATTATACCAAAATAAAATAAAATTGTTGTTACATTGACTAAAAATAACATTTAAAATTGGGATCAATTGATGTGCTTGGACGGGTATGAAGATCAGAAGATTTTTTTTTATCTTACTTTTTCGTCATTTAACATTCAAATTTTGCTCACCATGTTACCTTCGTATCATTTATATTTTTAGGCCTTATTTCCAACAAATCTAGCATTACTTCAAAACGTTAACAAAAATGATATCTAAAGCCCAAAAAAATCCCAAAAATTAAATATTTTGGGCCTGTTGAACCCAATCTGACTGATTAGTCCAGACTGAGCCCGTTTCTTGAACCTGTTTTACACTACCTACAGTTGTAACACCCAACCACAAAAAGAGCTCAAATTTGTCTGCTGACTGTCAGGCTACTGGGCTGTGGGCACTTGCCCTAGGCTAAGGCTCCCTCTCTCTCTCTTTGGGTTCAATGGTCAGTGTGTCCAAACCAACCCAATGTACGTGTATCTCGATTAATTATCTCCTCCGTCTGATTAAAAGTAAGTTATCTATGTTGTGACTATAATATTAATTAGGAATAAATTTCTTATGGTTTGTCCCCAATGGGTTATCAATATTTAAACTCAAGTCGTTTGAGTTTATTGTTTATTTCTGTTACAATTTGAGCTACACTATAAGAGCTCATGGTCATGGGTTCAAAACCCACCAGCCCTTTTCCTCATATCTCTCTTTAAGTCTTTATGGAACCTTGTTCTTGGTTTTTTTTTTCAAATTAGAACTCCTAGCATAAATAGGCAAAGTTTCATCAAACTATCGAAAATGGACCAGGCCAACTAGGCCTTCAAGTAATCCACCCTAGGCAGCACGCAATCTAGGAGGGCAGTCCACTAGACCTATTGGGCCAAAAACCACGACATATGATCCTATCCATAATAAGCTTATCAAATTTGCCGTAGAGAGCCTATATATCGGTGGCCCACCAGGCTAACAAACCAGTACGAGTGCCACGTATCAGTTTCTAGAATCCGGATTACTCGGATTGTGAAAATACTACCAATCTGAATTTTGATTTTTTTTTAAGAAACCCCTGAGTAGGATGTCAGTGGACCGAAGCGAGGGCGGGGAGTATAGTCTTAATTTCCGTACCCGTTTAAAAAAATTTTGTTCATCCCTGGTCTACCCCCGTTAACGGGTATAATTTTCATCCTCATCCCCGTCCACGGATAAATTTTTAATCCTTATCCCCATACCCGCTTAAGCTCAAGCCCAAGCCCAAGTAGCATAATCCAAAATTTTAAATAAATCTAATATTTTAAATAATCCAACAACATTTTAAATAATCTAGTGAATAATCTAAATTATAAAATGTAAAAGTCAAAACAATATAGTATTCTGTTTAAAGTGTCATTGGACCACAAAAAGAGAAACATAACTATTAGAGAGAAAGGAAAAAAATAAAAATAAAATTGAACTAAGAAAACGATAGCACTACACTTGAAGTTTTCTAGAATAATTTCTATTATTACAATTCATATTACAGTCATAAAGTGTTAAAAGATGAAAACTTAAAATTTCGCTATTCAATAATTCTCTCAATTTCTTAGTTCACTCTAGCAGAGAAACATATCAACTTCCATTCACAACTTTTCTATCTACAATGAAATGCAAAACTATCTTACTCTCTCTTATCTGTTTTTAGAGCATGATCAATCCAAACTCTTAACAGTTTCAATCAGTGAACACAAATAGAAAAAAAAGAATAATTAGAGAAAAAAATTGATAAAATTATCACATAGCAATGTCACTTGTTAATTTGATTACCATATTTC
>CAUOFW020009758.1:31260-44568 GCA_963454935.2 Ilex paraguariensis
TCTTATCGTTGAGCTTTGTCCTTGTTGCATCCGGCACATGGGCATAACCTAGACATCCAAAGACTTTAAAATGAGCAACAAATGGTTTATGAGTAGGCCATGCCTCTTCTAGAGTCATATTTTTAACAACAAAAGTGGGACTTCGATTCAGGATATGTACACTCCAGTTGACAGCTTCGGGCAAAAAGCTTTTCGGGAGACTTTGTCTTGCCATCATGCTACACACCATATTTAAGATGGAGCGATTTTTCCTCTCTACCACGCCGTTTTGTTGAGGCATGTAGGCTGCAATAAGTTGTCTTTAAATTCCATTCTCTTCCCAATACTTTGCAAAAGCATGAGAATTAAACTCACCACCACGATCTATGGAAAGACTCTTGATAAATGTCTTGTCATCTTCTCTAAGGCTTTGAAACTTTGAAACACGGCAAGAGCTTCACATTTTTTTTGCAAAAAATAAACCCATGCTTTGTGACTATAGTCGTCAATGAAGGTGATGAAATACCTTTATCACTGTTTGAGGCCGGATTGATGGGTCCGCATAAATCCGAGTGAATTAGCTCCAAGACTTGTTTTGCTCTCCATGCTTGGGTGGTCAGAAAAGCCTCACAAGAGTGTTTGCCTATGGTGCACTCACCACATAGTTGAGAAGGAGTTTGAATGTAAGGGAGGCCGATCACCATGTTTTTTGTTGAAGAGTTTATAACCCACCAAAGTTCAAGTGGCCATACCGGTAATCCCAAAGCCAAGCACTGTCTTGCACTCGTGTGGAGAAGCACTGTGCAACATTTTGGTGAGTAAGTAAGGGAAACATATGGTCCTTCGACATGTTGACTTTGGCGATAAAGCCCATAGATGGGTGTTGAATCTGACAGTAGTCATCTTGAATGTGCAAGTTGTACCTATGCTCATGTAGCTGCCCCATACTAATCAGATTGTTTTTCAAATTTAGGATTTAGAAAACATTAGTCATTTTGCACACGTGCTCATTGATAAATAGTTGAATACTCCCCTTTTCCATCACAGCAATATTTGAATTGTCTCCTAACTTCACATATTCTCTAAAATCTTCATTTAAATCAGAGACTAGAGAACGATTATCACTCATGTGATTGCTACAGCCCGAGTCCAAATACCAAACATCATGGATTGGATCCTTCTCCTCAATGCACGCCAACAAGAGCACCTCCTCTGATTAGACAAAATTGGATTCTTCCTTTTCTAGGCACTGAGATTGATAATGACCATATTTTTGACATCGAAAGCATTGAATGTGTGATTTTTCCCACAAACCTCCTTGCTTGGTTGGTTGATTTTCATGGCCTCTCCCTCGTCCATAGCTTCTTCCACGGCCTCAGCCTCGCCCATATGAAGAGTTGTGGTCACAGCGGGTGTCATCATTCAGTGAGGCCTTCAATAGTTTTTCTTCGACAATGAGGTTGATTATTCGTTGCTCATGGGCTAGTAGGGAGCTTTGCAACTCGTTAATAGAGAGGTTTGTGACATCTCGGGATTCTTCAATCGAGCAAACAACATAAGCAAATTTGGGAGTCATTGAGAGAAGAATCTTTTCCATGATGAGGACATCCACCATTCTTTCTCCATGAATGCGCATTTTGTTTGCAATTGTCAATGTGTGCCCAAAGTACGTAGCAACTGATTCTCCTTCCTTTATGGTGAGAATCTCAAACTCTTTGTGAAGAGCTTGTAATTGAGCTCGTTTCACCTGAGTTGTTCCTTGATATTTTCGCTTTAAGGAATCCCAAATATCCTTTGTCGTATCCTTCTTGAGTATAGTCTCTGAAGTAACACGATCAATAGCCTGAAACAAGAAATTTTTCGCCTTGAGGTCTATGAGTTTTTGATATGCTAAGGCTCTTGTTTGAGCCTCTTTAGGGACAACACCAACAGCTGGTTCATGTATGCCTTCTTCTACTAGACTCCAGTACTCCTTAGACCGCAAGAAGTTTTCCATGAGCATACTCCAATGATCATAATGACCATCCAGTTTGGGAATGGCAGGTTGGACAAAACTGCTGCTGTCACTTGCCATAACTCACTTGCTGTTGCAAAATGAAGCTGCTGCTTCTATTGTTGTAACTGAATTCCAGTGGGGGCTCTGATACCACGTGTTAATAGTAAAGACAAGAAAACAAAATGAGTTGGGAAGGTTGTCTATTATTCTCAAACGGTGGCACTAAATAGCCATACAAATAATTGAAAGTCCAAAAAATATGTCATGATTATGAGTCCATATCTGCTCCACGTCCAGCAACTAACTAATTCCTAGAGACTAGGACACTAGTAACAAACATTAACTTGACAACACCACGTCCCTATGCCTATGGGATTATTATCCAACAAGTTTTGACCAACTCAAACGCTAATAATAAAGTTCCTAACATTTTTAAAAGTACTATTATAAATTATTTTTCATAAGTACTTTAAAAAAAAATAATATTTGGAACCGCCCTATCACTACTTATACCACCACCACCCCCACACCGTTCCACCCCCACCACTGTCGTTGCCACCGTCACTATCACCACCCTATCATACCAACCACCCCACCACCACCACCACCTTACCATCACCATCACCACTTCCATTGTCCCACCACCACCATAACCACTACCACCATCGCCCACCACCCCACCAACACCGCTGCCGCACCCTACCATCATCACCACCGTTGTCGCACCTTACCACCACCCTTACTATCCAACCATCACCCCTACGATCCCCATGACCATCACAACTACCACCATCATCGCCAACCCACCACCGCCACCCCACCATCACCACTGCCCCCACCTCCACCCTCCTCCCCACCCTCACTGCCCCACCGCCACCACATCCACCACCACCACCATCACCACCCACCACCAAGATCTGCCATTGTAGTCCATGGCCACCACCTACCACCATCGTTATCTTATTGTTATATTTATTACCATTATCACCATCATACCACAATCACCGTCGCCTACCGCTAGCACCCATCGTCGCCCACCATCGCCACCAGCCACTGTCACCTATCCCACCACACCTACCAGGCTACCACCACCACCTATCATCCCCCATCACTACCTCTTACCCCCACCACACTTACTACCTCCGTCATTCGCCACCACCCATCACACTATCACCTAGAAGTACCTATCGTCAGCCACCACTACTATCATTGCTGCCTACAACTGCCGTCATCATCCCACTACCATCACTGCCAACTACTATCACTATCGTCCATCACCACCCACACCTATCATCACCGTTGTCACCCATGACTGCCACTACCATCATCGTCACTCAAAACTCACCATCACCATCACCGTTGCCACCCACGGCTGCTACCACCATCACGGTCCTCGCCTTACCCACTCCTACCATCATCATCTCCCATCATCACCACTGTTGCTCACCACTACTACCACCGCTCACCCCCACTATAATCAGTGCTTAAATTTCTTTATCTTTCCTCTATATTTGTGATTTGATTTTAAGTGTGAATACATATATGTTGACCATTTTTTTTATTATTCTGTGCCTTCAGACACGAGGAATAACTAGTATAAACATATAAGAGTTGTGTAGGGATTGAACATATTTTAACATAATATAACTCAAGCACAAATTTAACACAACTCAATCCATTATCAGCAAGAGACATAGCGGTGGCAATTTTTAAAAAATATAAGGGTCAATTACATCCATCACCCTGATATTTGTCTAAATACTAAGATGTAACAACCTAGAAATATTTTACAGTCTAATTTGGCTACTGAAATACATACCTCATTGCTTAATTTCAGATAGTGGAGATAACCCAACTACCAAGCCATGCAATCCAACAATCCTGACAGTGAAATAATATAGCCACTAGGGCAACACAATACAGCTACTTAGACAATGTATTTTTCGTTGTTCAATTTGGCTGGTAAAATAACCCATACCATAAAACCACCACAACCTGGATAATGAAATATGTGTTTCAGTGTCTAATTTAAGTAGTGAAATACATATTTTACTGTCCAAAGATAGAAAGTGAAATAATTAGTCAGCAAACTATCGTAATTAGGGATGGTAATCACATCGTATCGGACGTGTTTGTGTTGAACACTAGTCAATCCTAACTCAACTCATTTAACAAATCGTGTTGTGTCAATTTGACTTATTTATTTTCCTGTTATACTCATGTTGACTCATGTTACCCCATGAATAAAAGATTTAACGTTGCAATTTAAGTCTAAAATTTCTTTTTCACTTAACTGAATGCATGCTTATACTTTTTCTATAAACTAAAAATTAATTTAAAAAATATAATAATAAAAATGAGTACAAACATCATTTTTTGTACAAGAACTATGTCAATACTTGATAAAAATAACAAAAAAAATTTACATTTTATTCCAATAATGCTAGTTAAACGTGTTAGACGTGTCAATTTCGTGTTTTTCGTGTGTCATACTAACCTGACCTATTTATTATTCATGTTAATAGGTCATGTTGTTTACAGGTTCGTGTTAAGAAATTATTAACTCTAACTGTTAATTTTATATCAATTTCTAGTTGTGTTTTCGTGTCGTATCAAAATTTACCAACCCTAACTGCTGAACTACTTGGGCGATGAAATTGAATATATTTTTGCTATCGTTGATAGTGAAATTGAAAAAAAAAGACAGCAAAAAGCAAAAAAACTGAGTCAGATCATTGGGGTTCCATTGAAATTCATCATTTCAATAATCAAAAGCATGGACCAATCCTTTATCCACCTTACTTATTCAACTTAGTTTCTCATTTTTAGATTGTTGTTCTAGGCTCTGGTGTGTCTTAAGTAGTGACAATGGACATATTTGGAGTCGACTTTTTGAGGGAAAAAAAAGTTGTGATTATAAAAGTTTAGTAAAAAATCAGAGTTAAAAAATTCTTTCATAGAAGTTGGTATTCCTACCTTTTATTTTTATTATTAATGTTTTTAAGAAATAAGTTTTAATAATGGCTAAAATTTTTTGGTGGAAAAAATTTAAAAAAAGAATGAGCTTTGATACAATAGGAGAATTTTTTAAAAGATTTGAACAGATATTTGAGTTTGTTTGTTGGATTGTTTTGTATCAAATCAAGTTTTTTACAAGTGGTGGTGCTCTAACCAAATAACTTTTGTTTCAATCAATTTTTCAAAAGAGTAACTCAATGACAATTCACCCAATAGAATATATCATTGCTTAAATTTGACCATTTTCTTAGGTAAACTATCCGAATATATTTGAAAAGAAATTGATTATGCATAAAGATAAAGAAAACTTTCTTGCAGTGATGTTGATAATTTATTTAGTTCCCACAATTGTCTTGTTTTACTTCAAGTGAAACGAACCCATACATTTATAATCAATTCATTATCTATATCTATACTATCATAAAATGTCAACAAAAGTGAAAACTTTTAATTCACTAAAATAACCCTAACAAATCAACTAATACCGATACTATTTTTTACTAGAAGTATTAATATTATTTATAATTATGATTGTTAATAGGTTGCTCTAACGTATCTATACTAACAATTTTGAACTCATCATATCCCATACTCAATGAATACACTAACCGATGTAGAGTTCTGTGAATTAATACCTTATTTACAATTAATGCATCCGTTACAAGTTTGAGCCATTTCTACTTTTAAGTGCAGAAAGAGTGTTTCAGGAAGTTCTATCTCAAGTCAACTTTCAACTTTGGTTTTGGTGGTGATGGTGCTGGTTTAGGTAATTTGAGAATATATATCCAATCATATTGTAGCTTTCCCGATCATTTCGGTTGTTCGCAGTAGTTTTGCATGACATGGAAAACATTAGAGACATTGAACCTTTGTTGAAACATGCATAACAGATCCTCGCCAACTCTCAGGACGAACAACCATATAAAGAACTATCCGCTGTTGAGTCAGTCTTCTATCAGAGACTCACCTTTGGTTAGGTATGTAAGTCTCAAATCTTTTCCAAATTTATGATTTTACCCATTGACGTACTTGATTTGAACTGAGACTTCCCTCTTGTTCACGCTAATATTGTATAACAAAGGCTGGATTTTGATTAGATCCATGACAAGTGTGTGCGATTCTCTTCTATGTGTTGTTCTAGGCGTTTGACCCAGGAACAACATTTTTTATTTTTTATTTTTTTTGGATTTGGGTATTACCTTTCCTAATTTTTGGATTTAATCTTAAAATATTTTCCAAATCTGATGTAGGGTGATTGAAATGTTTTTCAAATCATATAAATAGTTGTATAGATTTATTGTGTTTGAGAGAATCTTGTTTGTGGTCAAACTAGATATAAATGGTTGTCCACAATTTTTTAAGGCAATAATAGCCTCATTTATATTGAGAAAGTGCATGGTTCACAATAACGGTATCCGCGTTAGTATATTGAAATACGTCACAGTTGATTTAGTTCTTGATTGCAGGAGATTTGTTTCCATCAAGAAGGATTCTATCTCAGGGCTTCTCCGACTTGCATTCACTTCACTCATCTTTACTCCCTCAGAGCAATGGTATAAAGACCTAATTGAAAGACATAACCAGGAACCAAATTCAATGCATTTTTCTTTTGTAATTCCATTTTTAAAGGTGAGTTCTACTCATGAGTTCGCATCAATTGGTATTATAGTAGACACTACATCAAGTTTGCATTACACAAGTAGCAACCTATAAACCATTTTACAATGTCTTAGTCATTATATATGGTAAAATATGCTGTTGTGGACTTTAGTGTGAATTGTTTATATCAAGAGTTATTTGTACCCTCGGGTTCATACTAACATCTCCAACAAATAAACCTACAAGCGCATATCATAAAAATTGAACGAAAATTGTAAGTTCAAAATATTCACGTGCAATACACATGAACATCAACTAATAATCTAAAAAACATTCATCTATAATTGAACATCATCCCAAAAAACAAAAAAATAAACAACAAATCAAGACTCTAATTACAAAACACTATTTTTTTTCATCTCTTTACTTAAAAAGTACTCATCCTTACTTTTTTAATTTTTATTTATTATTTTTTTTTAGAATATCCAGGCTTACGCCAACTTCTCTCGAGAGCTTAACGATTGACCACCATAATTTAAATTAAATTAAAATATGTTTATAAAGTTCTTAAGTTCAATTCCTACTTTAAAAGTTACATAATTCCGTCAAAGATTGAGTTGGCATTATAAATTTTAATTTCTACCATAATTGAGGTTAGGCCTTTTTTTTTCACCTGCGGAATGTCTAGTAATGTTTTTTTTTTTTGAAGTTCAATGCTCGATCATATGTGTTTAAACTGCCTAAATTTAAAAAACGCTTTTTTTATGGATCTAAAGGTCATATAAAAGAGAAAATACTCAACACAGTCGTAATAATATATCATCACTAGCGCATAATATCACAACCAAACAACAAAAAATCACATCATAGACGGAGTTTCCGGCGTACAACTGCCATACTCCTTATTGAATTCCACATGATTGGGCCTTGTGGATATGATGCAACACAGCTACTTGCTTTGACCCTCAATCCGAACATGATCCAAGATGGTTTTACCAAGAGACTGGAGTTGTTGCTGCTCCACATACTCCTTGTAATTCATTGGACGATATGCAGCGGGATGGTTTTCACTGTCTACCAACTTGGAAGCTGGGCCAACAGTTGCTTCGAAAGAGGGTCCATTAGCCATGGCTATAGATATTCTTGCAACTTTGTTATTCAGAATTGCTCGATGCATGAGAGTCTTGTACTTTCCATTGCTGAAAATCTGGCAAAACACAACTTATACAAATCAACACATTGTGACTAACTCGTACTATGTAGGTAGAGAACAACACATTCGGTGATCATGGGTTATATATAACTTAGAATCGATCAGAGATTAGCGGGAGAAACATTTACCTCAAGCTGATCGGCAGTGTTTACCAGAAAAGAGTTAGGAAGGGGATTGATAGTGACCCACTTTCCATTGTGTTGCACTTGGAGGCCTGGAACATCATTCTGTATAAGGAGGGTGAAGAGGCCATGATCTGAATGAGGTGGCAAACCCATTGCAAGTTCAGGCTGTGGACAAGGTGGATATAGATTGGCAGAAAAGACTTGCGCACTTGAGTCCAAATTCAAGGTTTTTTCCACATAATCGTTGTCCAATCCTAGGCTCTCCGATATTGCTTTGAGTAATTCTCTTACTATTCTCCGGCCACTGTTGCAATACTCCAGTGCAACCTCACTGCAGCAGCCACCACCAAAGAGTCGGAAATTTGAGTAAAAAGTTCTATTCGATATAAAACACTCCTATCGACGAACGCAAATTAAACAGAGGACGAACTCAAAGTCAAATGAAATCAAATATAAATTTAAATAAGGGTGAAATCTAACCATTACAAAAGAAAGTGAAATCTGACCATTAAAATTTTAAATTTTCATTAATTTGATTAAAAACTTGAGAATTCGTTTGAAAGCTGAGCTTGTTTTCCGGGCATTGTTCCGAGATAATGTAAAAATAAGGGGACCAAAATACAGTAAATACTGTTCATTAAAAAAATCGATGAACCAAGAAAAAAAATTGAATAAATATTAATTGGAGTGGATAAAAATTCCTCAAAAATGACTGAATTTAATATTTTTTTTAGCAATAATGTTAGTGGCTAAGTGAATGAGAAGATGTGATGAATATGTGTACCTGAAACCTATAGGTTTGTGAGGAGCGTGAAACTGATCCGGCTGCACAACGAGCTTTACAAAATCTCTCCACAAGAAAATCTTTCCGTTTGAAGTGCTCAAGCTTGTACCGCACCTGATAGGGTCTAAAATGTTCTTTCCTGCAAACTCCTTTTTCTCCTCCTCTGTCAGATTGAAAAATTCATTACTCGCACTGATTATCCCCTTCAAGAGACTCTCTGGCACACCATGATTAACCACCTGAAACCCATCAACCAACACACATACTCATATATATTCCATGAAGAATACTGTGGTGACGTTAGAGAAGACGAAATATATACCATGAAGAAGCCCCAATCTTGACAGGCTTTGTCGAGGTCTTGTATGGCTTTGGAGCGTTGTTCAGGAATAGCAGAAGTGAGCAAGGAAAAATCAATGATAGGGATTGAAACTTCATCTTCAAAAACATCGGCTTCATTGGGATTAGTTGGGGTGTAGGCATAGATGGAAGGGATGGTTTTGAGATCAGCTGTTTCAGTTAGTGTTTTGACGCTTGTCACATTCGATGGTTGGACATTAGACGTTGGCATAGCGAATTGGGTTGGAGCTGTAGTGGCCATTTGACACAGAAAGAGAGTATGAGAGACACAGTATACGGAAATCTTCTCGTTTTTGGTGGACATGTCGTTCTGATTAACATTATTTATAGCAGTAGCAATGTATGTCTAGAGAATAAATTTAACACTAATGCTGTTAAGATATAATTTAAGAATATAACAAATTATTACTATAAAATAATAATAAAATATATTTAATGATGAGTCAAAGCGTGGCATTACTGTATTTTTTATGCATAACTAGAGTGACCGCTGTACTGCTCACCTACCCTTCCTTCAAACAAAAATATTATACAACTAAATTTGAAAGTTTGAAAAACTTTGTGAGTTAGCTAGAAGAAAAAGTTAGGTGTACGGTTCGGTGGGAAAAAGTTTGGTGGAAAAAAGTTTGGTGATTTCACACAAGCCCCAGCCACATTCGTACATTTAGGGGAGTCCGTTCAATTCGAATTTAATACACGTCTAACTCAAAAAAAAAAAAAAAATTTATACGAAAATTTTTAATACTTGCATTACGTCTGGGAAAAAAAAATTTAACCTGAATTAAATTTGAGCAAACTTCGCGTTGTCGGGTTCAAATCGAATATTAAAATATGGTTGAACCCGATTATTAAATTAGATTGAACTCGAATAACCATAAATATATAAATATATTTAATTAGAGTTGATATTTATCTTCATTTTTTAGAGTCAAGATTTATTTTTCATTTCAAATATTTACTCCTGCGTCTCCATCACTCTAAGATCCTTTTCTAACTCGTCACTCCTCCCTTTATCAATTGTCACTCGTCTGAGTTGTCTTCATCTCTGAGCCTCCCTCCTTTAATCGTTACTCCTCTTTCTCTCACTCCCNTCAAACAAAAATATTATACAACTAAATTTGAAAGTTTGAAAAACTTTGTGAGTTAGATAGAAGAAAAAGTTAGGTGTACGGTTCGGTGGGAAAAAGTTTGGTGGAAAAAAGTTTGGTGATTTCACACAAGCCCCAGCCACATTCGTACATTTAGGGGAGTCCGTTCAATTCGAATTTAATACACGTCTAACTCAAAAAAAAAAAAAAAATTTATACGAAAATTTTTAATACTTGCATTACGTCTGGGAAAAAAAAATTTAACCTGAATTAAATTTGAGCAAACTTCGCGTTGTCGGGTTCAAATCGAATATTAAAATATGGTTGAACCCGATTATTAAATTAGATTGAACTCGAATAACCATAAATATATAAATATATTTAATTAGAGTTGATATTTATCTTCATTTTTTAGAGTCAAGATTTATTTTTCATTTCAAATATTTACTCCTGCGTCTCCATCACTCTAAGATCCTTTTCTAACTCGTCACTCCTCCCTTTATCAATTGTCACTCGTCTGAGTTGTCTTCATCTCTGAGCCTCCCTCCTTTAATCGTTACTCCTCTTTCTCTCACTCCCTCTCTCTTCATTTGCGTCTCACCCTTCATCTCAGATCACTTGAAAAAAATTAGATTTACACTTCAAAAAATCAAATCTACACTTCAAAAAATCAACTCAAATTAAGTAATTCAATGCTAACTCAATTTTTAACTCGAAATCAGTCTGAATTAAGTAACTCGAATTTAACTCGAGTCTACCCGAACTAAATTCAGACAGTACTCGGATTGAGATAGTGTTAGAATTAGAGTTAAAAATTGTATATCTAAAATTAAATTAGAATTGACCACTCAATTTGTATGAATTACACCCTTGTGTACATTATCTCAATTTTCGGATCGGGCACGAGATGCGGTCGATCAAGGGCATACAAAAACTTTTCCCTTCTTCCAACGCTCCGAAGAAGCCAATCACTTGAGTCAGGTGAAAATATAACATCTTCATTTAAAGGGTGGTCTGACAAATCATAAAATTTATATAATAAAATATCATATAATTTAAATCTCAAAAATAAGTAAAATAATTTTTATTTTTTTACGGCTCTGATCGTCTCACAATTATGTCTATTTTAATCTTATGATTAAAAATTATTATTAATTTTAGTTCTCCTACACAAAAATTATGATACATAAAAGACAAATGTGCATCGTAAAGCGTACAACATGGATAGGACTTGGCCTGCCCTATTAATCGAGACTTTGGGCTTTCAACTTTTATTTTTTGCAACTTGGATCGTCTCATAATTATGTTTATTTTGATCCAATAATTGAAAATTATTTAGGAGAATTACTTTCAAACTCTTTGAGATTTGTCACTTAATTACTCCGACTCTTTAACATTTAAAATATTATACACATATCTTTTGAGGTTTGTACACGCGTATCTTGGACCCTTGTTGTCAATGTCAATTAATATATATGTTAATAAATTACACCTAAACCCCCTGAAGTTTATAGGCATGCTTAGACCTCTCAAATTTAAAATTTTATACTTAAAGCAAAAATACTTCAATCAAATATAGAATATCAAATATTTTAAATTTTACAACCAAAATTCATATTCTATTATGACATTTATTGAAATAAAATCAAAAATAAAAATTTATTTTTTCTTAAACCCTTACACACAATTACACACAATGACACACGAATTGCGCGCGCACACACAAACACACATATTTTCAATGAAATTTAATTTAATTTATTTTTTTATTTTGATTATTTATTAGTTGTTGTTATTTTTTTTAATCAGATATTATTATTCACTTATTGCGGTATTCAATTTATAATTACTTAGTTATTGTTATTCGATTATTTATAATTTATTTGATTAGATGTTATTATTCAGTTATTGTATATATTTTATAAAAAATTTTAAATTAAAGAGTATAAAGATAAAACTAGAAATTTGATTTATTTTCAGACATCAGCTCTATGTAGTTATCAAACAGTTTAATTTAATTTAGTACTTAAATTTCAATAGATACCGAACAGTCTACAAATTTAACATTCATTTTTCAATTTTCAAACTTAAGATTTCAGTCTTGTCGAGCACCACTTGCGCAACAGTTAGAAATACTTCAGTTGCAAACACTCGATGTTAATATGAAAGCTCACTATATCCATCTCTTCGTCAGTGATTGTACGCAATAAGAGAGTAGAATAATAAAGGGGCATCACACAGTTTGATTCAGTTAATGAAACCAAACGTAAAGCCTAAATAATGTGACAATTGACATAGTAGGTAAACCTTGAATATGGAATGACCAAAAGTAGAACCAAAAACATCTTTGTTACATAGCCATATCTTGCGGTTCTTATTTTTGATCTCATTTTTTGTCTCTCTGACATTAATGTAGTTAAATATTATTTACACAATTTGATGTAACTAAAGATAAAAGATATTGTGTTCATTACGGTTTAACTCCTTATTTGATTTTTTTTTAATTTTATTTTAATATATAGTATAATTGTAAACTAATTATAATTTTTTAAAAAAATTAAATTTTTAATTTTAATTTTATTTCAATAAATGATGCAATAGAAATATTAAAAACTTTGTTTTTTTTATTTGCTACCTAGTACATTCAGGTATGGGAATATAATTAATCTATATAATAAAGTATAAGATTGAAAACATAAAAAATAATTTTTACTTTTCACAATTGAGATCGTTTTAAATGTTACTTTAAAATTAGTCTCACAACTAATATCAACTTTTCAAATTTAATAAAGAAAATAAGGCATCTAAAGATGTTTTTGAGATGACTTTTTAAAAGTAATTTTTGGACTTATGTTTTATCATAAACACTTTAAAAAAAGTGTTTGGAACGTTTTTATTTTCATTAGTTGCAAATAAATCAAAAGTAATTTTATCATTTAAATAAGTAAGTAAGTAAAATTAAAAAAAATAACTTTTAGTTCTTTAAAATCATTTCTCAACAAAACATTTCATCACCACCCCCACAACCACCACAACTACCAACCCACCACTACCATCATTGTTACTCACCACCGATTGCTACTATCGTCATCACTCAAAATTATCATCATATAATTCTTATATTTATTATCACAATCATCATCATC
>CAUOFW020009758.1:49804-64804 GCA_963454935.2 Ilex paraguariensis
TTTTTTTTTTTTCAAGCAGAAGACGGCATACGAGATGATCTGGTGACTGGAGTTCACACGTGTGCTCTTCCGATAAAAAAAAAAATATATATATATATATATATATATATATATATATATTTTTTTTTTTTTTTAAAAAAAATCCAACGGTCAGGGGTGTCTGAGTCATCTTTAATACACCTCAATTAATCTCGTTCTCGATTCGGTCAATGACAGATCATTCACACCGAAAGTAGAATATTCATAAACAATAAATCTCTCATAATTCTCAAGACGTCTAGATTTACAACTCATCTCTATTACCAATTGAACTACTCTTAGGGTTATTTGAAAAGCACTCATCTAAAATTGATCATCATCCAAAAAAAAAAGGGAAAATCGTATTCAAACTCTCTTAGATTTGTTAGTTAATCACGTAGACCCCAAATATTTAAAATATTATACATAGACCCCATAAAGTTTGTATACGCATAACACTAAGGCCCATGTCATCAATGTCTGTTAGTATATCTATTAATAAATTGCACCTCGACCCTCTGATGTTTGTAAGTTTGTAACAGTTTGACTTCTCAACTTTAAAATATTACACTTGTATCTCTTATTAGGTACAAAACTAACGAAATCTTTTAAATTACTGAATTACCCCAATTAAATATAGAATATATGTTTGTATTACAATTTGATCATTTTTTTTTTATTTTTTAGTTTTATTCCAATAAACAATATAATTATATGCATATGAGTGTTGAATTGAGTTCTTTCATATATTTATACTAATAACTATATGCAGTTCATAACTTTGAGTCAGTTAGAGAGTTCTCCTCCAGTCTCTAACTTCT
The DNA here is from genome assembly GCA_963454935.2 of Ilex paraguariensis. Classification (NCBI taxonomy): domain Eukaryota; kingdom Viridiplantae; phylum Streptophyta; class Magnoliopsida; order Aquifoliales; family Aquifoliaceae; genus Ilex; species Ilex paraguariensis. The sequence goes on from CAUOFW020009758.1 coordinate 50,644, forward strand.
TTTTCAAGTGATCGAAATCTAACAAAATGATGTGTAAATCATCCAAATTTTTGCATTAACAGTAATAATTATAATTTTTTAAAGAAATATTTAGATTTTTGTTTTTGATTTTATTTAAATAAATGACATAATAAAATATGAATTTTTGTTGTAAAATTTAAAATATTTGATATTCTATCTTTAGTTAAAGTAATTTTGGTTTAAATATAATATTTTAAACTTGAGGGGTCTAAGTATTATGTGTCTACAAACTTCAAAAATTTAGATATGAATTATTAACATATATAATAACTGACATTAACGACAAGGACTTAAGTGTTGCGCACGTACAAATCTTATGAGATCTGTGCGTAATATTTTAAATATCAGGGGTCTAAAAGTTCAACTTTAAAGGTGAACAAAATAAATAATATTGCCTCACTCAACATTGACTTTAGATTGCATAGGAGTAAAGAGTAAAATTGTAATTTAAGTGAAAGGTAAGATAATTTACACAAAAAACAATAATTTTTCTGTTGGCCCCGTAATATACAAAAATACTTTCCAAAGTAAAAATTAGATTACACAATTTTATTATTATCCTGTCTATGTCCCCGGACTTAAGTTTTCATTGGATTTTTTCGAATTAAAAAACCAATTCAATCCTATCCCCCACATATTTGCCAAACACCCCCTTAAAGGTTTGGTTATAACAATTAAATGTTGAGAATTAAAGGTTAGATAAAGTTACCACGACTAAATGTAACTATTTATGGTAAAATTATTACATTTAAGGTTAGATTACAAGTATTTAAAGTTAGATTATAAATAATAAAGGTAAAAATACCACAAAAAAAAGATAGTTGAGATTACAAATATTTGAGGTGAATTACAATCCTTTAAGGTAATGTCACTGCATTTCTAGATAAAGTTATCAACTATAAGGAGTAATATTTAATGACAACAAATTTACAGTCACTTTGGGTAATATTAAATGTCAAAAAATTTATGATCACATCTCTTTTTGGGTACGGTACCGCTGTTTGACCAGCCGGTACCGTAGACCAATCCTCCATCCACCTTGCCTATTCAACTAAAAAGTCACGTCGTTTGAATTTGGAACTCTGAAACTAGGTGGAAAGTTTAGTTCACGTTGAAATTCATCATTTCAATAGTCAATAGCATCGATCAATCTAGGGTAGCTCAACAACATTTGAATATTTTATATATTTTTTAATTTAAAATTTATTATTTTATTTTTTAATGAGATTCAAAATTACTAATTTTTTTATTTAAATTTTAATAATATATTTTTTTAATTAATAATATATAACTTTTGATCATAAATATTTATAGGAACAAAATTAATTTCTTTATTAATATTTTTATGTTTTTTTTTATTTGTTTTATATGTTCTTTATCAAAACTGTAGAATTAGATGATGGACTTTATTTTAAATAAATTTATTGTTATCTTTCTTTTGAATTATTTTACTATTTTTGAATTTTATTTATTTGTCTATGCAACTTTCACCTAAACTTTTGTTATGTTTTATTTGTTAACGAACATGAACTTTATCAAAACATTTTTTTTAATGAGAATGAATGTTTTAATTGGTATTTTGTATTCAAATAAAAAAAAAGAAACAAATTTAAGAAAAGAAAAGATTATGTTTGGTTTTTTTTTTTTTTTTTACTAAAGAGAGATGTTTATTACACTTTTTTCGATTAGAGAAAGAGATAGATTTTATCAACATTTTTTTTAATTAATTTTTTTGTCCTTTAATAAATGTGATTGTGTGAAGAGATCTGAAATTTTGCGCCCAAAATTTTAATTTTTTTTGTTGGTTTACTCGTTGAAAAATTAATTTGTTAGGCAATATTGTAATAAATTTTATTTTTAACTTATATTATATTATTGATCTTTAAATTTGATGTCTTTTTCGCATGTGGGACCTAAAGCCCTTGCTTTTATTTTTATACTATAGGCCCCGGATCGATCCTCCATCCATCTTACTTCTTCAACTTAGTTTCTCATTTTTAGATTGTCGTTCTAGATTTTGATGTGTCTAAACTAGTGACGATGGGGCATATTTAGAGTTGATTTTTTGAGGTAAAAAAAATTGTGATCTTAAAAGTTTCGTTAAAATTCAGAGTTAATAAAATCTCTCAAAGAGGTTGGTATTCCAAAATTTTCTTTTTATTAGTGAAGTTTGTAAGAAAATAAGTTTTAATATTTGATAAAATGTTTTGGTGAAAAAAATTAAAAAAAAAAAAAAGCTTTGGGACAATAAGATAATTTTTTANATAAGTTTTAATATTTGATAAAATGTTTTGGTGAAAAAAATTAAAAAAAAAAAAAAAGCTTTGGGACAATAAGATAATTTTTTAAAAAATTTGAATAGATATTTAAATTTTTTCATATATATATATATATATATATATATTGTTTATGGGCGAAGGCACGAATAAATAAAAAAATGTTGTCAATTAAAAAGACATACCAAATATAAAAGTGGAAAAAATATTGAGGAATGTACCTTTCGTTAATACTAACAATAATATTCCTAGTTGTGGGTGAAAGTAAAACTAAATTTGGGGCCCAAAAAATTCTGAATCACCCCAATGTGTCAGTTAATATCTACCCAAATCCGTTAGATTCTTAAAGGGGAAAAAAAACAAAGGACACTAAAGGTACACCCAAAACCAACCACAAACATATTATATTCCATCACAAATATTCAGCCCGTTCTATCTTGTACCATCAAATAGGTTCTACTTGCGTATAAGTATCACATTGTGGTGCGGGAACATATATGAGAACAATCTTTGTCATTACGAAATCTTAAATCAGTTCACCAAAAATAAAACAAAGAATTAGTTGAACCACCCCACCTGAAATTTGACATGAATTAGTTGGAACAACGAATGAATATTGTAGACAGTAGAGTTCCAAGGGGAGGGAGTAAACAGAGAATGCATATTTTGATATTGTCTGCAAAAGAAAACTTCGATGATTGGTCCTTGTACCACTGCGTTACTCCACATGTCCATTAGATCGTCTAGCGTTTAGATCATCTTCAAAATGAAACCAACAAACATAATTTAAAACAAACATAATTTAAAACAAAAAAAAACACCTGTTAAAAGTCAGAAATAATTTTTTTTCTTTAATAACATTTCAGCGTATAAGATATACGGAAAGACAAAGTAATTTTCTTAGGAACAACAGAGTGATACCGACTTGTACGAAGAGTAGTAAAACTCTTGCGCAAATTACCTATCAACAAAGTTGGTGGCGGGTTTGATTGGTTTAGGATTGATAGGTGGGGCTGTGGTGGTCGATGGGTGTCGTTTGGGGTTTGATTGGCTTGGGTATATGGCCGTGGGTGGGAGAATGGGGATTTAGCCATGGGTGGTGTAAAAGTCAGAGATGGTGAGAGATAGAGAGGTCTACGTGAGAGAGGGGGAAAGAGAGGATTAAGCGAGGGTCAGGGACATACCTAGCGTATGGCGACATCGCTGATGGTGGGAGTGAGAAAGCATCGCCGACTCCGAATTACTTCAAAGAGGGATTCACATGTTGCTAGCATCGTCGTTGGTGGCGTTGGGGGTGTGCCATCACCGTTGGTGGCTTACATGTGGCATCGGGAATTAGATGAGATCAAAAACAGAAGAAAGAGAACGATGAGTGATAGAAGATCCAATGGTTGAAGTGGTGACAATCTTATGTTTTGGAAGAGTCGTATTTTTTGGGAGAGTGAGGTGTGAATTTGGGAATTTTTTTGGCGTTATCGGCAGCGCGTTCAATGGGATGGAAAATTACGTGGGCGAGATTTTGGACGGGGGAGAGAGAGAGAGAGGCGTGAGTCAAAAAATATTGTTGGACAGAAAAATAAAATTCAATACTTATTGCAGATCAGTAGATCAATATTATTAAGATGATTTGAACAATTTTTTATGTTAAGATTATATTCTTTATTGGATGTGTTTATATTTTGTTTCAAAACGATCTAGACCATTCTTTGTCTTTTGAATTCAAACTTCGTTCTATTTTATTTTATATAATATATACTAGTAATTGTCCGTGTTTTAAAGCACATTATAACAAACCTAAAAATCGCAAAAAACCACCCATGGTAAAGGCACATTACCAAGCAAAAAATCGCACCTAAGAAATTCAGAAAATTTGGCCGCCAATGTAATTCAGTCTAAGCTTCTAGACTCTTGAGAATTGGACCATGTGAATGAAATTAGCACATAGAGGGTTTATAGTGGTTCACCAGCTCGAGAGTTCGACTAATCCACTCTCAAGGAAGTCTCTTGCTCTTGGGGAATATATTAATAAAGGGGGGATTACACAAAGTAATGGATCTGACTACAATTGCTTGTCTATTTTGATAGGGTAATGCCTCATATTTATAGTTGGTCCAAGACCATGCCTGATCTATGGCGTGATCCCTATAGATCTTTTGTAACGGTTGAACCTATTGTGCAACGGCAGTAGTGGATGTTATGGCAGTTGTGACTTCCTTGCCTGGATATGCGACTAATACGATTTGCATGGCGCTTTGGTGGAAGAAAGCTGTCATTGGTAGAGGTGTTGCTATTGGAGTAGGGGTGTTGACCTCGAACTTCTTGGTCACCAAGAGTGGGCTGAGACCCCGAGCTAGGGAGGTTTGAGCTGATCACTTGAGCTTATCCTTGCATATTTTGGGTATCATCAGTTGCACCCCAACTCTCAGTCAGGTGAGTTATCCAAACTGGGGCTGATATCTGAGCTAGGTGAGCGAGGTTGGCCTGGGTTTCCCTCGAGACTCGCATGATGGGACATTCTTGAATTTTTACGGCGTTGCAAATGTGCAAATAGTTATTTTTCCTCGTTCTTCGTGTACACCCTTTATCCCCTGGCTCCACGTATTCGTTCGTACAGTAGCCTTAAATATAAAAGCAGATTAAACCGCCTTCCTCATTATTTCAAATTCCGTTCACATTGTTCTCTAGATTTTTTTCCTTTCCCTTTCCTCCACGATTCTGTCTTCCCTAATCTGCTAGTGATCAAGGGTTTCATTGAATCGCACCCAAATTTTCTTTGGAGCACCTATGTTATTAGCTCGTTTTCATCTTCCAGTTTATTTCGGGTCTTCAATCATTGATTACTTTTGATTAGGTATGTCCTCTATCTTGTTGGCCTTTTCTTCTTTTCGGGCTTCTTATTCATTCTGGACTTTTCATTTTTTTTTTAATTTTAGAAATCGAGTTCGTTCCTTGTCCTACCTTCCTTGTTTCTTGGACCCTTACTCCATTGCTAGGATTTTCTTTTTTGGCCGTTGGTGCCTTGACCCCTGGGCCCCCAAGGACTATTTTCCCAACGTTCCTCCCCTTTACACTTCTTTTAACCTTCATTTCTCCTATCTTTCCATGTCTGCCTCTTTTGAAGCCATTGTTTTTTTTTTGTCTCCCTTACCACGGGCAACAAGTCTCCTGAGTTAGAGGAGGATGACCTGGGGGACGTGGGTGACGAAATAGATAATTTTTCTGGTGTCGATTCCACTGACGCCGAAGAGGAGGCAGACGTCCCTCTATCGTTACCCAGCCCAGTTCTGAGATCTAAAAAGTCTTAGAAAGGAAAATCCAAGATGAGTTGAATTAGGTCTGGTAGTGCTAGGGACGTAGAGGTTGTTCCCTGAGCTTCAGACGTTATAGGTTTCAGCGACCCTTTTCTAAGCGTCCTTTCTATTAGGTTTGATTTTCCCAGAGGTATGAAGTACTAGACTCCAAATGTGGATATTTGGTATGACACCATGGTCCCCGAGAAGGTTTTTTTGTTGTTGCTTCATTCGAGACTAGCCTTAGGTTTCCTGTGCATCCCTTCCTCAAATATGTTCTTTAACATTTCAACGTCTACCCTGCCCAACTTTTCCCCAATTTTTGGAGTGTTTTAGTGGGTCTTCTAATTTTCTTTAAGAAGAACAAACTCAATGTCCCTACGATACCCCTGTTCATGAAATTCTTTAATGTCAAGATCTCTCATTCTAATGGTTTCCTTTATATGGCCAAACAACTGAACGCCCGAATTCTAATCTTCTGACCTCCCAAGCTCCCACAAGGATTAGAAGAAAATTTTCTTCTTTATTTCTAGGAAAAAGTGGGAGCTTAATCCTAGGGATGTCGCTGATACACTTCCTATTCCTCGGGCTTGGTCAGCGCCTAATAATTTGGGTAAGTCATGGCTGAGAAAGCCTAGTTTAGCTTTGTAATTTGATGTTTCTTATGCTGACCTTATTTTCTTTTACCATCAGGTATCCGACCCGATTTCAGTGTAGAGAATAGGATTGTCCTGCTGGGCTTGGAGAGTTGTCAACCAGAGAAGTACTCAGAACTTCTCGAGCTTGTTGTGCTCACTCAATTCAGGTTCAATTTTCCCAAGGCGAGAGTTGAAACTCCCATTCCAATATTCGTAGCTAGTGTTGAAGATCTTGCTGGTAAGGTTCTCCTTTCTTCATTTCTAGTTCTTCATTTTCTTCTTTCAATTTTTATGATTTGCTTACATTGATTTCTCAGGTTCCAACTCGATGACTCTAAATGTTGAGACAGTAAGGGCCATGGTGACCCAACTTTAGAAAAGTAGATTTAGGGGAAACACAAGGTCAAAGTCGGGTTTGTGAGTCACAGATCCTCCTTCAAAAGCTCAAAGAGTAGAGGTGCCTTCACATTCTCCTCCTCTATCGACCTCACCTCCCCAAAGGGCATCTTCTGAGCTATTATCTTCTACTGAGGGGAGTTTTCTTACTCCAAAGGCTTTAGTTTCCCCCAAGTCTAAGGGGGGACCTCCCTAAGGCGAAGCTCAAGAAACCTTTAACTTCGACTAAGGAATGTGTGTTTAGCTCTTTGGCTCCCTCCTTACGAGGTTCTTTCGTTTCTACGTCAACTGGGGTGATGCTTCTTTAGCTGACCTCTAGTCAGGTTGAGAGTTCTTCTTGTCGAGCTCACTTATCAGAGACTTGAACCTTGCTGTTGCAGCCATCGCATCTGTTATCCTAGAGTCCGACATTCAGGAAGCTTCCATGGTGCCTTTGTCTACCTTGGTCACCAATGCTCTGTACGGAGCTACATTAGTAAGTTCTAAGTTTTCTAAAATCCATTTTCTTTTTGTATGGGTAGGCTTCTCTAACCTTAGTTTTTTTATTTTTCTCAGTTGGCCATTCATGTTAGCGCCTTGGTGTGCAGAGTTCGAGTTCTGGAGAGCATTGCTGAGGTGTCTCAGAAATTCTTGAAAGCCTTTGAGCTCAAGATTATCGATTTGGCCTTTACCAACGAGGACCTAAAAGCTCAAGTACATGATCTGAAGGCTAAAGTTAAGGGATTGACCTCATCAAACATGGGTTTAGAGGCTGAGGTTAAGAAGACAAATGACGGGCTCAAGCTTAAGACTGATAGCTTATTCCAGGTGCGGAAGGATGCCTTTGAGGCTTGCGATTCCCTTTAATGCATGAAGAACGAATATGATATGCTGGTTGAGGTCAATGCCATGTTGCTGAAGGAGATCGAAGAAAAAAAGGTCAGGGCTAGAGAGAAGGATACCTAGATCGCAGCACTCCAAGATAAATCTGCTATGAATTGGGCTACAGGGTATTTTGCCTTCTAGGAGCAGCTTGTGGATAAATATCCAGATCAAGACTTCAACTTTGACCCTCCTCTAGACAATGAGAAAGAAAAACCAGTTATTAATAAGGAGGTCGAGGCCGAGGCCGAGGTTTCTGTTTCTGGTGTTCCAGCTGGGGAGGAGCCCCGTATTGGTGATGAGGTCGAAGTCCCTGCTGAGTTTGAGGCTAAAGTTCCTGGGTTGGTTCCTTCTGAGGTTGAAGCTGCAGTAGAGGTGGGAACTTTTGAAGTTGTCCTACCTCCAACTGACTTTACTGAGGTTGATGCTCTAGTTCCCATTTCTTCTGAGGCTCTTCCTTTCCTTCTTCATACTGTATCACCTGTCCATGAGTTGCCTGAGGCAACTGTTGATCCATCTGCAGAGATTTTGGACTTTTGTTTTTCTTTTTATAATTTTAAAAAAATTGTAATGAAAAATTGTCTTGTGTTGTCTTTTCTCTTTTCGCTCTACCCCCTTGCTTCAAGGAGGGCTTTGCTTTTCTGGGAGTATCTTTGTCTTGATAAATTTCTAAGTATGAGGTCTGTTCTTGAGCTGAAGGGTTTGTCTAAAGATTTTACCTTAGTTTTGAAAAATTTATTGTAGTTTTATGAGTTGAATAGCTTATCATGAGTTTAAGAACTCATCCTAGTTTGAAGAGTTGAAGAACTCATCGTTGTTTTCTGAGTTTGAAAACTCATCAAAATTTTATGAGCTGAAGAGATCATCGAAGTTTTATGAGTTTGAGAACTTATAATGAGCTGAAGAACTCATCATGGTTTTATGAGTTGGAGAGCTTATCGATGTTTTTATGAGCTAAAGAGCTCATCGATGTTTTTATGAGCTGAAGAGCTCTTCAGCGTTTTTATGAGCTGAAGAGTTCATCGATGTTTTTTATGAGCTAAAGAGCTCATTGATGTTTTTATAAGCTAAAGAGTTCATCGCCATTTTTATGAGTTGAAAAGCTCATCATACGTTTATGAGCTAAAGAGTTTATTGTTTGCCAGTAGTAGAATAGCGGTTGAACTGAAACTTTTGTCTATAGCAGTGAAGTTTGTACAAGAGTAAAGTTCTATAGCTATTGAAAGAATTTTTTTAAATGGTCAGCATTCTACGAATGAGGCAAGATTCTTCCCTTTTCAGTTTGTAACTCGTAATTTCATGGTCTGATCACTCTAGATATGATGTACGGACTATCCCAATTGGGACCTAGCTTTTCATGAGTGGGGTCCTTTCTAGCAGGAAGGAGTTTCTTGAGGACCAGATCTCCTAGTTTGATACTCCTTTATCTGACCCTTCTATTGTAATATCTTGCTGCCATTCTCTGATAATCCAGGATGCATTGTAGGGCTTTGTAACTTTTTTTCATCCAGGAGGTCGAGATTGACCATGAGAGACTCATCATTTATCTCGAAGTTGATGAACTTTGTCCTAGGAGACATGATGCCTATTTCCACAGGGGCTATTGCTTCTGTGTCATAAGCCAAGGCGAAAGGTGTTTCTTGGGTTGCCGATCTGGCTGTAGTTCTGTAAGACCACTCATCGTTCTTTTAAGGCTTCGAGTTTAATTTTCAAAGCTGCTTTTATGGTTCGGATAGTCATTTATGTCTGCCCATTCTTCTAGGGATTAGTTGGTGCAAAGAAGTAGTTTTTGATGCCTAGCTCGGCACGAAATCCTTTGAACCTCAAGTTGTCAAACTATTTTTTGTTTTCCGTTATAACCTTTAACGTCTTTTTCGTAAACAATAAATATGCACTGTTCAGACTTTGGATTCAACTTCGATCGTTGTTGCTCCTGCACATGAACATAGGCAGGACAACCAAATATTATTAATTTAGAATAATCAATTGGTTTACCTGTCCACACCTCCTCATGGACTTTTGCATCAATAGTTGAACACAGTGACCTGTTAACAATATAGCATGTCATGTTAACAGCCTCAGCCCAAAATAATTTTGGCAAACCTACAAAAAGTCTCATACATCTTGCTTTTTCTAAAAGGGTTTTGTTCATTCTTTCGGTTACACCGTTTTGTTGTGGTCCACCTGGTGTAGTATAATGTCGAGTGATCCATTCTATCTGAAAAACATCCTGAATTCCCAAAGTTTATACTCCATGTCATTGTCCGTCCGTAAGTACTTGACCTACTTACCTGTCTGCTTTTCAACTTTAGCTTTCCACTACTTGAATTTGTCGAAAGCTTCATTTTTGTGCTTCATAAAGTAGACTCATACTTTCCTAGAGAAGTCATCAATAAATGTCACGAAATATACCGCTCCATCTTTGGATTGAATTGCCACAAGTTCCCATACATCCGAGTGTATGTATCCAACACATCTTTGCTTTTATGCTTCTCGGTCTTGAAGCTCACCCTGCAGTGTTTACCATACAAGTAATATTTATAAAAATTAAATTTATAAACTTTTACCCCATCAAGCAGCTTTCGTCTGTGAAGTTCATGTAGTCCTTTCTCACTCATATGGTCAAGGTGTAAATGTCATAGAGTAATGTTATCTAGGGATGGCAGTGGACCGGGTAAAAATGAGTATTCGTCCAAATCTGTCCCGTTTGGACTGGGGAATGGACCATGTGTATTGGATGGTAGACACATACAGAGAAACCTGTATAAACCCATGCGGGAATGGACTGACACTTACCTCCACCCCGCTTTAGCCGTTATTTTATATATATCCATGTTTTTGGCTTGTAAAAGTGTATATCTTTGTATTTTTATATTTTTTTTAGTGTTAGATTATGTTATGTTACATTATGTTGTGTTGCATGAAGTAATGTTGGATTTATATGACAGACAAACTTTTAATTATCTTATGTTGGATTATATTGTAGACAATGTTTTAATTATATTATGTTGTAGATAACAAGCTTTTTAATTATGTTATGATATTCTATAATTATGTTAAATTATTTAGAATGTTAATTATGTTATGAAAAATTTAGAGGCCGGTCCCCCTATATGGACTTAAGTCCGTCAAGGAAACTTATTTGTTATGAAGTCCATTTTTTGTCAATTTTAACAGACTATCCATTCTCTTTAGAAGTGAAGTAAAACTAAAAATTAAAAACTCCTTCATTTGAGAAGGTTGACTAATATTAAAAAAATTTCTCTCTCATATCTATCTATATCCATAAATAGGTTAGGACTATTTCTCTCTCATATCTATATAATAAAATATAACGATTTTGAATCCAAGAGACAAAGAGCGGCTGAGATCGTTTTATGACTAAAAAAGACATCATCCAACAGACGAATCTATCACAAACTGTCTCAAGCTATTGACGTCTTAGATCGTTTCGATCCAACATACCACATTAACTCTTAAAATATTTTTGCCTCTCAAAATTTTTAATTTCCAAAATTGACACCCTTACATTGAATTCGCCTCTTAATCTCACCCAAAATCAATGTCATCTAAATCTAAAATTAACATCCATATTTAAATTTTGACCCCCACTCATCCTTCTCTAAATAATATCCTTTCCATATTAGAGAAATCACTTTTTCACATCACAACTTGAGAATATTCAATATAATGATTATACTATATTATTTACTCCGCTTTACTTAAAAATAATTGAATTTCAGAATGATTTCTTTATTTTTACTACCAAATAAAACGACATAGAAAAATAGGTTTAAGTCCTGCAAATAAACGATTAATAGATCCTAAAGAATAAGAAATAATCACTATAAAAAACAACAACTTTAGTGGCAGAAAAAATCGTCACTAAAAGTCTTAAATTTGTAACAAACGTATTTAGGGGCAAAAAAAAAATTACCACTAGGTTGTCACTATAGACGTCTCACTAAAATTTAATAGTAACAAGCTACAAAAGTTGCCACAAATAATCTAGACATTTAGTGACAATTCTATATCAACACTGAATCACCCTCAATAGCGACAAAAATTGTTGCCACTAATATTTTAAACTTTCATCACTAAAATGTATATTTTCATCATTTAAAAACTATTTTCAGCCCCAAAAAAAAAATATTAGTGTCGAAATATATTGACACTAATTAGTATCCATCAATCATTAGTGACGGAATTTTTTGTTGTCACTAATATGTTTAGTGACAATTTCAAACTTTCATCCCTAATTAGGATAAAGTTTTATTGCCACTAAATTATTGGTGGTAGTGACAATGTTTTGATTGTCACTAATAATTTTTGTCTACTTTTAATGACCAGCTTTATAATTTTCACTAAAGAATTATTCAGTGACCATATTTTCTGTTGTCAGAATAGCATTTTAAAGTATTTTTGGGACAAATTTTATAGCAGTCACTAAAAAACTCTATAGTNCCCGTTTGGACTGGGGAATGGACCATGTGTATTGGATGGTAGACACATACAGAGATACCTGTATAAACCCATGCGGGAATGGACTGACATTTACCCCCACCCCGCTTTAGCCGTTATTTTATATATATCCGTGTTTTTGGCTTGTAAAAGTGTATATCTTTGTATTTTTATATTTTTTTTAGTGTTAGATTATGTAATGTTACATTATGTTGTGTTGCATGAAGTAATGTTGGATTTATATGACAGACAAACTTTTAATTATCTTATGTTGGATTATATTGTAGACAATGTTTTAATTATATTATGTTGTAGATAACAAGCTTTTTAATTATGTTATGATATTCTATAATTATGTTAAATTATTTAGAATGTTAATTATGTTATGAGAAATTTAGAGGCCGGTCCCCCTATATGGACTTAAGTCCGTCAAGGAAACTTATTTGTTATGAAGTCTATTTTTTGTCAATTTTAACAGACTATCCATTCTCTTTAGAAGTGAAGTAAAACTAAAAATTAAAAACTCTTTCATTTGAGAAGGTTGACTAATATTAAAAAAATTTCTCTCTCACATCTATCTATATCCATAAATAGGTTAGAACTATTTCTCTCTCATATCTATATAATAAAATATAACGATTTTGAATCCAAGAGACAAAGAGCGGCTGAGATCGTTTTATGACTAAAAAAGACATCATCCAACAGACGAATCTATCACAAACTGTCTCAAGCTATTGACGTCTCAGATCGTTTCGATCCAACATACCACATTACCTCTTAAAATATTTTTGCCTCTCAAAATTTTTAATTTCCAAAATTGACACCCTTACATTGAATTCGCCTCTTAATCTCGCCCAAAATCAATGTCATCTAAATCTAAAATTAACATCCATATTTAAATTTTGACCCCCACTCCTCCTTCTCTAAATAATATCCTTTCCATATTAGATAAATTACTTTTTCACATCACAACTTGAGAATATTCAATATAATGATTATACTATATTATTTACTCCGCTTTACTTAAAAATAATTGAATTTCAGAATGATTTCTTTATTTTTACTACCAAATAAAACGACATAGAAAAATAGGTTTAAGTCCTGCAAATAAACGATTAATAGATCCTAAAGAATAAGAAATAATCACTATAAAAAACAACAACTTTAGTGGCAGAAAAAATCGTCACTAAAAGTCTTAAATTTGTAACAAACGTATTTAGGGGCAAAAAAAAAATTGCCACTAGGTTGTCACTATAGACGTCTCACTAAAAGTTAATAGTAACAAGCTACAAAAGTTGCCACAAATAATCTAGACATTTAGTGACAATTCTATATCATCACTGAATCACCCTCAATAGCGACAAAAATTGTTGCCGCTAATATTTTAAACTTTCATCACTAAAATGTATATTTTCATCATTTAAAAACTATTTTCAGCCCAAAAAAAAAATATTAGTGTCGAAATATATTGACACTAATTAGTATCCATCAATCATTAGTGACGGAATTTTTTGTTGTCACTAATATGTTTAGTGACAATTTCAAACTTTCATCCCTAATTAGGATAAAGTTTTATTGCCACTAAATTATTGGTGGTAGTGACAATGTTTTGATTGTCACTAATAATTTTTGTCTACTTTTAATGACCAACTTTATAATTTTCACTAAAGAATTATTCAGTGACCATATTTTCTGTTGTCAGAATAACATTTTAAAGTATTTTTGGGACAAATTTTATAGCAGTCACTAAAAAACTCTATAGTAACAACATTAGTGGTTGTCACTCACATAATAATTCGTAAAAACTTTCATAAACCATGTATAAATTGACTTGTAATTAAAATATCATAATCTTTCAATATCATTAGAAACAATCGAAATTCAATCATAGTTTAATTATAAAATCAAAAACTTATGNCATAATCTTTCAATATCATTAGAAACAATCGAAATTCAATCATAGTTTAATTATAAAATCAAAAACTTATGGAATTATCATAAAATTTTAAACAATTCGACAAATACTTCAAAAAAAAGGCAATAAAAAAAAATTCTCCTCAAGCAACAAAATAAAAAATTAACAATAAACTATTGGTCTTTGTTCCTTCCATAATCATGAGAAGATCTAAAGCAAACTTCATGACAGACAAAAAAATGTACTCAGTGTTTTCAAATTAATTCTAGTTTTATAAACACGGTCTTCTATTCTCATAAAGAT
>CAUOFW020009758.1:69804-73177 GCA_963454935.2 Ilex paraguariensis
TTTGATACATTTATGGCAGCTACGGGGTTTAGTAGATGTCATGGGGTCCATTGTTGTTATATTAAGAAGTTTGGTACATCATTTCTCATACTTTTGTTGTATGTAGATAATATGCTTATCGCAGGTTCAAGTATGGATGAAATTGTTAATCTCAAGACACAACTGTCAAAGGAGTTTGCAATGAAGGATTTGGGCTCTACGAAGAAAATTCTTGGGATGCAAATTTATAGGGACAGAGCAAGCAAGAAGTTGAAGTTATCACAGGAGGAGTATGTTGAAAAGGTACTGAAAAGGTTCAACATGGAGAATGCTAAGCCAGTTAGCACACCTTTGGCAAGTCACTTTAAGCTTTCGAAAGAAAAGTGTGCAGTAACAAATGGAGCAGAACTATATGGCAAAAGTTCCATATGCCTTGACGATAGACAGTTTGATGTATATCATGCTTAATACAAGGCCAGATATTGCTCACATAGTGGGAGTTGTCAGTAGGTTCATGGCAAATCCAGGCAAGGAGCATTGGGAAGCAGTCAAGTGGATTCTACGCTACATGAGAGGTACTTTAGATTTGGGTTTGAATTTTGGGGGTTCTGATGTTTGTTTGCAAGGATTTGTAGATTCTGATTTAGCAGGGGACATTGACAGCAGGAAGAGCACTACAGGATATGTTTTTATATTGGGCAGTGCAGCAATCATTTGGGTCTTGAGGCTACAGAAAATAATGATTATTTCAACAACAGAGACAGAGTATGTTGCAGCCACAGAGGCATGCAAGGAGATGGTAAGGTTGAGGAGCTTCATGAAAGAGTTGGATACGGAGCAAGATAATTCAAAATTGTTCAGCGATAGTCAAAGTGTGATACATTTGGCGAAGAATGTAGTCATTCATTCGAGGATCAAGCATATCGACATAAAGTATCACTTCATTCGTTCTTTGTTGGAGGATGGGCAATTCACTTTGGAGAAGATTCACACAAGGGATAATCCAACAGACATGTTCACGAAAGTGGTGACTGTAGAGAAATTGAAGTTTTGTTCAGCTTCTGTAGGTCTCTCAGCTTGAGGACAGGAGGATGAGCTGCAGGGACGAGGGACTGTTTTGGGGAGGATTGCGGTTGATGTTGGTGTTTAAACTAGGGAGAATTGTCGGGCTTTTGTGGAGTTTAGTTTGTGTGTTGATCCGGATGATGATCCGACCCAAAATAATGTTGCGTGGTTTTTTAATGAAAAATTTTCTGAGGATTGGGCCATGGAGTAAAGGCTTGGGCCTGTTTTGTAACCCAGTGCGCAGGACATATAAAACCCGTAATTTTGGAGATTAGGGTTTATGGTGTTTTGTACAGCCACTCTCATTATTCATCTCTCTCAATAGTGAAATCTCTCAATAGTGAAATCCCTGCAACTTCGTGGACATAGGCAAATTGTCGAACCACATAAAATCTGTGTCTTGTTCTTTCTTGTTTCTTATTACTTTTTGTTCTTGATTTGTTCTTCAATTGTGTGTGTTTGTTTGTGGGTTTAAAGCGTGTTAAATCCCAACAGAAAAATATAGCGTACGCTCTTGTCGTTGAGCTTTGTCCTTGTTGCATCCGGCACATGGGCATAACCTAGACATCCAAAGACTTTAAAATGAGCAACAAATGGTTTATGAGTAGGCCATGCCTCTTCTAGAGTCATATTTTTAACAGCAAAAGTGGGACTTCGATTCAGGATATGTACACTCCAGTTGAAAGCTTCGGGCCAAAAGCTTTTCGGGAGACTTTGTCTTGCCATCATGCTACACACCATATTTAAGATGGAGCGATTTTTCCTCTCTACCATGTCGTTTTGTTGAGACGTGTAGACTGCAGTAAGTTGTCTTTAAATTCCATTCTCTTCCCAATACTTTGCAAAAGCATGAGAATTAAACTCACCACCATGATCTATGGAAAGACTCTTGATAAATGTCCTGTCATCTTCTCTACTTTGGCTTTGAAACTTTGAAACACAGTAAGACCTTCAGATTTTTTTTGCAAAAAATAAACCCATGCTTTGCGACTATAGTCGTCAATGAAGGTGATAAAATACCTTTTATCACTGTTTGAGGCCGAATTGATGGGTCCGCATAAATCCGAGTGAATTAGCTCCTTAATATCCAACCATCACCCCTACGACCCCCATACCCATCACAACTACTACCATCATTGCCAACCCACTACCGCCACCACACCATCACCACTGGCCCACCTCCACCCTCCTCCCCACCCTCACTACCCCACCGCCACCATATCCACCATCACCACCCACCACCAAGATCTACCATTGTAGTCCATGGCCACCACCTACCAATATCGTTATCTTATTACCATTACCACCATCATACCACTGACATCGTCGCCTACCGCTAGCACCCATTGTCGCCCACCATTGCCACCAGCCACTGTCACCTACCCCACCACACCTACCAAGCTACCACTACCACTTGTCATCGCCCACCACTACCTCTTACCCCCACCACAGTTACTATCACCGTCATTCGCCACCACCCATCACACTATCGTCGGGAAGTACCTATCGTCATCCATCACCACTATCATCACTGCCTACAACCACTGTCGTCATCCCACTACTATCACTGCCAACCACTATCACTATCGTCCACCACCACCCACACCTACCATCACCGTTGTCACTCATGGCTGCCACTACCATCATCGTCACTCAAAACTCACCATCCCTGTTGCCACCCACAGCTGCTACCACTATCACGGTCGTCGCCTTACCCACTCCTACCATCACCGTCTCCCACCATCACCACTGTCGCCCACCACCACTACCACTGCTCACCCCTACTATAATCGGTATTTAAATTTTTTTATCTTTTTTCTATGTTTGTGATTAGATTTTAGATGTTAATACATATATGTTGACCATTTTTTTTTTATTATTATGTGCCTTCAGACACGAGGAATAACTAGTATAAATATATAAGAGTTGTGTAGGGATTGAACATATTTTAACACAATATAACTCAAGCACAAATNTTCTATGTTTGTGATTAGATTTTAGATGTTAATACATATATGTTGACCATTTTTTTTTTATTATTATGTGCCTTCAGACACGAGGAATAACTAGTATAAATATATAAGAGTTGTGTAGGGATTGAACATATTTTAACACAATATAACTCAAGCACAAATTTAACACAACTCAATCCATTATCAGCAAGAGACATAGCGGTGGCAATTTTTAAAAAATATAAGGGTCAATTACATCCATCACCCTGATATTTGTCTAAATACTAAGATGTAACAACCTAGAAATATTTTACAGTCTAATTTGGTTACTGAAATACATACCTCATTGCTTAATTTCAGATAGTGGAGATAACCCA
>CAUOFW020009758.1:75865-98365 GCA_963454935.2 Ilex paraguariensis
AATTTATACGAAAATTTTTAATACTTGCATTACGTCTGGGAAAAAAAAATTTAACCTGAATTAAATTTGAGCAAACTTCGCGTTGTCGGGTTCAAATCGAATATTAAAATATGGTTGAACCCGATTATTAAATTAGATTGAACTCGAATAACCATAAATATATAAATATATTTAATTAGAGTTGATATTTATCTTCATTTTTTAGAGTCAAGATTTATTTTTCATTTCAAATATTTACTCCTGCGTCTCCATCACTCTAAGATCCTTTTCTAACTCGTCACTCCTCCCTTTATCAATTGTCACTCGTCTGAGTTGTCTTCATCTCTGAGCCTCCCTCCTTTAATCGTTACTCCTCTTTCTCTCACTCCCTCTCTCTTCATTTGCGTCTCACCCTTCATCTCAGATCACTTGAAAAAAATTAGATTTACACTTCAAAAAATCAAATCTACACTTCAAAAAATCAACTCAAATTAAGTAATTCAATGCTAACTCAATTTTTAACTCGAAATCAGTCTGAATTAAGTAACTCGAATTTAACTCGAGTCTACCCGAACTAAATTCAGACAGTACTCGGATTGAGATAGTGTTAGAATTAGAGTTAAAAATTGTATATCTAAAATTAAATTAGAATTGACCACTCAATTTGTATGAATTACACCCTTGTGTACATTATCTCAATTTTCGGATCGGGCACGAGATGCGGTCGATCAAGGGCATACAAAAACTTTTCCCTTCTTCCAACGCTCCGAAGAAGCCAATCACTTGAGTCAGGTGAAAATATAACATCTTCATTTAAAGGGTGGTCTGACAAATCATAAAATTTATATAATAAAATATCATATAATTTAAATCTCAAAAATAAGTAAAATAATTTTTATTTTTTTACGGCTCTGATCATCTCACAATTATGTCTATTTTAATCTTATGATTAAAAATTATTATTAATTTTAGTTCTCCTACACAAAAATTATGATACATAAAAGACAAATGTGCATCGTAAAGCGTACAACATGGATAGGACTTGGCCTGCCCTATTAATCGAGACTTTGGGCTTTCAACTTTTATTTTTTGCAACTTGGATCGTCTCATAATTATGTTTATTTTGATCCAATAATTGAAAATTATTAAGGAGAATTACTTTCAAACTCTTTGAGATTTGTCACTTAATTACTCCGACTCTTTAACATTTAAAATATTATACACATATCTTTTGAGGTTTGTACACGCGTATCTTGGACCCTTGTTGTCAATGTCAATTAATATATATGTTAATAAATTACACCTAAACCCCCTGAAGTTTATAGGCATGCTTAGACCTCTCAAATTTAAAATTTTATACTTAGAGCAAAAATACTTCAATCAAATATAGAATATCAAATATTTTAAATTTTACAACCAAAATTCATATTCTATTATGACATTTATTGAAATAAAATCAAAAATAAAAATTTATTTTTTCTTAAACCCTTACACACAATGACACACGAATTGCGCGCGCACACACAAACACACATATTTTCAATGAAATTTAATTTAATTTATTTTTTTATTTTGATTATTTATTAGTTGTTGTTATTTTTTTTAATCAGATATTATTATTCACTTATTGCGGTATTCAATTTATAATTACTTAGTTATTGTTATTCGATTATTTATAATTTATTTGATTAGATGTTATTATTCAGTTATTGTATATATTTTATAAATATTTTTAAATTAAAGAGTATAAAGATAAAACTAGAAATTTGATTTATTTTCAGACATCAGCTCTATGTAGTTATCAAACAGTTTAATTTAATTTAGTACTTAAATTTCAATAGATACCGAACAGTCTACAAATTTAACATTCATTTTTCAATTTTCAAACTTAAGATTTCAGTCTTGTCGAGCACCACTTGCGCAACAGTTAGAAATACTTCAGTTGCAAACACTCGATGTTAATATGAAAGCTCACTATATCCATCTCTTCGTCAGTGATTGTNACTTCAGTTGCAAACACTCGATGTTAATATGAAAGCTCACTATATCCATCTCTTCTTCAGTGATTGTACGCAAAAAGAGAGTAGAATAATAAAGGGGCGTAAAGCCTAAATAATGTGACAATTGACATAGTAGGTAAACCTTGAATATGGAATGACCAAAAGTAGAACCAAAAACATCTTTGTTAGATAGCCATATCTTGCGGTTCTTATTTTTGATCTCATTTTTTGTCTCTCTGACATTAATGTAGTTAAATATTATTTACACAATTTGATGTAACTAAAGATAAAAGATATTGTGTTCATTACGGTTTAACTCCTTATTTGATTTTTTTTTTAATTTTATTTTAATATATAGTATAATTGTAAACTAATTATAATTTTTTTTAAAAATTAAATTTTTAATTTTAATTTTATTTCAATAAATGATGCAATAGAAATATTAAAAAATTTGTTTTTTTTATTTGCTACCTAGTACATTCAGGTATGGGAATATAATTAATCTATATAATAAAGTATAAGATTGAAAACATAAAAAATAATTTTTACTTTTCACAATTGAGATCGTTTTAAATGTTACTTTAAAATTAGTCTCACAACTAATATCAACTTTTCAAATTTAATAAAGAAAATAAGGCATCTAAAGATGTTTTTGAGATGACTTTTTAAAAGTAATTTTTGGACTTATGTTTTATCATAAACACTTTAAAAAAAGTGTTTGGAACGTTTTTATTTTCATTAGTTGCAAGTAAATCAAAAGTAATTTTATCATTTAAATAAGTAAGTAAGTAAAATTAAAAAAAATAACTTTTAGTTCTTTAAAATAATTTCTCAACAAAACATTTCATCACCACCCCCACAACCACCACAACTACCAACCCACCACTACCATCATTGTCACCCACCACCGATTGCTACTATCGTCATCACTCAAAATTATCATCATATAATTTTTATATTTATTATCACAATCATCATCATCCCATCACCACCGCCACCATCATCGCTACCCACCATCACCCACCGCCATTCATTACCATAACCCACCACCACTCATCGTCACCCTTCATCGCCACCACCCACTAACACCCACTCTCACTACTCTTATCACTACCAACCACCACCACTTATTATCGTCCACCACTACCACCACCATTCACCATTACTCATCACCACTTGTCGTTGTACACCACCACCATCCTCACTGCTTACCACTACCATCGCCGTCGTCTCACCACCACCACCACCACTACCACTACCAACCACCACTGTTGTTACCCATGACCGCCATTATCACTTTCGTCACCCAAAAATCACCAACACCATCACTGTTGTCATCACCACCACAGTTGTCATCACCTATCATAACTATCATCATCTCCCATGATCATTATTGCTGCCCACCACCACTACCACTACTCACTATTCACCCCACTACAACGGTGTTTAAATTTTTTTTCTTTTTTCACTATATTTGTGATTTAATAAAGTGAGTAACTGATAATCTACTAATTAGTACACCCAAGTAATAGGAATTAGCAGGAACTATTGAATGATTACATAACCCCTACCCATTAATATACTAAATATATTCTTGTTAGTCATTTCTCTTTGCTTATAACACGCTATTAGCATGAATAACTCACGTTTTATTCTTTGTTGTCTCCATTGTCATGCCCTTATATGAGTGTACGTAGTTGGAAGGTCAATTCGAAGATTGTTTCAGAATCCATCCAAAAGTTAAATAACTTTTACTTAAAAATCCATTGTTTAACTTGTCCGCTTTTTATGAGCTTAAGAGGGTTATCATTTTCTGAAAGATTTGCCCATCTATTTTTGTTTTTGGGTTTGTCAAATAAATTGATTACATTATAATACTATTGTTTATAATATTATGATATTATTGAATACCAAAAAATCAAGTATAACTGATATTTGATCTTAAAATTCAACCTAATAACTATATACATATAATAAAAAAATATAAATTGAACTTTAGTTCCACAGAGATACAGAAAATTATATATAAGTGTACTACTAATAAATGACTCCACAAAAAATTAGAAGTTAATAATACTAATAAAAGAGTTTAAAAGAACTTGAAAGTCAAATGGATATAAAAAATAAAAATAAATATGTGGGTATAATTAACATAAAAAATTATGGCGATCAAATTATTATTATTTGTAAAAACGTAAAAGCATGTTGGTCGAAATGGGTTAATGACATGCTTTAAACTCTTGACCAAATCCAACCTCCCCATCAATTTTTTTTCTCAAATCCAACCTGTTTTAAACTTATTTTTCTAATTCAGTCTGTTTTAAAAACGTCATTTGAAATGACGATTTCAAATTAAAATTTTTTTATTAAATCATAATTCAAAATGACATTTTTAAAGGTGTCATTCAAAATGACGTTAAAAAAAATAAATTGAAAATGACAAACTTAACAGGCATTAAAAAAATTGTTGGATAAAAAACGTCATTCCAAAGGACGTTTCCTCTTCGTTCCTTGTCAGCCCCAACTCTGTGTTATAAGCATCAATAAAAGAATTGAGACCCATCTCCTCCATTAGACCCCTAAATACTTGAAAACCTAAAGATGTTGTGCCAAATATTATCTCTCTTTCTAGAAATCAGAACATAGTTGTTGTGATGAATGTGGATTTCTAAGTGTAACTTCTGAGTACTCTCTTTCTTTCTTCTTATAAGCCCTAGGGTTTGTTACAGATCACAATGTGGCAAGTTTTGGTAGCAGCAGCAGTAGGACATGCCAATCAAATAACACCGAGCCACGGAATGAAAAAAACTCCATCACTCAACTGTTGGGTGCTTTTTTGTGTTTGAATAATCGTTAATGCTTCCCNATCTACTAATTAGTACACCCAAGTAATAGGAATTAGTAGGAACTATTGAATGATTACATAACCCCTACCCATTAATATACTAAATATATTCTTGTTAGTCATTTCTCTTTGCTTATAACACGCTATTAGCATGAATAACTCACGTTTTATTCTTTGTTGTCTCCATTGTCATGCCCTTATATGAGTGTACGTAGTTGGAAGGTCAATTCGAAGATTGTTTCAGAATCCATCCAAAAGTTAAATAACTTTTACTTAAAAATCCATTGTTTAACTTGTCCGCTTTTTATGAGCTTAAGAGGGTTATCATTTTCTGAAAGATTTGCCCATCTATTTTTGTTTTTGGGTTTGTCAAATAAATTGATTACATTATAATACTATTGTTTATAATATTATGATATTATTGAATACCAAAAAATCAAGTATAACTGATATTTGATCTTAAAATTCGACCTAATAATATATACGTATAATAATAAAATATAAATTGAACTTTAGTTTCACATAGATACAGAAAATTATATATAAGTGTACTATTAATAAATGATTCTACAAAAAATTAGAAGTTAATAATACTAATAAAAGAGTTTTAAAGAACTTGAAAGTCAAATGGATATAAAAAATAAAAATTAAATAAAAATAAATATGTGGGTATAATTAACATAAAAAATTATGGCAATCAAATTATTGCTATTTGTAAAAACATAAAAGCATGTTGGTCGAAATGGGTTAATGACATGCTTTAAACTCTTGACCAAATCCAACCTCCCCACCAATTTTATTTTCAAACCCAATCTGTTTTAAATTTATTTTTTTAATCCAGTCTGTTTTTAAAAACGTCATTTGAAATGACGATTTCAAATTAAAATTTTTTTATTAAAATCATAATTCAAAATAACGTTTTTAAAGGTCTCATTCAGAATGACGTTAAAAAAAATAAATTAAAAATGACAAACTTGACAGACGTTAAAAAAATTGTTGGATAAAAAACGTCACTCCAAAGGAGGTTTCCTCTTCATTCCTTGTCAGCCCCAACTCTGTGTTATAAGCGTCAATCAAAGAATTGAGACCCATCTCCTCCATTAGACCCCTAAATACTTGAAAACCTAAGGATGTTGTGCCAAATATTATCTCTCTTTCTAGAAATCAGAACATAGTTGTTGTGATGAATGTGGATTTCTAAGTATAACTTCTGAGTACTCTCTTTCTTTCTTCTTATAAGCCCTAGGGTTTGTTGCAGATCACAATGTGTCAAGTTTTGGTAGCAGCATTAGTAGGACATGCCAATCAAATAACACCGAGCCACGGAATGAAAAAAACTCCATCACTCGACTGTTGGGTGCTTTTTTGTGTTTGAATAATCGTTAATGCTTCCCAGTGGAGGGAAATTCATACCCACTATACCCTCTCAAATACCATTCAAGACATATGCGAAACGAGTTCCATGGGGTCGATAGATTCAATTTGGTGTTGGAGATTAAAGTTTGCGTTGGTTTATCGCTTTTGCTAGATGGAAAATCAGTTCACTTCTTGGTCTTTAAACATGGGTTGGAGAGAGACCCGTATATTGTGCCCGTGCTTACAAATATCTATACTGGGTTGGAATGTTTGGATGATGCAAAGAAGCTTTTGGCTTGTTCAAACAGATGTTTGAAGATTTTGCAACTCCAAATTCAGTCACATTATTTGGCATTCTTCTTGCTTTGATTGACGCTTATAACACAGCTATCATTTTTTATGATTTTTATTTTTATTTATTATTTAGGAGAATTACACTCAGGCTCCCTAAGGTTTATCACTTACTTATTCACTCTCTGATATTTGAAACATTACATACAGACCCTCTGAAATTTGTACACGCGTAACACTTAGACCCATGTCATCAAATGTCCATTAGTATATCCGTTAGTAAATTATATTCAGATCCCTTAAAGTTTGTAAGAGTATAATATTTAGATTTCTCAAGTTTAAAATGTTATACTTAGACCAAAAATAATTTAATCAAAAATAGAATATCAAATATTTTAAATTTTACAACCAAAATTTATGTTATATTTTGACATTTTATTGAAATAAAATTAAAACTAAAAATCTAATTTTTTTTCTTAAAAAATCATAATTAGTATGCAATTATACTATATATTGGAATTTAATTTGATCGTTTAAATTACCAAATTACCCCAATTAAAGTTAGAATATATTATGTCCATTATAGTTTGACCTCTTGTTTGATTTTTTAGTTTTATTCCAATAAATAGTATAATTGTATACTAATTATAATTTTTTAAGAAAAATTAAAATTTTAATTTTATTTCAATAAATGACATAATAAAACATGAATTTCTCTATTATGAATTACTTAGACCCCTTATTTGATTTTTTATTTTTATTACAATAAATAGTATAATTGTATACTAATTACGATTTTTTTAAAAAAAAATTTAGTTTTTTATTTTTAATTTTATTTTAATAAATAATACAATAGAATATGAAATTTGGTTTTAAATTTTAAAATATCTGATATTCTATCTTTGATTAAAGTATTTTTAATCTAAGTATAACATTTTAAACTTGAGAGACCTAAGTATTATATGCCTACAACCTTTAAGTGGTCTTGACATAATTTATTATTAGTATATTTGGTGACATGGGTCTAAATATTGCGCGCGTTCAAATTTCAGGGGTTTATACATAATATTTCAAATATCAAGCGATTTGAGTGATTAAATAACAAATTTCAAGAGTTTGGAAATAATTCTCCCTTATTAATTTTAATCGCATCCGTTAATCCCACCTTTCTAACCAAGTAACTTTCGTTTCAATCAACTTTTCAAGAATAATTGAATGACATGTCACTCACCAGAATATAGCAAGACTTAAAATTTGACCCTTTTTTTTTTTTTTTTGGGTAAAGTCTCCCAACTATTTTCAAAAAGAAATTGGTTATTCATAAGGATAAAAAAAAATTGTAGTGATGTTGATAATTTATTTAGTTCCCACAATTGTATTGTTTTACTTCAAGTGAAACCAACCCATCCATCTATAATCAATTTATGATAATTTGAAATATATATATATATATATTTTAAAATCCAACGGTCAAGGGTGTCTGAACCATCTTTAGTACACCTCAATTAATCTCGTTCTCGATTCGGTCAATGACAGATCATTCACACCGAAAGTAGAATATTCATAAACAATAAATCTCTCATAATTCTCAAGACGTTTAGATTTACAACACATCTCTGTTACCAATTGAGCTACTCTTAGGGTTATTTGAAAAGCACTCATCTAAAATTGATCATCATCCAAAAAAAAAAAAGGGAAAATCGTATTCAGACTCCCTTAGATTTGTTAGTTAATCACGTAGACTCCAAATATTTAAAATATTACACATAGACCCCATAAAATTTGTACACGCATAACACTAAGGCACATGTCATCAATGTCTGTTAGTATATCCATTAATAAATTGCACCTCGACCCTCTGATGTTTGTAAGTTTGTAACAGTTTGACTTCTCAACTTTAAAATATTACACTTGTATCTCTTATTAGGTACAAAACTAACGAAATTTTTTAAATTACTGTATTACCCCAATTAAATATAGAATATTTGTTTGTATAACAATTTGATCATTTTTTTGATTTTTTAGCTTTATTCCAATAAACAATATAATTATATGCATATGAGTGTTGAATTGAGTTCTTTCATATATTTATACTAATAACTATATGCAGTTCATAACTTTGAGTCAGTTAGAGAGTTCTCCTCCAGTCTCTAACTTCTTTTTCAAGTGATCGAAATCTAACAAAATGATGTGTAAATCATCCAAAATTTTGCATTAACAGTCATAATTATAATTTTTTAAAGAAAAATTTAGATTTTTATTTTTGATTTTATTTAAATAAATGACATAATAAAATATGAATTTTTGTTGTAAAATTTAAAATATTTGATATTCTATCTTTAGTTGAAATAATTTTGGTTTAAATATAATATTTTAAACTTGAGGGGTCTAAGTGTTATGTGTCTACAAACTTCAAAAATTTAGATATGAATTATTAATATATATAATAACTGACATTAACGACAAGGGCTTAAGTGTTGCGCACGTACAAATCTTATGAGATCTGTGCGTAATATTTTAAATATCAGGGGTCTAAAAGTTCAACTTTAAAGGTAAACAAAATAAATAATATTGCCTCACTCAACATTGACTTTAGATTGGATAGGAGTAAAGAGTAAAATTGTAATTTAAGTGAAAGGTAAGATAATTTACACAAAAAACTATAATTTTTCTGTTGGCCCCGTAATATACAAAAATACTTTCCAAAGTAAGAATTATATTACACAATTTTATTATTATCCTGTCTATGTCCCCGGACTTAAGTTTTCATTGGATTTGTTCGAATTAAAAAACCAATTCAATCCTATCCCCCACATATTTGCCAAACACCCCCTTAAAGGTTTGGTTATAACAATTAAATGTTGAGAAGTAAAGGTTAGATAAAGTTACCACGACTAAATGTAACTATTTATGGTAAAATTATTACATTTAAGGTTAGATTACAAATATTTAAAGTTAGATTATAAATAATAAAGGTAAAAATACCACAAAAAAAAGATAGTTGAGATTACAAATATTTGAGGTGAATTACAATCCTTTAAGGTAATGTCACTGCATTTCTAGATAAAGTTATCAACTATAAGGAGTAATATTTAATGACAACAAATTTACAGTCACTTTGGGTAATATTAAATGTCAAAAAATTTATGATCACATCTCTTTTTGGGTACGGTACCGCTGTTTGACCAGCCGGTACCGTAGACCAATCCTCCATCCACCTTGCCTATTCAACTAAAAAGTCACGTCGTTTGAATTTGGAACTCTGAAACTAGGTGGAAAGTTTAGTTCACGTTGAAATTCATCATTTCAATAGTCAATAGCATCGATCAATCTAGGGTAGCTCAACAACATTTGAATATTTTATATATTTTTTAATTTAAAATTTATTATTTTATTTTTTAATGAGATTCAAAATTACTAATTTTTTTATTTAAATTTTAATAATATATTTTTTTAATTAATAATATATAACTTTTGATCATAAATATTTATAGGAACAAAATTAATTTCTTTATTAATATTTTTATGTTTTTTTTTATTTGTTTTATATGTTCTTTATCAAAACTGTAGAATTAGATGATGGACTTTATTTTAAATAAATTTATTGTTATCTTTCTTTTGAATTATTTTACTATTTTTGAATTTTATTTATTTGTCTATGCAACTTTCACCTAAACTTTTGTTATGTTTTATTTGTTAACGAACATGAACTTTATCAAAACATTTTTTTTAATGAGAATGAATGTTTTAATTGGTATTTTGTATTCAAATAAAAAAAAAGAAACAAATTTAAGAAAAGAAAAGATTATGTTTGGTTTTTTTTTTTTTTTTTCTAAAGAGAGATGTTTATTACACTTTTTTCGATTAGAGAAAGAGATAGATTTTATCAACATTTTTTTTAATTAATTTTTTTGTCCTTTAATAAATGTGATTGTGTGAAGAGATCTGAAATTTTGCGCCCAAAATTTTAATTTTTTTTGTTGGTTTACTCGTTGAAAAATTAATTTGTTAGGCAATATTGTAATAAATTTTATTTTTAACTTATATTATATTATTGATCTTTAAATTTGATGTCTTTTTCGCATGTGGGACCTAAAGCCCTTGCTTTTATTTTTATACTATGGGCCCCGGATCGATCCTCCATCCATCTTACTTCTTCAACTTAGTTTCTCATTTTTAGATTGTCGTTCTAGATTTTGATGTGTCTAAACTAGTGACGATGGGGCATATTTAGAGTTGATTTTTTGAGGTAAAAAAAATTGTGATCTTAAAAGTTTCGTTAAAATTCAGAGTTAATAAAATCTCTCAAAGAGGTTGGTATTCCAAAATTTTCTTTTTATTAGTGAAGTTTGTAAGAAAATAAGTTTTAATATTTGATAAAATGTTTTGGTGAAAAAAATTAAAAAAAAAAAAAAAGCTTTGGGACAATAAGATAATTTTTTAAAAGATTTGAATAGATATTTAAATTTTTTCATATATATATATATATATATTGTTTATGGCTGAAGGCACGAATAAATAAAAAAATGTTGTCAATTAAAAAGACATACCAAATATAAAAGTGGAAAAAATATTGAGGAATGTACCTTTCGTTAATACTAACAATAATATTCCTAGTTGTGGGTGAAAGTAAAACTAAATTTGGGGCCCAAAAAATTCTGAATCACCCCAATGTGTCAGTTAATATCTACCCAAATCCGTTAGATTCTTAAAGGGGAAAAAAAACAAAGGACACTAAAGGTACACCCAAAACCAACCACAAACATATTATATTCCATCACAAATATTCAGCCCGTTCTATCTTGTACCATCAAATAGGTTCTACTTGCGTATAAGTATCACATTGTGGTGCGGGAACATATATGAGAACAATCTTTGTCATTACGAAATCTTAAATCAGTTCACCAAAAATAAAACAAAGAATTAGTTGAACCACCCCACCTGAAATTTGACATGAATTAGTTGGAACAACGAATGAATATTGTAGACAGTAGAGTTCCAAGGGGAGGGAGTAAACAGAGAATGCATATTTTGATATTGTCTGCAAAAGAAAACTTCGATGATTGGTCCTTGTACCACTGCGTTACTCCACATGTCCATTAGATCGTCTAGCGTTTAGATCATCTTCAAAATGAAACCAACAAACATAATTTAAAACAAACATAATTTAAAACAAAAAAAAACACCTGTTAAAAGTCAGAAATAATTTTTTTTCTTTAATAACATTTCAGCGTATAAGATATACGGAAAGACAAAGTAATTTTCTTAGGAACAACAGCGTGATACCGACTTGTACGAAGAGTAGTAAAACTCTTGCGCAAATTACCTATCAACAAAGTTGGTGGCGGGTTTGATTGGTTTAGGATTGATAGGTGGGGCTGTGGTGGTCGATGGGTGTCGTTTGGGGTTTGATTGGCTTGGGTATATGGCCGTGGGTGGGAGAATGGGGATTTAGCCATGGGTGGTGTAAAAGTCAGAGATGGTGAGAGATAGAGAGGTCTACGTGAGAGAGGGGGAAAGAGAGGATTAAGCGAGGGTCAGGGACATACCTAGCGTATGGCGACATCGCTGATGGTGGGAGTGAGAAAGCATCGCCGACTCCGAATTACTTCAAAGAGGGATTCACATGTTGCTAGCATCGTCGTTGGTGGCGTTGGGGGTGTGCCATCACCGTTGGTGGCTTACATGTGGCATCGGGAATTAGATGAGATCAAAAACAGAAGAAAGAGAACGATGAGTGATAGAAGATCCAATGGTTGAAGTGGTGACAATCGTATGCTTTGGAAGAGTCGTATTTTTTGGGAGAGTGAGGTGTGAATTTGGGAATTTTTTTGGCGTTATCGGCAGCGCGTTCAATGGGATGGAAAATTACGTGGGCGAGATTTTGGACGGGGGAGAGAGAGAGGCGTGAGTCAAGAAATATTGTTGGACAGAAAAATAAAATTCAATACTTATTGCAGATCAGTAGATCAATATTATTAAGATGATTTGAACAATTTTTTATGTTAAGATTATATTCTTTATTGGATGTGTTTATATTTTGTTTCAAAACGATCTAGACCATTCTTTGTCTTTTGAATTCAAACTTTGTTCTATTTTATTTTATATAATATATACTAGTAATTGTCCGTGTTTTAAAGCACATTATAACAAACCTAAAAATCGCAAAAAACCACCCATGGTAAAGGCACATTACCAAGCAAAAAATCGCACCTAAGAAATTCAGAAAATTTGGCCGCCAATGTAATTCAGTCTAAGCTTCTAGACTCTTGAGAATTGGACCATGTGAATGAAATTAGCACATAGAGAGTTTATAGTGGTTCACCAGCTCGAGAGTTCGACTAATCCACTCTCAAGGAAGTCTCTTGCTCTTGGGGAATATATTAATAAAGGGGGGATTACACAAAGTAATGGATCTAAGTACAATTGCTTGTCTATTTTGATAGGGTAATGCCTCATATTTATAGTTGGTCCAAGACCATGCCTGATCTATGGCGTGATCCCTATAGATCTTTTGTAACGGTTGAACCTATTGTGCAACGGCAGTAGTGGATGTTATGGCAATTGTGACTTCCTTGCCTGGATATGCGACTAATACGATTTGCATGGCGCTTTGGTGGAAGAAAGCTGTCATTGGTAGAGGTGTTGCTATTGGAGTAGGGGTGTTGACCTCGAACTTCTTGGTCACCAAGAGTGGGCTGAGACCCCGAGCTAGGGAGGTTTGAGCTGATCACTTGAGCTTATCCTTGCATATTTTGGGTATCATCAGTTGCACCCCAACTCTCAGTCAGGTGAGTTATCCAAACTGGGGCTGATATCTGAGCTAGGTGAGCGAGGTTGGCCTGGGTTTCCCTCGAGACTCGCATGATGGGACATTCTTGAATTTTTACGGCGTTGCAAATGTGCAAATAGTTATTTTTCCTCGTTCTTCGTGTACACCCTTTATCCCCTGGCTCCACGTATTCGTTCGTACAGTAGCCTTAAATATAAAAGCAGATTAAACCGCCTTCCTCATTATTTCAAATTCCGTTCACATTCTTCTCTAGATTTTTTTCCTTTCCCTTTCCTCCACGATTCTGTCTTCCCTAATCTGCTAGTGATCAAGGGTTTCATTGAATCGCACCCAAATTTTCTTTGGAGCACCTATGTTATTAGCTCGTTTTCATCTTCCAGTTTATTTCGGGTCTTCAATCATTGATTACTTTTGATTAGGTATGTCCTCTATCTTGTTGGCCTTTTCTTCTTTTCGGGCTTCTTATTCATTCTGGACTTTTCATTTTTTTTTTAATTTTAGAAATCGAGTTCGTTCCTTGTCCTACCTTCCTTGTTTCTTGGACCCTTACTCCATTGCTAGGATTTTCTTTTTTGGCCGTTGGTGCCTTGACCCCTGGGCCCCCAAGGACTATTTTCCCAACGTTCCTCCCCTTTACACTTCTTTTAACCTTCATTTCTCCTATCTTTCCATGTCTGCCTCTTTTGAAGCCATTGTTTTTTTTTTGTCTCCCTTACCACGGGCAACAAGTCTCCTGAGTTAGAGGAGGATGACCTGGGGGACGTGGGTGACGAAATAGATAATTTTTCTGGTGTCGATTCCACTGACGCCGAAGAGGAGGCAGACGTCCCTCTATCGTTACCCAGCCCAGTTCTGAGATCTAAAAAGTCTTAGAAAGGAAAATCCAAGATGAGTTGAATTAGGTCTGGTAGTGCTAGGGACGTAGAGGTTGTTCCCTGAGCTTCAGACGTTATAGGTTTCAGCGACCCTTTTCTAAGCGTCCTTTCTATTAGGTTTGATTTTCCCAGAGGTATGAAGTACTAGACTCCAAATGTGGATATTTGGTATGACACCATGGTCCCCGAGAAAGTTTTTTTTTTGTTGCTTCATTCGAGACTAGCCTTAGGTTTCCTGTGCATCCCTTCCTCAAATATGTTCTTTAACATTTCAACGTCTACCCTGCCCAACTTTTCCCCAATTTTTGGAGTGTTTTAGTGGGTCTTCTAATTTTCTTTAAGAAGAACAAACTCAATGTCCCTACGATACCCCTGTTCATGAAATTCTTTAATGTCAAGATCTCTCATTCTAATGGTTTCCTTTATATGGCCAAACAACTGAACGCCCGAATTCTAATCTTCTGACCTCCCAAGCTCCCACAAGGATTAGAAGAAAATTTTCTTCTTTATTTCTAGGAAAAAGTGGGAGCTTAATCCTAGGGATGTCGCTGATACACTTCCTATTCCTCGGGCTTGGTCAGCGCCTAATAATTTGGGTAAGTCATGGCTGAGAAAGCCTAGTTTAGCTTTGTAATTTGATGTTTCTTATGCTGACCTTATTTTCTTTTACCATTTTTNAAGTCATGGCTGAGAAAGCCTAGTTTAGCTTTGTAATTTGATGTTTCTTATGCTGACCTTATTTTCTTTTACCATCAGGTATCCGACCCGATTTCAGTGTAGAGAATAGGATTGTCCTGCTGGGCTTGGAGAGTTGTCAACCAGAGAAGTACTCAGAACTTCTCGAGCTTGTTGTGCTCACTCAATTCAGGTTCAATTTTCCCAAGGCGAGAGTTGAAACTCCCATTCCAATATTCGTAGCTAGTGTTGAAGATCTTGCTGGTAAGGTTCTCCTTTCTTCATTTCTAGTTCTTCATTTTCTTCTTTCAATTTTTATGATTTGCTTACATTGATTTCTCAGGTTCCAACTCGATGACTCTAAATGCTGAGACAGTAAGGGCCATGGTGACCCAACTTTAGAAAAGTAGATTTAGGGGAAACACAAGGTCAAAGTCGGGTTTGTGAGTCACAGATCCTCCTTCAAAAGCTCAAAGAGTAGAGGTGCCTTCACATTCTCCTCCTCTATCGACCTCACCTCCCCAAAGGGCATCTTCTGAGCTATTATCTTCTACTGAGGGGAGTTTTCTTACTCCAGCGGCTTTAGTTTCCCCCAAGTCTAAGGGGGGACCTCCCTAAGGCAGAGCTCAAGAAACCTTTAACTTCGACTAAGGAAAGTGTGTTGAGCTCTTTGGCTCCCTCCTTACGAGGTTTTTTTGCTNCTCCAAAGGCTTTAGTTTCCCCCAAGTCTAAGGGGGGACCTCCCTAAGGCGAAGCTCAAGAAACCTTTAACTTCGACTAAGGAATGTGTGTTTAGCTCTTTGGCTCCCTCCTTACGAGGTTCTTTCGTTTCTACGTCAACTGGGGTGATGCTTCTTTAGCTGACCTCTAGTCAGGTTGAGAGTTCTTCTTGTCGAGCTCACTTATCAGAGACTTGAACCTTGCTGTTGCAGCCATCGCATCTGTTATCCTAGAGTCCGACATTCAGGAAGCTTCCACGGTGCCTTTGCCTACCTTGGTCACCAATGCTCTGTACGGAGCTACATTAGTAAGTTCTAAGTTTTCTAAAATCCATTTTCTTTTTGTATGGGTAGGCTTCTCTAACCTTAGTTTTTTTATTTTTCTCAGTTGGCCATTCATGTTAGCGCCTTGGTGTGCAGAGTTCGAGTTCTGGAGAGCATTGCTGAGGTGTCTCAGAAATTCTTGAAAGCCTTTGAGCTCAAGATTATCGATTTGGCCTTTACCAACGAGGACCTAAAAGCTCAAGTACATGATCTGAAGGCTAAAGTTAAGGGATTGACCTCATCAAACAGGGGTTTAGAGGCTGAGGTTAAGAAGACAAATGACGGGCTCAAGCTTAAGACTGATAGCTTATTCCAGGTGCGGAAGGATGCCTTTGAGGCTTGCGATTCCCTTTAATGCATGAAGAACGAATATGATATGCTGGTTGAGGTCAATGCCATGTTGCTGAAGGAGATCGAAGAAAAAAAGGTCAGGGCTAGAGAGAAGGATACCTAGATCGCAGCACTCCAAGATAAATCTGCTATGAATTGGGCTACAGGGTATTTTGCCTTCTAGGAGCAGCTTGTGGATAAATATCCAGATCAAGACTTCAACTTTGACCCTCCTCTAGACAATGAGAAAGAAAAACCAGCTATTAATAAGGAGGTCGAGGCCGAGGCTGAGGTTTCTGTTTCTGGTGTTCCAGCTGGGGATGAGCCCCGTATTGGTGATGAGGTCGAAGTCCCTGCTGAGTTTGAGGCTCAAGTTCCTGGGTTGGTTCCTTCTGAGGTTGAAGCTGCAGCAGAGGTGGGAACTTTTGAAGTTATNCCGTATTGGTGATGAGGTCGAAGTCCCTGCTGAGTTTGAGGCTCAAGTTCCTGGGTTGGTTCCTTCTGAGGTTGAAGCTGCAGTAGAGGTGGGAACTTTTGAAGTTATCCTACCTCCAACTGACTTTACTGAGGTTGATGCTCTAGTTCCCATTTCTTCTGAGGCTCTTCCTTTCCTTCTTCCTACTGTATCACCTGTCCATGAGTTGCCTGAGGCAACTGTTGATCCATCTGCAAAGATTTTGGACTTTTGTTTTTCTTTTTATAATTTTAAAAAAATTGTAATGAAAAATTGTCTTGTGTTGTCTTTTCTCTTTTCGCTCTACCCCCTTGCTTCAAGGAGGGCTTTGCTTTTCTAGGAGTATCTTTGTCTTGATAAATTTCTAAGTATGAGGTATGTTCTTGAGCTGAAGGGTTTGTCTAAAGATTTTACCTTAGTTTTGAAAAATTTATTGTAGTTTTATGAGTTGAATAACTCATCATGAGTTTAAGAACTCATCCTAGTTTGATGAGTTGAAGAACTCATCGTTGTTTTATGAGTTTGAAAACTCATCAAAATTTTATGAGCTGAAGAGATCATCGAAGTTTTATGAGTTTGAGAACTTATAATGAGCTGAAGAACTCATCATGGTTTTATGAGTTGGAGAGCTTATCGATGTTTTTATGAGCTAAAGAGCTCATCGATGTTTTTATGAGCTGAAGAGCTCATCAGCGTTTTTATGAGCTGAAGAGTTCATCGATGTTTTTATGAGCTAAAGAGCTCATTGATGTTTTTATAAGCTAAAGAGTTCATCGCCATTTTTATGAGCTGAAAAGCTCATCATACGTTTATGAGCTGAAGAGTTTATTGTTTGCCAGTAGTAGAATAGCGGTTGAACTGAAACTTTTGTCTATAGCAGTGAAGTTTGTACAAGAGTAAAGTTCTATAGCTATTGAAAGAATTTTTTTAAATGGTCAGCATTCTACGAATGAGGCAAGATTCTTCCCTTTTCAGTTTGTAACTCGTAATTTCATGGTCTGATCACTCTAGATATGATGTACGGACTATCCCAATTGGGACCTAGCTTTTCATGAGTGGGGTCCTTTCTAGCAGGAAGGAGTTTCTTGAGGACCAGATCTCCTAGTTTGATACTCCTTTATCTGACCCTTCTATTGTAATATCTTGCTACCATTCTTTGATAATCCAGGATGCATTGTAGGGCTTTGTAACTTTTTTTCATCCAGGAGGTCGAGATTGACCATGAGAGACTCATCATTTATCTCGAAGTTGATGAACTTTGTCCTAGGAGACATGATGCCTATTTCCACAGGGGCTATTGCTTCTGTGTCATAAGCCAAGGCGAAAGGTGTTTCTTGGGTTGCCGATCTGGCTGTAGTTCTGTAAGACCACTCATCGTTCTTTTAAGGCTTCGAGTTTAATTTTCAAAGCTGCTTTTATGGTTCGGATAGTCACTTATGTCTGCCCATTCTTCTAGGGATTAGTTGGTGCAAAGAAGTAGTTTTTGATGCCTAGCTCGGCACGAAATCCTTTGAACCTCAAGTTGTCAAACTATTTTTTGTTTTCCGTTATAACCTTTAACGTCTTTTTCGTAAACAATAAATATGCACTGTCAGACTTTGGATTCAACTTCGATCGTTGTTGCTCCTGCACATGAACATAGGCAGGACAACCAAATATTATTAATTTAGAATAATCAATTGGTTTACCTGTCCACACCTCCTCATGGACTTTTGCATCAATAGTTGAACACAGTGACCTGTTAACAATATAGCATGTCATGTTAACAGCCTCAGCCCACAATAATTTTGGCAAACCTACAAAAAGTCTCATACATCTTGCTTTTTCTAAAAGGGTTTTGTTCATTCTTTCTGTTACACCTTTTGTTGTGGTCCACCTGGTGTAGTATAATGTCGAGTGATCCATTCTATCTGAAANTCCTGCACATGAACATAGGCAGGACAACCAAATATTATTAATTTAGAATAATCAACTGGTTTACCTGTCCACACCTCCTCAAGGACTTTTGCATCAATAGCTTAACACAGTGACCTGTTAACAATATAGCATGTCATGTTAACAGCCTCAGCCCAAAATAATTTTGGCAAACCTACAAAAAGTCTCATACATCTTGCTTTTTCTAAAAGGGTTTTGTTCATTCTTTCGGTTACACCGTTTTGTTGTGGTCCACCTGGTGTAGTATAATGTCGAGTGATCCATTCTATCTGAAAAACATCCTGAATTCCCAAAGTTTATACTCCATGTCATTGTCCGTCCGTAAGTACTTGACCTACTTACCTGTCTGCTTTTCAACTTTAGCTTTCCACTACTTGAATTTGTCGAAAGCTTCATTTTTGTGCTTCATAAAGTAGACTCATACTTTCCTAGAGAAGTCATCAATAAATGTCACGAAATATACCGCTCCATCTTTGGATTGAATTGCCACAAGTTCCCATACATCCGAGTGTATGTATCCAACACATCTTTGCTTTTATGCTTCTCGGTCTTGAAGCTCACCCTGCAATGTTTACCATACAAGTAATATTTATAAAAATTAAATTTATAAACTTTTACCCCATCAAGCAGCTTTCGTCTGTGAAGTTCATGTAGTCCTTTCTCACTCATATGGTCAAGGTGTAAATGTCATAGAGTAATGTTATCTAGGGATGGCAGTGGACCGGGTAAAAATGAGTATTCGTCCAAATCTGTCCCGTTTGGACTGGGGAATGGACCATGTGTATTGGATGGTAGACACATACAGAGAAACCTGTATAAACCCATGCGGGAATGGACTGACACTTACCTCCACCCCGCTTTAGCCGTTATTTTATATATATCCATGTTTTTGGCTTGTAAAAGTGTATATCTTTGTATTTTTATATTTTTTTTAGTGTTAGATTATGTTATGTTACATTATGTTGTGTTGCATGAAGTAATGTTGGATTTATATGACAGACAAACTTTTAATTATCTTATGTTGGATTATATTGTAGACAATGTTTTAATTATATTATGTTGTAGATAACAAGCTTTTTAATTATGTTATGATATTCTATAATTATGTTAAATTATTTAGAATGTTAATTATGTTATGAGAAATTTAGAGGCCGGTCCCCCTATATGGACTTAAGTCCGTCAAGGAAACTTATTTGTTATGAAGTCTATTTTTTGTCAATTTTAACAGACTATCCATTCTCTTT
This sequence comes from Ilex paraguariensis, assembly GCA_963454935.2. Taxonomy (NCBI): domain Eukaryota; kingdom Viridiplantae; phylum Streptophyta; class Magnoliopsida; order Aquifoliales; family Aquifoliaceae; genus Ilex; species Ilex paraguariensis. The sequence goes on from CAUOFW020009758.1 coordinate 95,686, forward strand.
AGAAGTGAAGTAAAACTAAAAATTAAAAACTCTTTCATTTGAGAAGGTTGACTAATATTAAAAAAATTTCTCTCTCATATCTATCTATATCCATAAATAGGTTAGAACTATTTCTCTCTCATATCTATATAATAAAATATAACGATTTTGAATCCAAGAGACAAAGAGCGGCTGAGATCGTTTTATGACTAAAAAAGACATCATCCAACAGACGAATCTATCACAAACTGTCTCAAGCTATTGACGTCTCAGATCGTTTCGATCCAACATACCACATTACCTCTTAAAATATTTTTGCCTCTCAAAATTTTTAATTTCCAAAATTGACACCCTTACATTGAATTCGCCTCTTAATCTCGCCCAAAATCAATGTCATCTAAATCTAAAATTAACATCCATATTTAAATTTTGACCCCCACTCCTCCTTCTCTAAATAATATCCTTTCCATATTAGATAAATTACTTTTTCACATCACAACTTGAGAATATTCAATATAATGATTATACTATATTATTTACTCCGCTTTACTTAAAAATAATTGAATTTCAGAATGATTTCTTTATTTTTACTACCAAATAAAACGACATAGAAAAATAGGTTTAAGTCCTGCAAATAAACGATTAATAGATCCTAAAGAATAAGAAATAATCACTATAAAAAACAACAACTTTAGTGGCAGAAAAAATCGTCACTAAAACTCTTAAATTTGTAACAAACGTATTTAGGGGCAAAAAAAAAATTGCCACTAGGTTGTCACTATAGACGTCTCACTAAAAGTTAATAGTAACAAGCTACAAAAGTTGCCACAAATAATCTAGACATTTAGTGACAATTCTATATCATCACTGAATCACCCTCAATAGCGACAAAAATTGTTGCCGCTAATATTTTAAACTTTCATCACTAAAATGTATATTTTCATCATTTAAAAACTATTTTCAGCCCAAAAAAAAAATATTAGTGTCGAAATATATTGACACTAATTAGTATCCATCAATCATTAGTGACGGAATTTTTTGTTGTCACTAATATGTTTAGTGACAATTTCAAACTTTCATCCCTAATTAGGATAAAGTTTTATTGCCACTAAATTATTGGTGGTAGTGACAATGTTTTGATTGTCACTAATAATTTTTGTCTACTTTTAATGACCAACTTTATAATTTTCACTAAAGAATTATTCAGTGACCATATTTTCTGTTGTCAGAATAACATTTTAAAGTATTTTTGGGACAAATTTTATAGCAGTCACTAAAAAACTCTATAGTAACAACATTAGTGGTTGTCACTCACATAATAATTCGTAAAAACTTTCATAAACCATGTATAAATTGACCTGTAATTAAAATATCATAATCTTTCAATATCATTAGAAACAATCGAAATTCAATCATAGTTTAATTATAAAATCAAAAACTTATGGAATTATCATAAAATTTTAAACAATTCGACAAATACTTCAAAAAAAAGGCAATAAAAAAAAATTCTCCTCAAGCAACAAAATAAAAAATTAACAATAAACTATTGGTTTTTGTTCCTTCCATAATCATGAGAAGATCTAAAGCAAACTTCATGACAGACAAAAAAATGTACTCAGTGTTTTCAAATTAATTCTAGTTTTATAAACACGGTCTTCTATTCTCATAAAGATGTCGCAGAGATAACCATCCTGACAAAAATTAAACACTATAATAGTTGTTACAACTCTTTAATTTCAAATCACATAAAATAGTAAAAGCTTGGGCAAAAATGTCATCATAAAAAATATAGACTTGGTAATGTCTAGATTTTATTTTCAAAATTCTATTCTCTATGCAACAAAAGAAACAAAACTTCAACACTTATTATCAAAAGTTTAGACTAAGTGGTAACCAACTAAATGGTCATTCTAATTTCTGATAACAATGTATTATTACATTTTGCATTCTTAGAAAATGTATTGTAGCACTTTTAGCATTGTTAAGGGAGGTTTAACACGAAAGACTATAGATGACCATCACTAAAGAATACACATCCAAGAGAAAAAAAAAAGTGTAATATGCAATTCCCTATATTATAGATGACCTTCATGACGTAAAAAAAAATGATCTATGCCTTTTTTTTGTAGTGAATAGAAAAAAAATATATTATATTTAGAGGCACAAGCATTCTCTAAACTATCAAACATACTATGAGGACAAAAAGTGTAATTTAACCCAATAGAGTGTTCAAAATTTAGTTTCAATTGATTTAGATTTTGTTGATGTTGTTTATTATATTTTTTGTTGCAATTCATCTCTTAATCCCTCTTCCTTGCTTTCTATTTCATATTTTATTTGATTATGTTCATACTACAATGATTTTTGAATTTATCAATTATTAAACAGTCATTGAACAATGTTTGAGATTGTTTTGATTTGTATTCTATCAATTTTTTTTTAAAAAAATAATGGACTCATATTATATTTATCAATGTTTTTTCTTAGTTTTTCTAATTGGCAATTTTTTATGGCATACAGTCTCTTAATGTACATGTATTTGCTTGAAATTTTTTTGTTTGTTATGTTGTGCCTTCAAGCACAGACAATTGCTAATATGTATATATATATAATTCAAAAATAGTAATACATATATATCTCTCTATATCCATATAAAAAATAATAACATTTAAACATAAAAACAAAGTAACATTCAATATTA
>CAUOFW020009758.1:103365-148537 GCA_963454935.2 Ilex paraguariensis
TTTAAAATGAGCAACAAATGGTTTATGAGTAGGTCATGCCTCTTCTAGAGTCATATTTTTAACAGCAAAAGTGGGACTTCGATTCAGGATATGTACACTCCAGTTGAAAGCTTCGGGCCAAAAGCTTTTCGCGAGACTTTGTCTTGCCATCATGCTACACACAATATTTAAGATGGAGCGATTTTTCCTCTCTACCATGCCGTTTTGTTGAGACGTGTAGGCTGCAGTAAGTTGTCTTTAAATTTCATTCTCTTCCCAATACTTTGCAAAAGCATGAGAATTAAACTCACCACCATGATCTATGGAAAGACTCTTGATAAATGTCCTGTCATCTTCTCTACTTTGGCTTTGAAACTTTGAAACACAGTAAGACCTTCATATTTTTTTTGCAAAAAATAAACCCATGCTTTGCGACTATAGTCGTCAATGAAGGTGATAAAATACCTTTTATCACTGTTTGAGGCCGAATTGATGGGTCCGCATAAATCCGAGTGAATTAGCTCCTTACTATCCAACCATCACCCCTACGACCCCCATACCCATCACAACTACCACCATCATTGCCAACCCACTACCGCCACCACACCATCACCACTGGCCCACCTCCACCCTCGTCCCCAGCCTCACTACCCCACCGCCACCACATCCACCACCACCACCATCACCACCCACCACCAAGATCTACCATTGTAGTCCATGGCCACCACCTACCACTATCGTTATCTTATTACCATTACCACCATCATACCACTGCCACCGTCGCCTACCGCTAGCACCCATTGTCGCCCACCATTGCCACCAGCCACTGTCACCTACCCCACCACACCTACCAAGCTACCACTACCACTTGTCATCGCCCACCACTACCTCTTACCCCCACCACAGTTACTACCACCGTCATTCGCTACCACCCATCACACTATCGTCGGGAAGTACCTATCGTCATCCATCACCACTATCATCACTGCCTACAACCACTGTCGTCATCCCACTACTATCACTGCCAACCACTATCACTATCGTCCACCACCACCCACACCTACCATCACCGTTGTCACTCATGGCTGTCACTACCATCATCGTCACTCAAAACTCACCATCCCCGTTGCCACCCACAGCTGCTACCACTATCACGGTCGTCGCCTTACCGTCTCCCACCATCACCACTGTCGCCCACCACCACTACCACTGCTCACCCCTACTATAATCGGTATTTAAATTTTTTTATCTTTTCTCTATGTTTGTGATTAGATTTTAGATGTGAATACATATATGTTGACCATTTTTTTATTATTATTATGTGTCTTCAGACACGAGGAATAACTAGTATAAATATATAAGAGTTGTGTAGGGGTTGAACATATTTTAACACAATATAACTCAAGCACAAATTTAACACAACTCAATCCATTATCAGCAAGAGACATAGCGGTGGCAATTTTTAAAAAATATAAGGGTCAATTACATCCATCACCCTGATATTTGTCTAAATACTAAGATGTAACAACCTAGAAATATTTTACAGTCTAATTTGGTTACTGAAATACATACCTCATTGCTTAATTTCAGATAGTGGAGATAACCCAACTACCAAGCCATGCAATCCGACAATCCTGACAGTGAAATAATATAGCCACTAGGGCAACACAATACAGCTACTTAGACAATGTATTTTTCGTTGTTCAATTTGGCTGGTAAAATAACCCATACCATAAAACCACCACAACCTGGATAATGAAATATGTGTTTCAGTGTCTAATTTAAGTAGTGAAATACATATTTTACTGTCCAAAGATAGAAAGTGAAATAATTAGTCAGCAAACTATCGTAATTAGGGATGGTAATCACATCGTATCGGACGTGTTTGTGTTGAACACTAGTCAATCCTAACTCAACTCATTTAACAAATCGTGTTGTGTCAATTTGACTTATTTATTTTCCTGTTATACTCATGTTGACTCATGTTACCCCATGAATAAAAGATTTAACGTTGCAATTTAAGTCTAAAATTTCTTTTTCACTTAACTGAATGCATGCTTATACTTTTTCTATAAACTAAAAATTAATTTAAAAAATATAATAATAAAAATGAGTACAAACATCATTTTTTGTACAAGAACTATGTCAATACTTGATAAAAATAACAAAAAAAATTTACATTTTATTCCAATAATGCTAGTTAAACGTGTTAGACGTGTCAATTTCGTGTTTTTCGTGTGTCATACTAACCTGACCTATTTATTATTCATGTTAATAGGTCATGTTGTTTACAGGTTCGTGTTAAGAAATTATTAACTCTAACTGTTAATTTTATATCAATTTCTAGTTGTGTTTTCGTGTCGTATCAAAATTTACCAACCCTAACTGCTGAACTACTTGGGCGATGAAATTGAATATATTTTTGCTATCGTTGATAGTGAAATTGAAAAAAAAAGACAGCAAAAAGCAAAAAAACTGAGTCAGATCATTGGGGTTCCATTGAAATTCATCATTTCAATAATCAAAAGCATGGACCAATCCTTTATCCACCTTACTTATTCAACTTAGTTTCTCATTTTTAGATTGTTGTTCTAGGCTCTGGTGTGTCTTAAGTAGTGACAATGGACATATTTGGAGTCGACTTTTTGAGGGAAAAAAAAGTTGTGATTATAAAAGTTTAGTAAAAAATCAGAGTTAAAAAATTCTTTCATAGAAGTTGGTATTCCTACCTTTTATTTTTATTATTAATGTTTTTAAGAAATAAGTTTTAATATTGGATAAAAATTTTTGTGGAAAAAATTAAAAAAAAATGAGCTTTGACACAATAGGAGAATTTTTTAAAAGATTTGAACAGATATTTGAGTTTGTTTGTTGGATTGTTTTATATCAAATCAAGTTTTTTACAAGTGGTGGTGCTCTAACCAAATAACTTTTGTTTCAATCAATTTTTCAAAAGAGTAACTGAATGACAATTCACCCAGTAGAATATATCATTGCTTAAATTTGACCATTTTCTTAGGTAAACTATCCGAATATATTTGAAAAGAAATTGATTATGCAGAAAGATAAAGAAAACTTTCTTGCAGTGATGTTGATAATTTATTTAGTTCCCACAATTGTCTTGTTTTACTTCAAGTGAAACGAACCCATACATTTATAATCAATTCATTATCTATATCTATACTATCATAAAATGTCAATAAAGGTAAAAACTTTTAATTCACTAAATTAACCCTAACAAATCAACTAATACCGATACTATTTTTTACTAGAAGTATTAATATTATTTATAATTATGATTGTTAATAGGCTGCTCTAACGTATCTATACTAACAATTTTGAACTCATCATATCCCATACTCAATGATTACACTAACCGATGTAGAGTTCTGTGAATTAATACCTTATTTACAATTAATGCATCCGTTACAAGTTTGAGCCATTTCTACTTTTAAGTGCAGAAAGAGAGTGTTTCAGGAAGTTCTATCTCAAGTCAACTTTCAACTTTGGTTTTGGTGGTGATGGTGCTGGTTTAGGTAATTTGAGAATATATATCCAATCATATTGTAGCTTTCTNGGTGGTGATGGTGCTGGTTTAGGTAATTTGAGAATATATATCCAATCATATTGTAGCTTTCCCGATCATTTCGGTTGTTCGCAGTAGTTTTGCATGACATGGAAAACATTAGAGACATTGAACCTTTGTTGAAACATGCATAACAGATCCTCGCCAACTCTCAGGACGAACAACCATATAAAGAACTATCCGCTGTTGAGTCAGTCTTCTATCAGAGACTCACCTTTGGTTAGGTATGTAAGTCTCAAATCTTTTCCAAATTTATGATTTTACCCATTGACGTACTTGATTTGAACTGAGACTTCCCTCTTGTTCACGCTAATATTGTATAACAAAGGCTGGATTTTGATTAGATCCATGACAAGTGTGTGCGATTCTCTTCTATGTGTTGTTCTAGGCGTTTGACCCAGGAACAACATTTTTTATTTTTTATTTTTTTTGGATTTGGGTATTACCTTTCCTAATTTTTGGATTTAATCTTAAAATATTTTCCAAATCTGATGTAGGGTGATTGAAATGTTTTTCAAATCATATAAATAGTTGTATAGATTTATTGTGTTTGAGAGAATCTTGTTTGTGGTCAAACTAGATATAAATGGTTGTCCACATTTTTTTAAGGCAATAATAGCCTCATTTATATTGAGAAAGTGCATGGTTCACAATAACGGTGGCATCAAGTGCTATTGAAGAGATTGTCTTTCTATTTGGAAAATATGGGGGTTTCCGCGTTAGTCTATTGAAATACGTCACAGTTGATTTAGTTCTTGATTGCAGGAGATTTGTTTCCATCTAGAAGGATTCTATCTCAGGGCTTCTCCGACTTGCATTCACTTCACTCATCTTTACTCCCTCAGAGCAATGGTATAAAGACCTAATTGAAAGACATAATCAGGAACCAAATTCAATGCATCTTTCTTTTGTAATTCCATTTTTAAAAGTGAGTTCTACTCATGAGTTCGCATCAATTGGTANTCAGGAACCAAATTCAATGCATCTTTCTTTTGTAATTCCATTTTTAAAAGTGAGTTCTACTCATGAGTTCGCATCAATTGGTATTATAGTAGACACTACATCAAGTTTGCATTACACAAGTAGCAACCTATAAACCATTTTACAATGTCTTAGTCATTATATATGGTAAAATATGCTGTTGTGGACTTTAGTGTGAATTGTTTATATCAAGAGTTATTTGTACCCTCGGGTTCATACTAACATCTCCAACAAATAAACCTACAAGCGCATATCATAAAAATTGAACGAAAATTGTAAGTTCAAAATATTCACGTGCAATACACATGAACATCAACTAATAATCTAAAAAACATTCATCTATAATTGAACATCATCCCAAAAAACAAAAAAATAAACAACAAATCAAGACTCTAATTACAAAACACTATTTTTTTTCATCTCTTTACTTAAAAAGTACTCATCCTTACTTTTTTAATTTTTATTTATTATTTTTTTTTAGAATATCCAGGCTTACGCCAACTTCTCTCGAGAGCTTAACGATTGACCACCATAATTTAAATTAAATTAAAATATGTTTATAAAGTTCTTAAGTTCAATTCCTACTTTAAAAGTTACATAATTCCGTCAAAGATTGAGTTGGCATTATAAATTTTAATTTCTACCATAATTGAGGTTAGGCCTTTTTTTTTCACCTGCGGAATGTCTAGTAATGTTTTTTTTTTTTGAAGTTCAATGCTCGATCATATGTGTTTAAACTGCCTAAATTTAAAAAACGCTTTTTTTATGGATCTAAAGGTCATATAAAAGAGAAAATACTCAACACAGTCGTAATAATATATCATCACTAGCGCATAATATCACAACCAAACAACAAAAAATCACATCATAGACGGAGTTTCCGGCGTACAACTGCCATACTCCTTATTGAATTCCACATGATTGGGCCTTGTGGATATGATGCAACACAGCTACTTGCTTTGACCCTCAATCCGAACATGATCCAAGATGGTTTTACCAAGAGACTGGAGTTGTTGCTGCTCCACATACTCCTTGTAATTCATTGGACGGTATGCAGCGGGATGGTTTTCACTGTCTACCAACTTGGAAGCTGGGCCAACAGTTGCTTCGAAAGAGGGTCCATTGGCCATGGCTATAGATATTCTTGCAACTTTGTTATTCAGAATTGCTCGATGCATGAGAGTCTTGTACTTTCCATTGCTGAAAATCTGGCAAAACACAACTTATACAAATCAACACATTGTGACTAACTCGTACTATGTAGGTAGAGAACAACACATTCGGTGATCATGGGTTATATATAACTTAGAATCGATCAGAGATTAGCGGGAGAAACATTTACCTCAAGCTGATCGGCAGTGTTTACCAGAAAAGAGTTAGGAAGGGGATTGATAGTGACCCACTTTCCATTGTGTTGCACTTGGAGGCCTGGAACATCATTCTGTATAAGGAGGGTGAAGAGGCCATGATCTGAATGAGGTGGCAAACCCATTGCAAGTTCAGGCTGTGGACAAGGTGGATATAGATTGGCAGAAAAGACTTGCGCACTTGAGTCCAAATTCAAGGTTTTTTCCACATAATCGTTGTCCAATCCTAGGCTCTCCGATATTCCATTGAGTAATTCTCTTACTATTCTCCGGCCACTGTTGCAATACTCCAGTGCAACCTCACTGCAGCAGCCACCACCAAAGAGTCGGAAATTTGAGTAAAAAGTTCTATTCGATATAAAACACTCCTATCGACGAACGCAAATTAAACAGAGGACGAACTCAAAGTCAAATGAAATCAAATATAAATTTAAATAAGGGTGAAATCTAACCACTACAAAAGAAAGTGAAATCTGACCATCAAAATTTTAAATTTTCATTAATTTGATTAAAAACTTGAGAATTTGTTTGAAAGCTGAGCTTGTTTTCCGGGCATTGTTCCGAGATAATGTAAAAATAAGGGGACCAAAATACAGTAAATACTGTTCATTAAAAAAATCGATGAACCAAGAAAAAAAATTGAATAAATATTAATTGGAGTGGATAAAAATTCCTCAAAATGACTGAATTTAATATTTTTTTTTAGCAATAATGTGAGTGGCCAAGTGAATGAGAAGATGTGATGAATATGTGCACCTGANTGACTGAATTTAATATTTTTTTTTAGCAATAATGTGAGTGGCCAAGTGAATGAGAAGATGTGATGAATATGTGCACCTGAAACCTATAGGTTTGTGAGGAGCGTGAAACTGATCCGGCTGCACAACGAGCTTTACAAAATCTCTCCACAAGAAAATCTTTCCGTTTGAAGTGCTCAAGCTTGTACCGCACCTGATAGGGTCTAAAATGTTCTTTCCTGCAAACTCCTTTTTCTCCTCCTCTGTCAGATTGAAAAATTCATTACTCGCACTGATTATCCCCTTCAAGAGACTCTCTGGCACACCATGATTAACCACCTGAAACCCATCAACCAACACACATACTCATATATATTCCATGAAGAATACTGTGGTGACGTTAGAGAAGACGAAATATATACCATGAAGAAGCCCCAATCTTGACAGGCTTTGTCGAGGTCTTGTATGGCTTTGGAGCGTTGTTCAGGAATAGCAGAAGTGAGCAAGGAAAAATCAATGATAGGGATTGAAACTTCATCTTCAAAAACATCGGCTTCATTGGGATTAGTTGGGGTGTAGGCATAGATGGAAGGGATGGTTTTGAGATCAGCTGTTTCAGTTAGTGTTTTGACGCTTGTCACATTCGATGGTTGGACATTAGACGTTGGCATAGCGAATTGGGTTGGAGCTGTAGTGGCCATTTGACACAGAAAGAGAGTATGAGAGAGACAGTATACGGAAATCTTCTCGTTTTTGGTGGACATGTCGTTCTGATTAACATTATTTATAGCAGTAGCAATGTATGTCTAGAGAATAAATTTAACACTAATGCTGTTAAGATATAATTTAAGAATATAACAAATTATTACTATAAAATAATAATAAAATATATTTAATGATGAGTCAAAGCGTGGCATTACTGTATTTTTTATGCATAACTAGAGTGACCGCTGTACTGCTCACCTACCCTTCCTTCAAACAAAAATATTATACAACTAAATTTGAAAGTTTGAAAAACTTTGTGAGTTAGATAGAAGAAAAAGTTAGGTGTACGGTTCGGTGGGAAAAAGTTTGGTGGAAAAAAGTTAGGTGATTTAATACAAGTCTAACTCAAAAAAAAAAAAAAAATTTATACAAAAATTTTTAATACTTGCATTACGTCTGGGAAAAAAAAATTTAATCTGAATTAAATTTGAACAAACTTCGCGTTGTCGGGTTCAAACCAAATATTAAAATATGGTTGAACCCGATTATTAAATTAGATTGAACTCGAATAACCATAAATATATAAATATATTTAATTAGAGTTGATATTTATCTTCATTTTTTAGAGTCAAGATTTATTTTTCATTTCAAATATTTACTCTTGCGTCTCCATCACTCTAAAATCCTTTTCTAACTCGTCACTCCTCCCTTTCTCAATTGTCACTCGTCTGAGTTGTCTCCATCTCTGAGCCTCCCTCCTTCAATCGTTACTCCTCTTTCTCTCACTCACTCTCTCTTCATTTGCGTCTCACCCCTTCATCTCAGATCATTTGAAAAAAATTAGATTTACACTTCAAAAAATTAAATCTACACTTCAAAAAATCAACCCAAATTAAGTAATTCAATGCTAACTCAATTTTTAACTCGAAATCAGTCTGAATTAAATAACTCGAATTTAACTCGAGTCTACCCGAACTAAATTCAGACAGTACTCGGATTGAGATAGTGTTAGAATTAGAGTTAAAAATTGTATATCTAAAATTAAATTAGAATTGACCACTCAATTTGTATGAATTACACCCTTGTGTACATTATCTCAATTTTCGGATCGGGCACGAGATGCGGTCGATCAAGGGCATACAAAAACTTTTCCCTTCTTCCAACGCTCCGAAGAAGCCAATCACTTGAGTCAGGTGAAAATATAACATCTTCATTTAAAGGGTGGTCTGACAAATCATAAAATTTATATAATAAAATATCATATAATTTAAATCTCAAAAATAAGTAAAATAATTTTTATTTTTTTACGGCTCTGATCGTCTCACAATTATGTCTATTTTAATCTTATGATTAAAAATTATTATTAATTTTAGTTCTCCTACACAAAAATTATGATACATAAAAGACAAATGTGCATCGTAAAGCGTACAACATGGATAGGACTTGGCCTGCCCTATTAATCGAGACTTTGGGCTTTCAACTTTTATTTTTTGCAACTTGGATCGTCTCATAATTATGTTTATTTTGATCCAATAATTGAAAATTATTAAGGAGAATTACTTTCAAACTCTTTGAGATTTGTCACTTAATTACTCCGACTCTTTAACATTTAAAATATTATACACATATCTTTTGAGGTTTGTACACGCGTATCTTGGACCCTTGTTGTCAATGTCAATTAATATATATGTTAATAAATTACACCTAAACCCCCTGAAGTTTATAGGCATGCTTAGACCTCTCAAATTTAAAATTTTATACTTAGAGCAAAAATACTTCAATCAAATATAGAATATCAAATATTTTAAATTTTACAACCAAAATTCATATTCTATTATGACATTTATTGAAATAAAATCAAAAATAAAAATTTATTTTTTCTTAAACCCTTACACACAATTACACACAATGACACACGAATTGCGCGCGCACACACAAACACACATATTTTCAATGAAATTTAATTTAATTTATTTTTTTATTTTGATTATTTATTAGTTGTTGTTATTTTTTTTAATCAGATATTATTATTCACTTATTGCGGTATTCAATTTATAATTACTTAGTTATTGTTATTCGATTATTTATAATTTATTTGATTAGATGTTATTATTCAGTTATTGTATATATTTTATAAAAAATTTTAAATTAAAGAGTATAAAGATAAAACTAGAAATTTGATTTATTTTCAGACATCAGCTCTATGTAGTTATCAAACAGTTTAATTTAATTTAGTACTTAAATTTCAATAGATACCGAACAGTCTACAAATTTAACATTCATTTTTCAATTTTCAAACTTAAGATTTCAGTCTTGTCGAGCACCACTTGCGCAACAGTTAGAAATACTTCAGTTGCAAACACTCGATGTTAATATGAAAGCTCACTATATCCATCTCTTCGTCAGTGATTGTACGCAATAAGAGAGTAGAATAATAAAGGGGCATCACACAGTTTGATTCAGTTAATGAAACCAAACGTAAAGCCTAAATAATGTGACAATTGACATAGTAGGTAAACCTTGAATATGGAATGACCAAAAGTAGAACCAAAAACATCTTTGTTACATAGCCATATCTTGCGGTTCTTATTTTTGATCTCATTTTTTGTCTCTCTGACATTAATGTAGTTAAATATTATTTACACAATTTGATGTAACTAAAGATAAAAGATATTGTGTTCATTACGGTTTAACTCCTTATTTGATTTTTTTTTAATTTTATTTTAATATATAGTATAATTGTAAACTAATTATAATTTTTTAAAAAAATTAAATTTTTAATTTTAATTTTATTTCAATAAATGATGCAATAGAAATATTAAAAACTTTGTTTTTTTTTATTTGCTACCTAGTACATTCAGGTATGGGAATATAATTAATCTATATAATAAAGTATAAGATTGAAAACATAAAAAATAATTTTTACTTTTCACAATTGAGATCGTTTTAAATGTTACTTTAAAATTAGTCTCACAACTAATATCAACTTTTCAAATTTAATAAAGAAAATAAGGCATCTAAAGATGTTTTTGAGATGACTTTTTAAAAGTAATTTTTGGACTTATGTTTTATCATAAACACTTTAAAAAAAGTGTTTGGAACGTTTTTATTTTCATTAGTTGCAAATAAATCAAAAGTAATTTTATCATTTAAATAAGTAAGTAAGTAAAATTAAAAAAAATAACTTTTAGTTCTTTAAAATCATTTCTCAACAAAACATTTCATCACCACCCCCACAACCACCACAACTACCAACCCACCACTACCATCATTGTTACTCACCACCGATTGCTACTATCGTCATCACTCAAAATTATCATCATATAATTCTTATATTTATTATCACAATCATCATCATCACATCACCACCGCCACCATCATCGCTACCCACCGCCATTCATTACCATAACCCACCACCACTCATCGTCACCCTTCATCGCCACCACCCACTGACACCCACTCTCACTACTCTTATCACCACCAACCACCACCACTTATTATCGTCCACCACTACCACCACCATTCGCCATTACCCATCACCACTTGTCGTTGTACACCACCACCATCCTCACTGCTTACCACTACCATCGTTGTCGTCTCACCACCACCACTACCACTACCAACCACCACTGTTGTTACTCATGACCGCCATTATCACTATCGTCACCCAAAAATCACCAACACCACCACAGTTGTCATCACCTATCATAACTATCATCATCTCCCATGATCATTATTGCTACCCACCACCACTACCACTACTCACTACTCACCCCACTACAACGGTGTTTAAATTTTTTTCTTTTTTCACTATATTGGTGATTTAATAAAGTGAGTAACTGATAATCTACTAATTAGTACACCCAAGTAATAGGAATTAGTAGGAACTATTGAATGATTACATAACCCCTACCCATTAATATACTAAATATATTCTTGTTAGTCATTTCTCTTTGCTTATAACACGTTATTAGCATGAATAACTCACGTTTTATTCTTTGTTGTCTCCATTGTCATGCCCTTATATGAGTGTACGTAGTTGGAAGGTCAATTCGAAGATTGTTTCAGAATCCATCCAAAAGTTAAATAACTTTTACTTAAAAATCCATTGTTTAACTTGTCCGCTTTTTATGAGCTTAAGAGGGTTATCATTTTCTGAAAGATTTGCCCATCTATTTTTGTTTTTGGGTTTGTCAAATAAATTGATTACATTATAATACTATTGTTTATAATATTATGATATTATTGAATACCAAAAAATCAAGTATAACTGATATTTGATCTTAAAATTCAACCTAATAACTATATACATATAATAAAAAAATATAAATTGAACTTTAGTTCCACAGAGATACAGAAAATTATATATAAGTGTACTACTAATAAATGACTCCACAAAAAATTAGAAGTTAATAATACTAATAAAAGAGTTTAAAAGAACTTGAAAGTCAAATGGATATAAAAAATAAAAATAAATATGTGGGTATAATTAACATAAAAAATTATGGCGATCAAATTATTATTATTTGTAAAAACGTAAAAGCATGTTGGTCGAAATGGGTTAATGACATGCTTTAAACTCTTGACCAAATCCAACCTCCCCATCAATTTTTTTTCTCAAATCCAACCTGTTTTAAACTTATTTTTCTAATTCAGTCTGTTTTAAAAACGTCATTTGAAATGACGATTTCAAATTAAAATTTTTTTATTAAATCATAATTCAAAATGACATTTTTAAAGGTGTCATTCAAAATGACGTTAAAAAAAATAAATTGAAAATGACAAACTTAACAGGCATTAAAAAAATTGTTGGATAAAAAACGTCATTCCAAAGGACGTTTCCTCTTCGTTCCTTGTCAGCCCCAACTCTGTGTTATAAGCGTCAATCAAAGAATTGAGACCCATCTCCTCCATTAGACCCCTAAATACTTGAAAACCTAAGGATGTTGTGCCAAATATTATCTCTCTTTCTAGAAATCAGAAAATAGTTGTTGTGATGAATGTGGATTTCTAAGTATAACTTCTGAGTACTCTCTTTCTTTCTTCTTATAAACCCTAGGGTTTGTTGTAGATCACAATGTGGCAAGTTTTGGTAGCAGCAGCAGTAGGACATGCCAATCAAATAACACCGAGCCACGGAATGAAAAAAACTCCATCACTCGACTGTTGGGTGCTTTTTTGTGTTTGAATAATCGTTAATGCTTCCCAGTGGAGGGAAATTCATACCCACTATACCCTCTCAAATACCATTCAAGACATATGCGAAACGAGTTCCATGGGGTCGATAGCTTCAATTTGGTGTTGGAGATTAAAGTTTGCGTTGGTTTATCGCTTTTGCTAGATGGAAAATCAGTTCACTTCTTGATCTTTAAACATGGGTTGGAGAGAGGCNTGAATACCAAAAAATCAAGTATAACTGATATTTGATCTTAAAATTCGACCTAATAACTATATACGTATAATAATAAAATATAAATTGAACTTTAGTTTCACATGGATACAGAAAATTATATATAAGTGTACTATTAATAAATGACTCTACAAAAAATTAGAAGTTAATAACACTAATAAAAGAGTTTTAAAGAACTTGAAAGTCAAATGGATATAAAAAATAAAAATTAAATAAAATAAATATGTGGGTATAATTAACATAAAAAATTATGGCGATCAAATTATTGTTNTTTGATTGACGCTTATAACACAGCTATCATTTTTTATGATTTTTATTTTTATTTATTATTTAGGAGAATTACACTCAGGCTCCCTAAGGTTTATCACTTACTTATTCACTCTCTGATATTTGAAACATTACATACAGACCCTCTGAAATTTGTACACGCGTAACACTTAGACCCATGTCATCAAATGTCCATTAGTATATCCGTTAGTAAATTATATTCAGATCCCTTAAAGTTTGTAAGAGTATAATATTTAGATTTCTCAAGTTTAAAATGTTATACTTAGACCAAAAATAATTTAATCAAAAATAGAATATCAAATATTTTAAATTTTACAACCAAAATTTATGTTATATTTTGACATTTTATTGAAATAAAATTAAAACTAAAAATCTAATTTTTTTTCTTAAAAAATCATAATTAGTATGCAATTATACTATATATTGGAATTTAATTTGATCGTTTAAATTACCAAATTACCCCAATTAAAGTTAGAATATATTATGTCCATTATAGTTTGACCTCTTGTTTGATTTTTTAGTTTTATTCCAATAAATAGTATAATTGTATACTAATTATAATTTTTTAAGAAAAATTAAAATTTTAATTTTATTTCAATAAATGACATAATAAAACATGAATTTCTCTATTATGAATTACTTAGACCCCTTATTTGATTTTTTATTTTTATTACAATAAATAGTATAATTGTATACTAATTACGATTTTTTTAAAAAAAAATTTAGTTTTTTATTTTTAATTTTATTTTAATAAATAATACAATAGAATATGAAATTTGGTTTTAAATTTTAAAATATCTGATATTCTATCTTTGATTAAAGTATTTTTAATCTAAGTATAACATTTTAAACTTGAGAGACCTAAGTATTATATGCCTACAACCTTTAAGTGGTCTTGACATAATTTATTATTAGTATATTTGGTGACATGGGTCTAAATATTGCGCGCGTTCAAATTTCAGGGGTTTATACATAATATTTCAAATATCAAGCGATTTGAGTGATTAAATAACAAATTTCAAGAGTTTGGAAATAATTCTCCCTTATTAATTTTAATCGCATCCGTTAATCCCACCTTTCTAACCAAGTAACTTTCGTTTCAATCAACTTTTCAAGAATAATTGAATGACATGTCACTCACCAGAATATAGCAAGACTTAAAATTTGACCCTTTTTTTTTTTTTTTTGGGTAAAGTCTCCCAACTATTTTCAAAAAGAAATTGGTTATTCATAAGGATAAAAAAAAATTGTAGTGATGTTGATAATTTATTTAGTTCCCACAATTGTATTGTTTTACTTCAAGTGAAACCAACCCATCCATCTATAATCAATTTATGATAATTTGAAATATATATATATATATATTTTAAAATCCAACGGTCAAGGGTGTCTGAACCATCTTTAATACACCTCAATTAATCTCGTTCTCGATTCGGTCAATGACAGATCATTCACACCGAAAGTAGAATATTCATAAACAATAAATCTCTCATAATTCTCAAGACGTTTAGATTTACAACACATCTCTGTTACCAATTGAGCTACTCTTAGGGTTATTTGAAAAGCACTCATCTAAAATTGATCATCATCCAAAAAAAAAAAGGGAAAATCGTATTCAGACTCCCTTAGATTTGTTAGTTAATCACGTAGACTCCAAATATTTAAAATATTACACATAGACCCCATAAAATTTGTACACGCATAACACTAAGGCACATGTCATCAATGTCTGTTAGTATATCTATTAATAAATTGCACCTCGACCCTCTGATGTTTGTAAGTTTGTAACAGTTTGACTTCTCAACTTTAAAATATTACACTTGTATCTCTTATTAGGTACAAAACTAACGAAATTTTTTAAATTACTGTATTACCCCAATTAAATATAGAATATTTGTTTGTATAACAATTTGATCATTTTTTTGATTTTTTAGCTTTATTCCAATAAACAATATAATTATATGCATATGAGTGTTGAATTGAGTTCTTTCATATATTTATACTAATAACTATATGCAGTTCATAACTTTGAGTCAGTTAGAGAGTTCTCCTCCAGTCTCTAACTTCTTTTTCAAGTGATCGAAATCTAACAAAATGATGTGTAAATCATCCAAAATTTTGCATTAACAGTCATAATTATAATTTTTTAAAGAAAAATTTAGATTTTTATTTTTGATTTTATTTAAATAAATGACATAATAAAATATGAATTTTTGTTGTAAAATTTAAAATATTTGATATTCTATCTTTAGTTGAAATAATTTTGGTTTAAATATAATATTTTAAACTTGAGGGGTCTAAGTGTTATGTGTCTACAAACTTCAAAAATTTAGATATGAATTATTAATATATATAATAACTGACATTAACGACAAGGGCTTAAGTGTTGCGCACGTACAAATCTTATGAGATCTGTGCGTAATATTTTAAATATCAGGGGTCTAAAAGTTCAACTTTAAAGGTAAACAAAATAAATAATATTGCCTCACTCAACATTGACTTTAGATTGGATAGGAGTAAAGAGTAAAATTGTAATTTAAGTGAAAGGTAAGATAATTTACACAAAAAACTATAATTTTTCTGTTGGCCCCGTAATATACAAAAATACTTTCCAAAGTAAGAATTATATTACACAATTTTATTATTATCCTGTCTATGTCCCCGGACTTAAGTTTTCATTGGATTTGTTCGAATTAAAAAACCAATTCAATCCTATCCCCCACATATTTGCCAAACACCCCCTTAAAGGTTTGGTTATAACAATTAAATGTTGAGAAGTAAAGGTTAGATAAAGTTACCACGACTAAATGTAACTATTTATGGTAAAATTATTACATTTAAAGTTAGATTACAAATATTTAAAGTTAGATTACAAATAATAAAGGTAAAAATACCACAAAAAAAAGACAGTTGAGATTACAAATATTTGTGGTGAATTACAATCCTTTAAGGTAATGTCACTGCATTTCTAGATAAAGTTATCAACTATAGATAAAGTTATCAACTATAAGGAGTAATATTTAATGACAACAAATTTACAGTCAGTTTGGGTAATATTAAATGTCAAAAAATTTATGATCACATCTCTTTTTGGGTACGGTACCGCTGTTTGACCAGCCGGTACCGTAGACCAATCCTCCATCCACCTTGCCTAGTCAACTAAAAAGTCACGTCGTTTGAATTTGGAACTCTGAAACTAGGTGGAAAGTTTAGTTCACGTTGAAATTCATCATTTCAATAATCAATAGCATCGATCAATCTAGGGTAGCTCAACAACATTTGAATATTTTTTATATTTTTTGATTTAAAATTTATTATTTTATTTTTTAATGAGATTCAAAATTACTAATTTTTTTATTTAAATTTTAATAATATATTTTTTTAATTAATAATATATAACTTTTGATCATAAATATTTATAGGAACAAAATTAATTTCTTTATTAATATTTTTATGTTTTTTTTTATTTGTTTTATATGTTCTTTATCAAAACTGTAGAATTAGATGATGAACTTTATTTTAAATAAATTTATTGTTATCTTTCTTTTGAATTATTTTACTATTTTTGAATTTTATTTATTTGTCTATGCAACTTTCACCTAAACTTTTGTTATGTTTTATTTGTTAACGAACATGAACTTTATCAAAACATTTTTTTTAATGAGAATGAATGTTTTAATTGGTATTTTGTATTCAAATAAAAAAAAAGAAACAAATTTAAGAAAAGAAAAGATTATTTTTGGTTTTTTTTTTTTTTTTACTAAAGAGAGATGTTTATTACACTTTTTTCGATTAGAGAAAGAGATAGATTTTATCAACATTTTTTTTAATTAATTTTTTTGTCCTTTAATAAATGTGATTGTGTGAAGAGATCTGAAATTTTGCGCCCAAAATTTTAATTTTTTTTGTTGGTTTACTCGTTGAAAAATTAATTTGTTAGGCAATATTGTAATAAATTTTATTTTTAACTTATATTATATTATTGATCTTTAAATTTGATGTCTTTTTCGCATGTGGGACCTAAAGCCCTTGCTTTTATTTTTATACTATGGGCCCCGGATCGATCCTCCATCCATCTTACTTCTTCAACTTAGTTTCTCATTTTTAGATTGTCGTTCTAGATTTTGATGTGTCTAAACTAGTGACGATGGGGCATATTTAGAGTTGATTTTTTGAGGTAAAAAAAATTGTGATCTTAAAAGTTTCGTTAAAATTCAGAGTTAATAAAATCTCTCAAAGAGGTTGGTATTCCAAAATTTTCTTTTTATTAGTGAAGTTTGTAAGAAAATAAGTTTTAATATTTGATAAAATGTTTTGGTGAAAAAAATTAAAAAAAAAAAAAAAGCTTTGGGACAATAAGATAATTTTTTAAAAAATTTGAATAGATATTTAAATTTTTTCATATATATATATATATATATATATATTGTTTATGGGCGAAGGCACGAATAAATAAAAAAATGTTGTCAATTAAAAAGACATACCAAATATAAAAGTGGAAAAAATATTGAGGAATGTACCTTTCGTTAATACTAACAATAATATTCCTAGTTGTGGGTGAAAGTAAAACTAAATTTGGGGCCCAAAAAATTCTGAATCACCCCAATGTGTCAGTTAATATCTACCCAAATCCGTTAGATTCTTAAAGGGGAAAAAAAACAAAGGACACTAAAGGTACACCCAAAACCAACCACAAACATATTATATTCCATCACAAATATTCAGCCCGTTCTATCTTGTACCATCAAATAGGTTCTACTTGCGTATAAGTATCACATTGTGGTGCGGGAACATATATGAGAACAATCTTTGTCATTACGAAATCTTAAATCAGTTCACCAAAAATAAAACAAAGAATTAGTTGAACCACCCCACCTGAAATTTGACATGAATTAGTTGGAACAACGAATGAATATTGTAGACAGTAGAGTTCCAAGGGGAGGGAGTAAACAGAGAATGCATATTTTGATATTGTCTGCAAAAGAAAACTTCGATGATTGGTCCTTGTACCACTGCGTTACTCCACATGTCCATTAGATCGTCTAGCATTTAGATCATCTTCAAAATGAAACCAACAAACATAATTTAAAACAAAAAAAACACCTGTTAAAAGTCAGAAATAATTTTTTTTCTTTAATAACATTTCAGCGTATAAGATATACGGAAAGACAAAGTATTTTTCTTAGGAACAACAGAGTGATACCGACTTGTACGAAGAGTAGTAAAACTCTTGCGCAAATTACCTATCAACAAAGTTGGTGGCGGGTTTGNGTGATACCGACTTGTACGAAGAGTAGTAAAACTCTTGCGCAAATTACCTATCAACAAAGTTGGTGGCGGGTTTGATTGGTTTAGGATTGATAGGTGGGGCTGTGGTGGTCGATGGGTGTCGTTTGGGGTTTGATTGGCTTGGGTATATGGCCGTGGGTGGGAGAATGGGGATTTAGCCATGGGTGGTGTAAAAGTCAGAGATGGTGAGAGATAGAGAGGTCTACGTGAGAGAGGGGGAAAGAGAGGATTAAGCGAGGGTCAGGGACATACCTAGCGTATGGCGACATCGCTGATGGTGGGAGTGAGAAAGCATCGCCGACTCCGAATTACTTCAAAGAGGGATTCACATGTTGCTAGCATCGTCGTTGGTGGCGTTGGGGGTGTGCCATCACCGTTGGTGGCTTACATGTGGCATCGGGAATTAGATGAGATCAAAAACAGAAGAAAGAGAACGATGAGTGATAGAAGATCCAATGGTTGAAGTGGTGACAATCTTATGTTTTGGAAGAGTCGTATTTTTTGGGAGAGTGAGGTGTGAATTTGGGAATTTTTTTGGCGTTATCGGCAGCGCGNCAGAAGAAAGAGAACGATGAGTGATAGAAGATCCAATGGTTGAAGTGGTGACAATCGTATGCTTTGGAAGAGTCGTATTTTTTGGGAGAGTGAGGTGTGAATTTGGGAATTTTTTTGGCGTTATCGGCAGCGCGTTCAATGGGATGGAAAATTACGTGGGCGAGATTTTGGACGGGGGAGAGAGAGAGGCGTGAGTCAAGAAATATTGTTGGACAGAAAAATAAAATTCAATACTTATTGCAGATCAGTAGATCAATATTATTAAGATGATTTGAACAATTTTTTATGTTAAGATTATATTCTTTATTGGATGTGTTTATATTTTGTTTCAAAACGATCTAGACCATTCTTTGTCTTTTGAATTCAAACTTCGTTCTATTTTATTTTATATAATATATACTAGTAATTGTCCGTGTTTTAAAGCACATTATAACAAACCTAAAAATCGCAAAAAACCACCCATGGTAAAGGCACATTACCAAGCAAAAAATCGCACCTAAGAAATTCAGAAAATTTGGCCGCCAATGTAATTCAGTCTAAGCTTCTAGACTCTTGAGAATTNTTACCAAGCAAAAAATCGCACCTAAGAAATTCAGAAAATTTGGCCGCCAATGTAAGCCCATTGGTAGGTGCAATAACCCCTTAACTGAAGACATTTTGTAACACAAAATATTACTTAAAAAAATTAAAACTCCAATTAAATTGAAGGAGAACAAAAAGTGTTGGATAAATTTCACAATAGAATAGTGTACACCTTCAACTGGACTTTCTTAAAATAATTCCATATGAAGAAGTTAAACACAACCGATCATACACTAACACTCAAATGAACAAATAGACATTGCTTAAAAAGATAAAGAAGCTAAAACCATATAAAGTTGGTCATAAATTACAAATGAACGTCCATAGTTCCATGTCAATTGAATTAAACACATAGAAAGACACTATTATTGTATTGCTTTCTTCACATCACCCATGCTTTAAGTCAAATCATCTCCCATGCCACTTCAAATTTGCTATACCTTTTACTTCATGGATTTTGAGCACACCTATATGTACTATCAAAACTATTCTTTTATTGGTTACTAACCCTTTTATTTTTTAATAGAAAAATTGAAATTGGTACTCGTGATCTACCATGTAAGCTTACAAAGGGATTTGAGGAGCTCCCACATTTGTAAATGATTATAAGCAAAAGAAAAGTGGATCACATAATGCATCCAGTTGACCTAATAAATTTCGTGCCCAATGAAGCCAAAAAAAAAAAACAATAGGATTTCCTCTAACAGTAGAACTCAAAAAAAAAAAAATCAGGTTGTATACAATTTTTATTCCGATGAAAAATAAATTTAAATGCAATAACAAAAAACACTAAACACAATCAAATTGAATTCGAAACATAATATAAATAAATTGAGCTCAAATGCTTGCAAACTTTAATCGAACATAGTTCTAAAAAAAATCTAAGTTTGACTAAAGCTTGAGGCTATTCAAAATCAACTCAAGTTCGAGCCTATTCAAACTCGACAACCTCAATTAACCGCCCTATATATTTGGTCCCCTCCAAAAAAAAAGCTATTAAAATGAACATGGGCAAGAGACATTCAACCTGATGTAATGGAGTTCTAGTTGTTAGTTGATCTTACTGGGCAAACCCTGTTGAACATATGAGTAGAACATTTAAACAAAAGAGGAGNCCTGATGTAATGGAGTTCTAGTTGTTAGTTGATCTTACTGGGCAAACCCTGTTGAACATATGAGTAGAACATTTAAACAAAAGAGGAGGCAATTATTTTCTTAATAGGGATAGAAGTTGAGAATTCAGTGGCTTCAACATTCAATGTTCAATACAGCAGTAAAGGTAGACACAAATAAAAATTAAAAAACCAAAAAAGAAAGGGTATTCAAATGTTATTCAAACCTGGCTGGGTCATATTTTGATCCCCTTTTGGAGCATGTCCCAAACCTGCATGAGAAGGCCAATGCAATGCTACATACAAACTCTCATGTGATATTCTAATGAGAAAATTCCTCATTTCAAATTAATTAGTTGATACAAATCAGCTACCATTCATACTCATACCTTCCTACCTTCCTTGTCTCTATTAGCAAAGAGCTGTCTTCCCTAGTTGGAGTCTCCAAAAGAGCTTCCCTGTTACTGTCATGAAAGCAGCAACAACAGCCACAGTTAGATAAAGCACTAAGCTATTTCAAAACTTAAGGGGACCACTGGAAATTTATCAGTTCATGAATGGATGGAAAGCCCATGTCAAACTTTATACAACCAGGTAGAAAGTGACTAATAATAATGAGCTTGTTTTTTTTCTTTCTTGCTAGTGAATAATGAACTTATTTGAATAATAATGGCAATTTTTATTCCCATGAAAAATAAATTCAAATGCAATGACAAAAAACACTAAACACAATCAAATTAAATTCGAAACATAATATAAATAAATTAACATAAGAAAATGAAAGTTAAAACCATCATACCAATGATACACCTCACCAAGGGCGTTGGCGTAGTTTCTTGCGGCGGAGTCGGCCATTCTGGCATTGTGACGGCGGGCTCTTCCGGATACCTTGACGGTATTTTTGGGAGTTTGAGTGACTTGAAACCTCTAGAAAATGAGAGGTTTGTTGTTCTTCTGGCTATAATTTGGGTTGATGGTGGTGATCGAGATTGAAGCGTGATCGGAGTTTGTTGTAGAGCATCCATTGTTGCAATCGGAGGGAGAGAGAGAAAGAAAAGAAGAGACATGAATGAAAGAGGAGACTAAGGGAAGGGGAGACAGACATCATATAAGTGAGAGAGAGAGAGGTACATGAGCAATGGGACTCTAGTGTTATAAATGGGATGAAATTGGGAGAGAGAGGAGGCGTGAGAGATTGGGATTCAAAACGGACCATTCTTTGTCTTTTGATTCAAACTTCGTTCTATTATATATATTTATATATATATATATATATATATATATATATATTTATTTATTTATTTATTTATATCTATATTTATTTATTTATTTTTTAAGAAGGAGAACTTGAACTTTTGGCCACAAGAAGATAAAGTCTTTACGTTACAAGGAGTACCATTAAACTCTAACGAATTTTTTCATCAGAGTGTTCTATATCAAATTAAATTTTTTATTTAAATTTGAATTTCAATTTGAATAATAAGGGGAGATGCTCCGGCCAAGTAACACTTTTGTTTCAATCAACTTTTCAAGAGTAACTGAATGGCATTTCACCCAGTAGAATGTATCAACGCTTAAATTTGACCATTTTCTTAGGTAAGTGTCCCGAATATATTTGAAAAGAAATTGATTATCCATAGAGATAAATAAAACTTTCTTATAGTGATGTTGATAATTTATTTAGTTCTCACAATTGTCTTGTTTTACTTCAAGTGGAACGAACTCATACATTTATAATCAATTCATTATCTATTTATATTATAAAATATTATATAATTTAAATTTTAAAAGATAAATAAAATTATTTTATTTTTTGCAGTTGAGATTTCTTTAAATTTTACTTTAAAGTTAATTTGACGATTAATATTAACATTCTAAATTTAATAAGAAAAATAGGGCCCTAAAGGTGTGTTTGAAGTGACTTTTCTAACTGCTTTTAAATTTATAACTTCTCATATAGGGGTGTCCAAGAGCCAGGTTACCCACGGGTTCCGTTATCTGGCCTGAAAAAAATAGGTTCGAAACCTGATATGTCCGATAGTTAGTCCACCCGAGCCCAATATTCTTAAAAAGAGGGCTTGAGTTTGCTCTCAAACCCACTACCCGGCCCAAAAACCCGCCCATCAAGCCTGCCCGCCAAGCCCAACCCACCCACATAGCCCACCCACCCTTCATTTGAAAAAAAGTTATACTTATAGACCATTAAATTTAAAACGTTGAAATAAGTCTTCCAATGTCAAAATTTGTTGTTTTAAAATTTTAGATACTATAAATAATGTATTATATTATTTTCCATGTTTTAAGCATATAAGTTTTAAAGAGTAGAGTAATATAAATGATAAATAAGTGAGTAGGTGTCAAGCTAGTTTGGATGTATTTATTCTATTGGATGTAGTTTATCCTCTAATTAAAAATAAAATTATTCATTATTTTTTTTATCCATTTTGACTCTATTTTTATTCAAAAATATAATTTACACAAATATTAAATTACAAAAATATTTATTATTTTTAAATGAAGATGTATATTAACATGTCCGGGAGCAAGGCCCGCTCAATAGGCTCTAGGTTGGGTTGCGGGTAGCCTACCCCTACCCGAAGCCCGATGCAGCCCGCTCGATAATTCACTTGGGTATAGGCATAGGCCTACACTACTATGGACACCCCTATTCTCATAAGTATTTTTTTTATTTAAAAAATAATGTTTGAAACCGCCCCGCCACTACCACCACCACCGCCATCTCCCACCACCATTATCACCACTACCACCACCATCACCACTGTCACCGCCGTCGTCGCTACCCCACCACCATCACTACTGGCGACAACAACAACAACCACCACCACCATCATTGCAACCAACCCCACCCCACAACAACCGTTACTACTGTCACCCTAACACCACCACCCTCCCATCGCCCCCACCATCATCACCATTGCCACCCCCACTAGTCACCCCACCCCCCAACTTTGCCACAACAACCACCACCCCTATTGTCCCACTAACACCCTTCCACCTCCACCACCACTTTCGTCGCTACAGCTACCATGATCACCACCACTATTTTCGCCACCGCACTATCATCACCATTATCACCACCACTACCACTGTCGCCTCACCACCATCACCACTGTCACTCGACCACCACCCCTACTGCCCCACCATCACCATCCCTAGGACCTCTACCACCATTGTCATCGTCGTCACCCCACCATCGCCATTCCAACCACCACTATTGCCACCCCATCGCCCTGCCCCCGCCCCCGCCATCCCTACTGCCCCACCGCCACCTACCACCGATTATTACCATTGTCGTCCACAACCATCACCCACCACCATTGTCATCTAATTCTTATATTTATTGTCATTAGCACCACCATATACCTTCACCACCCATCGCCACCCATTACCATAACCCACCACTCCTTGTCATCGCCTAGCATCGCCACCAACCACTATCATCCACCCCTACCACCACCACCCATTAGTGTCACCCACCCTTACCACACCAACCAGCACTGCTATTCGCCCCCACCCATCACACTATTGCCCAAAAGCATTGGTTGTCGCCCATCATTATCATCGTCACCGCTTGCCACCACCATCATCGTCGTCCACCACCACCCACACCCATCACAACCACTGTCACCCATAGTTGTTACAATCACTATCGTCACTCAAAATCCATAACTATCATCACCATTGCCACCCACGGTTGCCACTATCACTATCTCTCACCACCACCATTGACACCCACCACTATTACCATCGCTCCCCCCATTACAACCGGTACTTAAATTTATTTACCTCTTCTGTGTTTGTGATTTGATTTTGGGTGTTGATGGTGTATGCAACACTAGAAAGTAGAAATAAGAAAGTGATGAGCACTGAGTAATTCAATCTAAGCTTCTAGACTCTTGAGAATTGGACCATGGGAATGAAATTAGCACACAGAGGGTTTATAGTGGTTCACCAGCTCGAGAGTTCGACTAATCCACTCTCAAGGAAGTCTCTTGCTCTTGGGGAATATATTAATAAAGGGGGGATTACACAAAGTAATGGATCTGACTACAATTGCTTGTCTATTTTGATAGGGTAATGCCTCATATTTATAGTTGGTCCAAGACCATGCCTGATCTATGGCGTGATCCCTATAGATCTTTTGTAACGGTTGAACCTATTGTGCAACGGCAGTAGTGGATGTTATGGCAATTGTGNGGCGGACGACGAGAAATGTATTTGTAATCTTAAGGTTCAACAACAGGAGTGATGACTATTAGACCAACTGTTAATTTTTTTTAAAATTTTCATTTCATTTCATTCGACAAATTCACATAAAAAAAATCTTATAGAGATCAAATCCCACGTTACATGTCAACTTCCTTGTCTACCTCAAAAACAAAATTGAAATGAATACCTTAATAGCTCCAACATATGCCGTTGATCCCTAATTAATGCCTTAGAGACTAGGGGACTTATCTCTTATCTCTCAAACAATAAAAGGAAAGAGACGGTGCTTCTGTTTTACTTTATTGTTTGTTTTTTGAGACGGATGAAATGACAATTATTACTATCATTTCATCGTTTTTGTTTGGTACGATGAAAAAATAAAAAATTAGAACGATATAAAATTGAAGAGATAAATAAAATATTATGTTTTGTAAGAAAAGAAAATAGAAATGATGAAAAAGTGAATGAATTAACTTTCTTTTTAACTCACCAAAATCAATCTTTCCAAAATTGGAAAAAAAGTAGATAGAAAGT
The DNA here is from genome assembly GCA_963454935.2 of Ilex paraguariensis. Taxonomy (NCBI): domain Eukaryota; kingdom Viridiplantae; phylum Streptophyta; class Magnoliopsida; order Aquifoliales; family Aquifoliaceae; genus Ilex; species Ilex paraguariensis. The sequence goes on from CAUOFW020009758.1 coordinate 128,721, forward strand.
TAATTATTTGTGTTGAGATGTGTCTTATTTGTCTATATATATTTTTATATAGACATATATTATATATACATTAATTTTATATAAAAATACAATGATAAAATATGTATATATATATTACAAAAATCTAAAAAATAAAATAAAAATTTTAAATTTAAAAAATATTTTTTTCAACTTAGCTGAGAGTAAATTTTTTTGACTCAATACGATGACACGACTCGAACTCAACATGAATTTTGTGACACGAACTCGACACAAACTTGAAAATAACTTGACACACAAATAAGAAATATAAAAAACTCATATTCAATTCAACCGGTAAAATTCAAAATTGACACCATCAACCCGTTTATTTAAAAATAAACACTTTCTCTATTTTCTCGTTTGTATGGTAACACGAAATTAACATGTTTAACTACTATTATAGACATAAAATATTAATTATTTGTAACTATTTTATTAAGCATTGACATAATTATTATATAAAAAAAATATTTTTACTTATTATTATTATTATATTTATTTAAGTTAATTTTTAATTTGTAGAAAAAATATTAACATGGATTCAATTAAGTGAAAATATAATATTAGAGTTAATTTTTTTATTCAAAGTTTATGTGGGTTAACATGAATACAAACATGAACACGACACAAAAATAAACAAGTTAACTGGCAACTCGACACGACACAATTAATTAAATGAGTTGAGTTAGGTTTAACTAATGTTTGACACAAATCCGTAATGACTCAGCACGAATTTGACACGATATGACTCGATTGTCACCCTTATTTTAGCCAGCACAAAAAAAAAAATTAATCATTTTTATTTTTTATCCATCCTACCAAACACAAATGAAGGAAAGTGTATTATTCATATTTTTCTTCTTTGAACGATAGAAAGTGTATTATTCCTATTTTCTTTTTTTGAACGATAAAAAATGTATTCTTCCTATTGTCTATCATTCCTACTTTCCATCATTCTTACCAAATGGACCACTGGTCTCTCAATTCATTTCAATAAACTTTATTTTTAATTCTCTTAATATTTTATGATTAATTGTTAATAAAATTAGAACCTATTAAGTTAAAATGGGTCCACCATCAATATAATGAATTTATAATGAAATGAATTCAAATCCCTAATTTATTTATTTTTAAAAAAAGAAAGGATGCAAGAATCCAAACAAAAAAGTTATGCTTGTGGAGTAATCTTTTTAAAAATAAAAAAAATTAAAAAAGAATAATACTATTTAGTATTAATTTATTTTCTTAATTGGAGCACGATACTATTCCATGAATGTAATATATTAGATTAATAAATTAGGTTCTACCGACATTCTTCAGCTTGTCCTTCAGCCTTTGCTTTGACACGTGGAAACTCCAAGCACAAACAAGAGCATCTCACTCCTACCTTAGAAAAATCCGAACGCAAACGTGGTACCCCACCATTAGTTGCAAAAACATTGCTTTTATAAACAAAACCAGTATGCAATATCGTAAGTCATAGGAAGGGTGTGTCGGCTTATCAAAGTAATAGTTGATGAGAGGGATAGCTCAAACTTCAAGTCACAACTACTTAAAAGGTGAATTAATTTCCCAACTATCATAATTCTCTCGTTACTATAGTTTTTAATTTATTCATCAACTTATTATGATTTTTATTAAAAAAAACTTATTTTTAAAATATGCTTTTGAGTATTTTTAATTTTTTTTTTATCTAAAGACTATTTTAGCAATACATTTTTATACTACAAAATATAAAAAAATTGATCAATTAAGAAATTAGTTAGAAATTAAAATAAAAGACTAAAAGGAACGCAAAATTATCAAATCACGATAGTTTTATATTGAAAAAAACTCGACTTAAGATAGTTGATATGAACAATTTATATTTTACTAATTTGTAAATGGTCAATAAGCGTTTGTTGTAATATAGTAGATTTTAAATAATATGAGGTCTTTAAAAAGGTTAGATCGTAATTTTTTCTCCGGTGCAGAGAATAATATGTGCACACCATAATAAATTAATTTTATTGCTAATATTTCAAGGTATAAAAGTAGATTGGTCACATATATTCTTCAGGTAAAATATGAAGTCCTTTAAAAAATTAAATGGTGGCCGAAAATTTCCTAGAAACATTACCCCCTAATCTAAGATGAAATTGACACAATAATTAACATATGTTTGAGTTTAACTTTAACGGGCTAGTGTACAAGTGATCCTTGAAAAACCTGTCAACTAAATTAGTCGAAATAAATCTAGATACACATAATATAAACTAAGTAAAAATCTTTTTTTTTTTTTTTTAAAAGGAAAGCTAAACAAGGTTACACATGACACATACCCGATACATACAATTATAAATGGATCTTACATAAATTAAGCAAATTTTAATGTGACAAAATTTACACGGTTTAGAAACCCCACTAGACAGGTCACATTGATAATCTTGACAATGGGTCTGCAAACACATTAGAGAATTGATCAGGAGGACAGATTGGTAACATGGAAAGTAGGAAAGAAGGAAAGTAAGAGGGATACACTTTCTATCCTTCAAGGATAGAAAGTAAGAAAGATAAACTTTTTTTTCTTTGTGTTTGGTTGAATGGATGAAAAATAAAAATGACAATTTTTTTTTTTTGGGTGCTAATTAAGATTAGGAATGACAATCGAGTTGTGTCGTATTAGATTCGTGTTAAGTCATTACGGGTTTGTGTCGAATATTAATCAAACTTAACTTAACTCATTTAACTAATTGTGTCGTGTCAATTTATGAGTTGACCTGTTTATTTTCGTATTGAGTTCGAGTCGTGTTATCGTGTTGAATTGAAATTTTTCACTCTTAGTTAAGATGAAAAAAATATATTTTTTTTAATTTAATTTTTTTTATTTTTAAATTTATATATATATAAATACATACATATTTTATCATTGTATTTCTATATGAAATTAATATATACACAATATATGTATATATAAAAAAATATATAAACAAATAAAATACATCTCAACACAAATAATTAATTTTCCATTCACTTTCCTTCCGATTTTGGAGGGATTGATTTTGATGAGTTGAAAGAAAAATTAATCCATCCACTTTTTCATCCTTTCTACTTTCCTTCCTTATCAAACATGATGTTTTATTTATTCCTCTAACTTTCCATCATTCCATTTTTCCATCGTACCAAACAGAGCATTAAAATACCATTTCTTATCCCCTTCCATTTATCCCTATCTTTCCCAATGCTTTGAAATGTGTTGAGAAGAGTGAATGTCTAACATCTCTTCTGGAAAGCCATCAAACCAGGGTGCATGCAGTTGCCCCTCGACTGAAGGATGAGAATGGCTTCAAGACAGATTTAAAGTCACCCACAGAAACTAAAATAACTGGCATAGGCCAAGATCACTACCAATATTGCTCAGAAAATCATGACAAGATCAAAATATTCCTTGGGCAAATACAAATGACCCAATTGACATTGTTTATCGCAATGGGATAGAGGCACTCAATTATTTCACATTTTCTTGATTGAAGAAAAATGCATGATGCAATACCAGAAAGCCTGAAAAGTTATAAATTAAATTATAGCAGACAAAAGACCAAAAAACTATCGAAGGCAAAAAGAAATCTCTGTCTTTGTATAAGGCAAAAAAAATATGTTCTGATTCTTTACATAATCATATCAAACATAATGGACCAAAATGAATGAAACGAAGACCATGATTATAACAGAATCATATTTAAGTTTAACAAAATTTGGTACTAAGTGAACAACTGAAATTTCATACACCAACTGCTATAGCTGCAACATCCGCTAGAAAATACAGAAAATCACCATCCATCTTTAACTGGGGAGGATTAACACTCAAGTTCAAAACCCTAAATTAACACCCAATTCAAAACCTTAGATTAATATATTGGGTGTGCCATGATGTGTGTGTATGTGACTGTGATTGGGTGTTTTGGCTAGGTTGGGGTGTGTTTGTGTTTGTTCGACTATGTGTGTGTGACTATAGGTGCGTGCGTAGAGAGGGAGGTGAGAAAGAGAGAGGGAGAGGGAGAGGGAGAAGAGCTTACCTGGGTCGGTGGGGTGGCCAGTGAAAATTGAGAGGGAATAGAGAGCTCACAAAGACGAAGAAGAGAGACGTTGATGGTGGTGGTATTGCTGACGAAGTGGCGCTGCTACTACTGGTGTTGTTGGGGTGTAACAGAGAGAGAGAAAGAGAGAGAGAGTTGCGGAGGAAGCAGAGGACGTGATTGGGTTGGTTGGGTTTGGTTAAGTTGGGTTGGATGTGATGGTTGGATTAGGTTAAGTTGAATGAGATGGATTTAGGGAGAAAATATATGGACTTTTGAATTTGAATGAGATATATTGTGAGTCTTTGGATGTTGAAGTCTTTGAACGAATAAAGACCGTATAATCAACTTATTGAAGGTCCGCTTTGTTTTATATTATAAATGTATGCCTTTGTTCGAATACCAACAACAATGGACAAAAAAGATTAATGTGAGTTGGCACAATATGATCCACTGGACAATACTAATATGGAATCTAGGACTGGATCTACAGGAGGTTACAGATTGAAAATATTTAGATTCGAGGATCTCCAGTCGTCGTCGTGGTTACATTTTTAGATTGAAAATACTTTTAATGCAATACAAAATGTATTTTAATTTAGGTGGAAACCAGAATAAATCAATAACGAAAAACTTAAAATTCCGATGGTAATGTTTTTATTCCAAAAAAATAAATCAAAGTCCATCATGAAAAAAACAAATGCAATACAAAAAATGGACAACCACAAGCATGCTGCCCATCTTAACTTTAAGAGAAAAAGAAATAAAGTATATAACTTCTTAAAAATAATGACTGATTTATATTCACTAATATTAAAATCTAATAATCAATGGTCGAAATAGAACATATTTAAGTTACTCGTGTTAATTTTTTTTCCTCATGTCAAATTTAAAATTTAACGTTAATATTTTAGTCTAAAAGCACAAGGGAGCAATATCCTAATTTCTAAATCATATGGGTCACGTGCAAAACTGCCAAACTCATAAGGGGGTAAACTAGATTTTACCCAAAATGTTATTGTTAACCGCTAGCTGTTGAAAATACTTAATGTGCAAGTATCTCATTTAGTGCATTCAAAAAAATCAATGAGTTAGTAATATTTAGTAATCATTTATGATGTAATTACATGAATGAATGTCGTTTGTACTCATGAAGACATTTATTGGATTATTTCGATGAAATAAAAAAAAAACAAATGACTTTTTTTTTAATTAAAAAAAATTGAGATACAAATATGATTTTTATCAAAAGCAGGTGGTTGACTATAATAATTCATTTTTCTTATGATATTATATGAAGTTATTATTTGCTACATTGATTTATTTGTAAACATAAGATTATATAAACAAGAAAAAAGAGAGAAGATTATTGCAAATAATTTTTTATGATGGCATGAACCATTTTTTAGTTTTGTGCTCAAAAATAATTTTTTTTAAGTGCATAAAAATCAAATTTAATAAGTTTTTTATGTATAAAAATTTAACATTAACATGACTGTTGAATAACCCTATTAAATTATCATTGTTGGCTTGCCTCGAGATCAAATCCTAATTCCGTCCTTATTTACGAGCCAAAAAGGTGTTGCCTTCTGCCAATACCATACCACACACTCGAGCCTAGGTGCGACGTAAAATTTTTTTACAATCATAGAATCACCTATCCAACCTCTACAAACCCACCTTAATATTACAACTCGAAATTATAATATCATTACAATAAATAATATGTTCATCACCTTTAAATATTATCTCATATATACCGTGATTTAATTATTAAATATTTCATAAATTTAATGAGAATCATTAATTTAATTCACAAATACAGTGTTTAGCGTTGTAGTTACCGTTCAAACACCTTTCTTAGCTTTTTATTCTTCCTAGTAACTAAAGTTGTCATGGTTAGGGGTGTTTAAATTTTTGATTAACCGTAATTTTCTACTATATTCGACTCTACCCGACCCTATTGAAAGGCCAGTCNGGGTGTTTAAATTTTTGATTAACCGTAATTTTCTACTATATTCGACTCTACCCGACCCTATTGAAAGGCCAGTCGATTAAATCGGGTAAAAATATAAAAGAGTTTTTAATCTTTTGATTAAATCAGGTAGGAATGCGATACTCATTAATTTTCGTATTCTAACCCTATCCTACCCACATTAATTAATTTATATATATATATAAATTAAAAACCCAAATTCACTAACCCTATCTTCTGAGCTCTTTAGTCTTCATCGCCTCCATCACCTCTCCCAGATACTCTCTCTCGTTGTCAATCTCTGGCTCTCTCTCTACCTCAATTGATTGTTTGGGCGTGATTTGGTTGTTTAGAGTCGACGTAAGAAAGGTGAAAAATAGAGGNCTGGCTCTCTCTCTACCTCAATTGATTGTTTGGGCGTGATTTGGTTGTTTAGAGTCGACGTAAGAAAGGTGAAAAATAGAGGGATTAAACTTGATGTTTGTTGCTTTGATAAATTGGTCTTGTAGTTTAAGAATTTGTTCATGATTATTGACTTGGTAAATTGGTCTTCTTTTATGATTTCTTTAAGAATTTGTTTCATCTGTTTTTTTTTTTTCATAATTTCTTTAACTTTGGTTAACTGTTCTTCTTTTGTTTCTCCATTTTCGGTCGCCTGTTTTTCTTCTTAAATTACATACTTGTGTGTATAATTTGTATTGAATGTCTCATTAAATTACATATTTGTATGTGTGCTTTGGACTGACTATTACTTTAGTTTAATGCTCAAAGTTGCTGAATAGTTTACTGAACAATTTAGAAGTTAACTCATGTTTGTTGATTGTTGTTATAATTATTTTAAGTTTTAGTGATATTGATTTATTGTGTTATTAAATTGGTACATGTTATTTAATTGAATTATTAAAATAATTAAAAAATTAATAACTACAAAAATATTTACTTAATTTTCTATCCGATTTTTTATCCAATTAATTTGGATGGCAATCGAATATGAATATCATATTTGATGAGATTGGAATGGATAAGAGAAAAATTATTCTATACAGGTAGAATGACAAAAGACCATAGGATGAACACCAATGACTCGTGTGCACCACATCTGACATACTGTCGCAGAGGTTTCATAAAAAAGACAGTCACACAAGAGAGTAAATCGCTAGGGCCCCTCTGTCCAGAACTAAAGAGAGCCAGACCATGGAAGAATCTTCAGATGAGATCCGCTCCCCTCTAAGTAAGTCTCTTTAATCTCCAAATCTTGCTTTGATTCAATCTTTTCTTCTTCTTCTTCTTCTTCTTCTTCCATAACAATCATTCTTTGCAGTACCCAAAGTTGAGAAAAATGGAGATGATGATAGCCCTCCTTCAACCTCACAATCCGAAATCAAAGAAGAGCTTGAACCGGAGGAAGAAAACTCGCCAATCGAACAGGTGGCTCTCACCGTACCCACCACCGACGACCCTTCCCTCCCAGTCCTCACCTTCCGAATGTGGGTCTTGGGCACCCTTTCATGCGTCCTCTTATCTTTCCTCAACCAGTTTTTCTGGTACCGTACAGAGCCTCTAACCATCACGGCCATCTCAGCTCAGATCGCCGTTGTCCCTCTTGGGCAACTAATGGCTGCTAAGATAACAGACCGTGTGTTCTTCAAGGGTACTAGCTGGGAATTCACGTTAAACCCAGGTCCATTCAATGTTAAGGAACATGTCCTTATCACCATCTTTGCCAACTCTGGTGCTGGCACAGTCTATGCCGTTCATGTGATTACTGCTGTCAAGGTCTTATATAAGAAGCACATCACCTTTTTTGTGTCCTTGATCGTGGTCATAACAACCCAGGTTAGTCGGAAATAATAAGTATTGTATGGTTCATTCATTCTGAATCATTCTAGTGTGGTTTTTGATGATATGGTTTGAATAGTAGGTGTTGGGGTTTGGATGGGCTGGTATATTCAGAAGATACCTCGTGGAGCCAGCAGCTATGTGGTGGCCAGCCAATCTTGTGCAAGTATCATTGTTCAGGTAATTAAGTTCATACATGTGTGGATGTGGACATCTCTGGTCTATAACTAGCCACGAACAACACGATCACTGACAAAAAAACGAACAAGATGAGTTCTCGAAAATACACCGGATGGTATCGGCCGAATACTCACTCCGATACTCAAAACTCGGTTAATTTGGCTGATGGGAGCTTAGGAATTTAGAGTTTTGAGGTGTACCTTTTGTCTGGCGTCTATACCACAAGTCGATTATTTGGTATATATGCACAGTAATACTATGCTTACCAACTCAAAGCATTTTTTTGACAAAAAAATTTAGTGTACATAACATTATTTCTCATGTATGCATGTGATGTTAGGATGTGGGTTTTGCGTATAAGTAAATCGTTGCGTGTGATAGGCATATTTGCCCACCAAAAGTAGAGTGGTTGACTGATTAGGTGAGCATGCAGACTGTATAGGTGGGTGAGCTTGGAGGCTNGAGAGAGAGAGAGAGGGAGAGAGGAGGAGAGAGAGAGAGGGAGACAGTATAAATTAATCATATTGCGTCAGAAAGAATTTCGATTGGTCCTGGTTATAGAAACCCAAAAAAATGGAAATCCCGAAAATTAGTAAAATACAAATTGTCGGATTTGTCCTCATTTTTAGACTGTAATTACGATAATGACATCACCATGGCCCTGTCCACCTTTATAACTTCTTAGGGGAAATTATGTTTTATATCCTCCAATTATGCATTTGATTTCATTTTATACCAGATAAATATGAGTCAAATCTACATAAAAATGGAAACAAAGTCGTATAACCAAAAATGTCTATAACAAATAAATCAACGTAGCTATTTTGATGACATAAACTGCAACATTGGAGTCAATTTAGTAAAATAATCACCCCCAACTAAGGCATCTGACAATTTTTCAAAGGAAAAGATTTTTGAAAAGTAATCAAAATAGTAATAGGGATGAATTATAAATTCAAACATTATAAATTCAAATCTTGACAATCACTTGAGGTTAAGCGACGAGAGATTTAAAATTCCTCATCAATACTCTAATCTCGGCATGAATGGTCTGCCTTTGACCGGACTAAAGAGGAGATTAATCGAAATGTGCATAAATTGGTCTGAATATTTTTGACGGTTGAATAAAAAATATAATAATAATTCAAAGGAAAAATAGAAGACAATTGGAAACTTTACTAGCCAAAAAAAATAATGTATCCATCTTTTATCCAAATTGGATTGTACTTTACGACATTGCATTGACATTTTGACAAGGTGTGAAAACTAGTAGTTAACGAAAAGTACAATATTTCGTGCAAAAATATTCAAATTCGAATGCATTGACAATATTTTTTATTTTAATTTTTTACAATATTTGTTTTGTTAATTTAGCCTTTAGAATTCACCCACTACTTAAATAACTAATGAAAAAGCATCGCGTATGTGACTTGTAATTGATTTTACTAGTATTTATGTTGTGGTGCTTACAAAACAAAGTGTGTATACATAGATTACAATATGTTAGGTAATACTCCATCGTGAATATCAAATGAATATCTCCTAATGGTCCACACCCCATCTCTCTAGCTGGTATTGTGTTTGAACTTTGAACCCAAGTATGATGTTGTTCAAGGTAAGAGTCAACTTGTTTTGATGAAAAAGAGTATGGGATATTCCATATTCGAATTCGTTAATAATTTAGAATTTGATCCGAATAAATTAATTAAATATATTTTAACAAATTATACATAAATTTCAACTATTTTTTTAAATAATCACTTAATTTATTTACTATTTATATAAAAATATATACATAATTCGGATCGGATCATAATCGAATCGAATATAGGTACNTCCCCGATATATATTGACTATAACGGTTACACCACATTAATAGTGTTACATAAAGTTATGCAATAATATTGATATCGATACAATACCTTCATAAATTCTNTAAAGTTATGCAATAATATTGATATCGATACAATACCTTCATAAATTCTGACTTTAATTTTAAATTGAATGATTTGATAATTTTTAATTAAAAATAATAAAAAATTATTAATGTTTTGTATTTTTATTGGTTAACAATTGAAAGTGCAATACTTAAAAAAATTACTTTCGGTACCGTAATGCGACCCTAATCAGACAACACTATGGTATCGATGAAGAAATTTTGACAACGTACCTCGAAATTTTACAATTTCCGTGGGCTTTGTTACAAATTTTGTGGGTTTTTTTGTAATAAAAAATAATTGATGTTTGAATTATAAATTTTTTGAAACAAATTATAATTTTTTGCAGTAACTTACAATCGATCCTAAAAATATTCAGATCGATCCTAATATTTTTAGGATTAATTATACAAAATTGTACAAAAAATTGTAATGATCATTGACACCATTTCATTATATTTTTTTAGTATCATAGACTTCTCCCTAATCAAGTAAACTTGAACTATGGCTATCTCGCCCACGAGTGGCTCCATTCGACACCTTATATGTTAACATCACCGGGGGTTAACATGATATATCACAGCCTTGGTAAAAGTTTTGGTCTACATCACATCACATACGAACATATTAAGAAATTGGTGCAAGCATTATAATATCTATATAATATTATCACCGTTACCATTATCATCACTACCTCTACCACCATGGTTATTGTCATTCATCACAATCATCACCGTCTCTGCCCACTATCACTGTCGTCCACCTCCTCTCACCCCTACTACAAAATGATACTTAAATTTATTTATCTCTTCTATATGTTTGTGAATTGATTTGGATATGAATACAAATATATTTTTTATTTTTTATTTTTTATTATTCTGTGCCTTCAGACACAGATAATAACTAGTATATAATAAAATAACTTACAATTCAAATTTCAAAAGATAAACAAAATGATTTTTGCTATTCACGATTGAGATCGTTTTAAATTTTATTTTAAAGTTAACATAATGACTAATATTTAATACCCTAAATTTAATAGGAAAAATAGACCCCTAAAATGTGTTTGGAGTGACTTTTTAAAAGTACTTATAGAAATTATTTATCATAAATATTTTTTTAAAAAAATTGTGTTTGAAATCGCCTCACTATTATCTTTACCATCACCACCACCACTATCATTGCCACCATCGTCGCCGCCACCAGCATTGCCAACGCCACTACCATTGTCACCACCACCAGCATTGCCAACGCCACTACCATTGTCACCACCACCACCACCATCCCCTCCCATCACCATCGTCGTTGTCGCTGCCACCATCACCATACCAACATCACCAACTCCACCCCCCACCACCACCACAACCATCACCGTCTCCTACCATTACTATTGTTGCCTATCATCTCTCACTTCTATTACAACTGATACTTAAATTCATTTTATCTCTCCTCTATATTGATGATTTAATTTTGGATATGAATACAAATATATTTATTATTTATCATTTTTTATCACTCTGTGCCTTCAGGGCACAGGTAATAACTAGTCTATTAATACGGATAATAAATGAATAGATATAATAATGTCAATCATGGAATATATTTATTACATGATAAATATATTAAATTGACATAGTCATAGAAAGAGTCAGGATTTTATATTGGGTGCAAAATAGGAATAAAATTTCAAACTAATTAATCTAAAACGTTTCTAAATTTAAGAATGAGAGATATAAAAAAATCCTATAGTTGATACTACGCTACCGATCTCGGCATTTTTTTTCAATGCACACATAGGTTTAATGAACTCATCTTTCATATTGCTTCAAAATACACTATTTTGAGTAATTTTATTTTACTAATTTGTATCTAATATTGTTCAATTGTATTAAACTTAATGAAAAATAGTTATATATAACTATGCAATTTGTTTAACAAACATATTATTTTTGATTAAGACACATAGTATTAGAACATTGTCGCGTTTGCAAGTTATTCATTATAAAGGATTTTTTCTCCTTTTGGGTGGGGAAAAGAGTAGGGGACCATTAGCTTACTAAGAATAAAATAAATTAGGGCCACGCGCTACCATACAAAAACCAAAAAATCAGATTAATATCCCCTCTAATACATATTTTTATTATTTTTTTTCTTGATGTATTATTCATCATTCATGAGAGACGGGTTCATTTGTATACAATAAGACCCATCGAAATGCATGGTAGATGCCAGTGAAATTTTTTTTTGAATAAAAATATATTAAATAGAATTTCATACCCCAAAAATTAAGGGAAGCAGTGCATTAAATTGAAGAATGTCATAATGTTTTGATACCTTATATGGAGTGACAATTAAAAGGTGTGAGACAAGTGCCTCCCTACCCTTGAACGTGGCTTTGTCATTGGATAAGATCTNTGAGCTCAACTCGTATTCTAAATTAGCTAAATTTGAATAATTTTTTAGGTTCATTTAAAAAAAGGGGTATAAAAGGTTCAACTTATTTATATGTAAAATAGTTAAGTTATTCGGACTCGGCTCGAGTTTTAAACGATCCAAGGTTGAACAATTTTTTAGGCTTATTTTTTTAAACAAGGTTGTCAGATTCGGACTCAAACTCGTGCAACTCGATTCAATTAACATTCCTATGCCTACTGTAGAATAGGCATGCCAATAGATCGAATTTGAATTATATTTTACATGGTTCAAACAAATAAGTTTTATTTTGATAGAGTATATTTAGCTCGAAAATAATCCGATTCAACAACTCAAACAACCTTAATTTCAACTCAATTCCATCTAATAACCAATCCATTTTACCATATAGTTATAGACATATATACAACTTGAACCGAGCATTGGTCTATGCAAAAATGAATTAGGATTAGTAATTAAAAATAATTATTTAGATATTCAACTAACAAAATTTAAACTTGAATCAAACTCAATCAATTGAACATTTGCAATAGACCGGCCTTGGTTTGTGGGCCTCACACTCCACTTGGTAATTGAATAGAAGCAGTGAGGGGTAATTTGGTAAAATTGTATCTATCAACTGATCCGCAAATATCTCATGAACTTTTTGTAAGAATAACTGGCAAAATGGAGTGACCCGAAAACCATGTTACCTGCGGGGTACGTAACCATTTCACCGAACCAATGAAAAACCAATTGCATAATGTCCCTTGCCTGCTCAATCCCCGATATATATTGACTATAACGGTTACACCACATTAATAGTGTTACATAAAGTTATGCAATAATATTGATATCGATACAATACCTTCATAAATTCTGACTTTAATTTTAAATTGAATGATTTGATAATTTTTAATTAAAAATAATAAAAAATTATTAATGTTTTGTATTTTTATTGGTTAACAATTGAAAGTGCAATACTTAAAAAAATTACTTTCGGTACCGTAATGCGACCCTAATCAGACAACACTATGGTATCGATGAAGAAATTTTGACAACGTACCTCGAAATTTTACAATTTCCGTGGGCTTTGTTACAAATTTTGTGGGTTTTTTTGTAATAAAAAATAATTGATGTTTGAATTATAAATTTTTTGAAACAAATTATAATTTTTTGCAGTAACTTACAATCGATCCTAAAAATATTCAGATCGATCCTAATATTTTTAGGATTAATTATACAAAATTGTACAAAAAATTGTAATGATCATTGACACCATTTCATTATATTTTTTTAGTATCATAGACTTCTCCCTAATCAAGTAAACTTGAACTATGGCTATCTCGCCCACGAGTGGCTCCATTCGACACCTTATATGTTAACATCACCGGGGGTTAACATGATATATCACAGCCTTGGTAAAAGTTTTGGTCTACATCACATCACATACGAACATATTAAGAAATTGGTGCAAGCATTATAATATCTATATAATATTATCACCGTTACCATTATCATCACTACCTCTACCACCATGGTTATTGTCATTCATCANGGTTTGATTTTTGATACATAAAAAATATAAATTTTAATTGACTCAATTTTTAATATGTAAAAAATAAATTTTAATCAAGTTAAACCGAATTTTACTGAATAAAAAAATATAAATTTTAGTATGTAAAAGACTTTTAATATACTCAAATTTTAATGCGTAAAAAAAATAAAATTTAATCACTTCGAATCAAATTCTAATATGTAAAATAAAGAATTTTAGTCTGTTCAAATTTTAATATATAAAAAAATAAATTTTAATAACAATTTTTTCTTTTTATCTGATCTCGGATTTGCCTGCTTGACTTGCGAAATCCGCTTTCCCTAACCTAGATAAGGAAAATAAAACTGAACTACCGAAAACAACTTTCTTTATATGAGCCGACTACTATCAAAACAGACAAAGGTTATTGCGGTGACCAAGCTATGACTGCTACACGTGCCCACAACAAGAAATTATTAGATAGATTAGTGGGTCTAGTTGCCCTTTCCGTAACTACCGAAAGTACCTGTCTAGCGTACGGAAAGGAAGGAATTCTCTTATCTACCTACCTCACTCGGCTAGCAACAGAAGGAATTCTCTTTGATAAATCGCTCGACTAAACGAAGAAAACATAAGTGCACTAACGCGCACCCTATCCATGCCAACTTTTGAGCACCTTTATTTCGAATTTTATGTAAAAAGATTGTGTTTGAGTTTATGTAGGGACAATTTTGATATTTTAAATAATTTATTTTTATTATAAATAATAATTTAATGATAGAAAGTGCTAGTAATATTTAAATATAAATTAAAGAGGGTGTCAGTAATGTTTTGATAATAAAAGATATATTTTTGAAGATATGATAAACTATAAGGGATGTAATTAAAATTTTTCTTACATTAAATTGTTTTGATTTGGTGGTTTGAATAATTTTATTGTAATTGATTAAGTAGTTCCTATTCCCAATTTTAGTTTAATTGAATAGTTATAATTTACGTTTGTTTCAATTGTTTGTTAAAATTCAACTATAGCCTAAATTTTTGGTTTAAATTTTTTTTAGGTGATTACATCTTATAGATAAATTTATAGTGAGTTTTTTTTTTTGTATAACGCTCATATATATAAATCGTGACTTTAATTAACGTTCTATCAATGAAACTATACTTTTGTGAATATTAGTAATTTTAATATTCATATGATTTAGATTGCGCTATTGAAAAAGATGTCTAACTCCGCCCCTGATTGTTTGCGGAGTTTAACTTCTACTAAAGCTCCTTTAANTATTCATATGATTTAGATTGCGCTATTGAAAAAGATGTCTAACTCCGCCCCTGATTATTTGCGGAGTTTAACTTCTACTAAAGCTCTTTTCATTAAGAAAAATGCTACTTAACTTAAATACATCCAAAAATTAATACTCAAATACATATTATCATTTAGATGAGTCTTATTCAAATCAAAATCTATTTAGTCGGATATAAATTATTAATTTTTTTACCGATAATTCGAACTCAAATCTAATATCTTAAATTTTATGGATTTAAATTTGAATACACTTATATCCGATCCAATTATGATTCAATACGAATTATTTATATATTTTTACATAAATATTAAAGATATTAAGTGTTTCTTTAAAAAATTTAAATATAATTTATTAAATTATTTGAATCTGTNTTACTATAACTTCAAAAGACATCCTATTTTATTTTTTGAATCTTTAATGACACCCCTTGTTAGATTAAAGATGTTAGTTAAAATGCAATTTTACTAAATTGTCTATGATATATTTTAGAAACAATTTCACCCACACCTTCNTTAAAGATATTAAGTGTTTCTTTAAAAAATTTAAATATAATTTATTAAATTATTTGAATCTATAGAATTCTTGATTATTAACAATTTCGGATCACAAAAAATAAAATCCATCAAATTATTGTATCAAATTCGAAACCGACTTTTAAAATCGAATTTGTATTCGAATCAATTAGATTAGAATTTAATCCAAAACCGATCCAAAGACGGACAGTAGACTCCGCTCCACCTAATTACGTCACTCACCCACCGCCTCATTCAGGTTTCAAATCCACAACAACTAACCTCTGCACGCTGCGCGCCACTTAGNAACCGATCCAAAGACGGACAGTAGACTCCGCTCCACCTAATTACGTCACTCACCCAGCCTCATTCAGGTTTCAAATCCACAACAACTAACCTCTGCACGCTGCGCGCCACTTGGAACACTGCACTGTCTTCTTCAGGTTGACATCCGATCAAACCCTAACCCTGAGCGAAATTTATCGCCAAATCGGCTTCATCATCAACCTCGTCTGGTAAGCAGAGCCTATTCAATTCATATACGATTCCGCCTACACTGTTTGGAAACTTAAGAGTTTGGGGCCCGGAAAATGGAATTTAAAAAGAATCTATTGAAAATTTGTCTTTTATTATTTAATCCAACTCCAATTTTACGAACCCAATTCTATGCCACCAAACACAGCATTAATTTCTCTCCCTTTTGAAAATATGGGAAATCGGCACTTAACGTTTTTGTTTGTGGGAATTATTCTGAATTTTTATCAGAAAGACTATAACGGTAGGGTTTATTTCGATTTTTTACTAATTTATTTCATTAGCCTGAATGAATGGGTGTAGGTGATGGTGGGGATTTTGGTAGTGTGGATTTTTGTAGTTTAGATGGTAATTGATGTGTATTAACTTTTTTTTTTCTGGTTGGGGGTCTGGGTTGTAGATGAGTAGCATCAAGCGATTGCCTGAGGCTCTTCGCAGTTCAGTGCGCTCTGGCATCATCTTGTTTGATTTGACCAGGGTCGTGGAGGAGCTGGTTTTCAACAGCCTTGATGCAGGTGCAACTAAGGTAACAATTTCATATTGCATGAGATGTGTGTGAAAGTATGCTTGTATAGAATAGATGTAAATTCTCAGTTTCCGTGGGACACACGAGAAGGGAAGGGTGGGAATTGTGGCGTTGATGCTATTGGAGAGAATTATTGAAAGTGCCATCAAAATGTACATGTATATGTCAATGTCATAAAATATGAACACAAATGCCAATAGCTGGTGAATCGTGAGCAGACACAAGAAACATGCAAGTATAATCAGGTTAAGGTCAACACATTTTGTTAGTAGGTTGAGTTTGTCTTGGGGTCCAGACTTTCAGGAGCAATAAACCATATACGTGGAATCAATTTGTTTCAGACAAAAGGGTTTGGTTGAGCTGCTGTTGTTTAGTTAACAAGTTGCACTTGTGTAACTGGAATTTGGTGTAGTTATAGATAGGGTGGATTCTAAGACAGCTCTACTACTTTCAAATTTCATGATTTTGGTATCTTTAGTACCACAACTATTACACCTCTAGAAATTTGTATATCTCGATTTTTGAGCTAGCAAGATCTCCTTGTTGCAATCGTTGCCACTATCAATGCTTTTAATAGATGTTGGTATCCCTTGAATTCACGTTAAACTGTTGCGAATTTCCACTGTCAAAGCTTGGCCTTGTCACTTTTTAATAGATGCCACTTTTTTATTTCTATGCTTGTGCAGAAGTTGGATTTGTATTTAGAATTCTGCATTCATGATGTTGACAATTAGGTATTCTGTCAGGTATCTGTTTCTGTAGGGCTTGGGACCAGCTACATTAAAGTGGTGGACAATGGTAAGCTGTAACTTTTCTTAGTTATAATCAATAATGCACTGAATTCCATTCTTATCTATGGAAAATTCAGTACCATGTTAAGTTACATGTATGTGCAGGAACTGGTATTACTAGGGATGGACTGGTATTGTTGGGAGAAAGATATGGTTAGTATTTTTTTTAATGTTAATTTATATGTACTTGCAAACTGGTATTACTAGGGATGGACTGGTATTCTGGGAAAAAATATATGGTTAGCATTTTTCATTTTCTTTGGAAAAAAAAAATAACAGAGGGCAATCACATTGATGAACACCACTTGCTTATGTATGTAGTCATGCTGAATATACAGTCTTATGTTAGTTTTGCTATCTTACACTAGATTGGTGAATTGTATCGGATGGTTGGGAAGTGGTCAAATCTGAACTGTGATACTTGGTGTGCGATATGTGACTTGAATTTGTGCTCTGTAGGTGTCATAAGTATTAAAAGTAAGGAAGTCTTATAAGTTTTGATGCAAAAATCTTCATTTATGTTATTTGTTGTGGTTTGTTTTGTTTTGATTAAAGTCGGAATCATGTGATGTTATGTATGCCTACTTACAAAATGCTGTCCTTCAATAGCAAAAATTGTACTAGAATGCATTATTTGGTACAATTTCATCTGTTGGTTTTTTTTTGTTTGCACATAAGTCGCGCCAAAATGTCAGCATTTATTTGCATTCTTTCCCTAAAAAGAAATAGAGGGGTTTCCAAATGTATTGGTTGGATACTCATTTCAACATAGAGAGGCTTTATAATGTTCAAACAGATAGAGTACAAGCCTGGTATTTTCTGACAAACTCCACTCTGTGGATATTTATTGCATTTCTATGATTAAATGACCTTTCTCTAGACATTTTCTGGAAAATAATTTTTTTGAAAGTTTCTCTAAATTAGTAACAAAAGTACAGAAGTAGGAGACTTGGTAATTTCTAGGGACAAATTGTTATTTATCTTTATTAGAACAACTGATTTATTTTTCTGATTGCTGAAGATAACAATAGAAGAATAGAAACTCAGTTTCCCCAACCCATCCAAAATTATCTTCATCTTGCAAATCCAATAAAATCGTTCTCTCTTTACATGGGCACCAGTGTAAATTATGTCTTTCCTATTTAACAGCCCACAGATGGCTATCTCCTATTTGAACTTCTCAGTAAAGCTAATAAAATCTTCATCTCTTTGGAGTAAACCTGCCACTCTTGGCTTTTGGGGATCTTTTTTAACCTGTTTTCTTGCATTTTTATGATTGAATGAGTTTCCTAAGAACATCAACATAAATGTGCTGGGAAAGTTTTTGATTTGTAAAGTCAACTCCATAGTTGGGGAAAAAAGGGTGTATTATGAGGGTTTCTTTTCTTGCTGGGGACGATTGTTGACCACTTTTACTTTTAAGGCTGTAGGGTGCAGAATATTAAAATGTAACTTCAGAAAAGAATTGACAACTGAAACTATTTTTATTTGTAGGAGTTCTAATTGGTTTATATATCATTCAACATAATGGTTTGTGTCTATGCTATGTGAGCAGCAACGTCAAAGTTTGACCATTTGGCTGATATGGATGCTTTTAGTCAAGGCTTTGGCTTTCGGGGAGAAGCACTGGGCTCCATTTCTGATATTTCGGTGTTAGAAATTCTGTCGAAAGCTCATGGGAAGCCAAATGGATATCGCAAGATTATGAAGGCATGGATAGCTCGAGTTTTGAACAGACCCATCTATGATCTATATCTGGATATCTTTGCTGTCGTTAACACAAGTGTTCGTCTGATTGACAGTTTTGTTGTTATTCTCAGGGCTGCAAGTGTTTGTATCTTGGAATTGATGATAACAGACAAGATGTGGGCACAACAGGTAAGGAATACTTATGCTTGCTCATCTTTAGCAGGAGACACTTTTCCTCCTTAGAGGAGCTTTCCATGCGCTCTCTCTCTCTCACACACACACACACATGCACGCCACAACAGTCTATATGTCTTACATTAAGATGCATATTTTTATGTTTTGAAATATTGAAGATTTGAACATTTAGTTCGTTTTAAGACCAAAAAAAAAACATGTAGTTTCTTTGCAAAAACAACTTAATTAATGACACTATATTTTTACCATCGTTCTCAGATGTTTGACATTGAAGCGTACCCATAACTTCCCACCCATCCCCTCCCCC
>CAUOFW020009758.1:149193-195299 GCA_963454935.2 Ilex paraguariensis
TCCCCCACGGCCCCACCCCACCCAAAAAAAAAAGAACAAATAAGAATCTCACTGACAAAAAAGCTGATACATCCTTTAGGAGATGTTAAAACTGAATGTGGGTTTTACATGAGCGATAATGAAATTCATTTTATGCATTATCTTGTCTTCCCTCTATTTTGCGTTGTGTTTCGAACTATTTAGGATGCAGGGATTCAGTCTTCTTGCTTTTCCCCATGACCTTATCTAAGATCTAAGAGAATTTTTTTACTGGACATTAAACCGAGATGAAGTGCTATGCATAGAAACTCGAAGTCACATTTGACTAAGTGAAATTGAAGATCTATGTTTTGTCATTTTTAACATTTACATGCGTCTTGTTTTCACCTCAAATAGTTTCATTTCTATCAGTTGGCAATTAGGAAGCAGACAATTCTAGCGAAGATTTAGGGTTAAACATCTGTATGTCTTGATGATGTTTAGTTGAAGGCACCAAGGTCCATATATGGTTGAAGGCACCAAGGTCCATACCAGTGGGCTTTTGGTCCAATGGTACTCCTTGTCTTGTGAAGGGGTTCAAGTCCCTTTCCCCCTCCCCACAAAATAGATAAAAAAAAATAAAAATATATATATATAGGAAAATGGCGAAGCAGGATTTGTGTTTACAACAAAAATTCTATAAAGCATGCCCCACACACATCCTTCTTATATGACCGTATGTCTTTTTATACAGCATATTTAACAATATAAGAGTAAATGGGAGTGGAAATTGCTGGATACAGAAATACATTATTTGTCCTTTTTCGTTGTTGATTATCTGCGAATAAATTTGGTTACTTTTAGTAATCTTGGTTCCATGCAGTCATTGTCCGTGATTTGTTTTACAATCAACCAGTACGGAGGAAGCATGTGCAATCCAGGTTCCTGTCAACTCACCATATTTTAGTTTTAACTTAAAAACCTAATATTCCCAGCTACCATATTCTAAATGATTATTGTACTGACAACGCTTTTTACCTGACTTGATGCTCTCCTGATTTGCATCACTAAATCGGTAGCCCCAAGAAGGTCTTGCACTCAATTAAAGAATGTTTACTTAGAATAGCCCTTGCGCACTTCAAGGTTTCCTTCAAAGTTCTTGATATAGAGAGGTATTTCCTCATTAAATGTGCAAGATAGAGCTTGGTTAGTTATTCTATCTTTGTTGTTGCAATTATTTTCATGTTTAAATGCAGTGAGGATGAGCTGCTTTGCACATATGCTTCCTCTTCTCCTCTGCCACTTTTGAGGAGTGGTTTTGGAATTGAGGTTTCCAGTTCTCTACGCGAATGCAATGCATTGGACACCACGTTGAAGCTTTCTGGATACATGTCTGGTCCCTGTGATACTTTCTCTGCTAAGGTAGAATTGTTTGAACTGAAGATATTACTGATTTTCTTGTGCTTTAAATTCTGTTTCAGCATCTCTGTTTTTAATTGAAGACTGCTTATTCTGCAGGCCTTTCAATACTTCTGTATCCATGTCTGTGATGATATACGAAAGCTGATTTGTGGGCAGATGCACTTGTGTTTGAGATATTTAGTATTTTGTGCATTTGTTTGTTTTGACCACCACAAAATGCAGACATCAACTCAAAGTTCATTTCCAGAGGCCCAATACATAAACTGCTGAATCAGTTGGCCTCTGGGTTCAGCTGTGCAGATGTTTGGAAGACTAGCCTTGAATCACAAAATGGGAAGCGAAGTAGGTCTCAAACATGTCCAACCTTCATTTTGAACTTAAGCTGCCCTCGATCTTGCTATGATTTAACTTTTGAACCATCAAAGACTTCTGTCGAATTCAGGGTAACATTTTCCTTTTTTATCATGAATTATGCTTTGTTTATTATTTGCTGATGCAATTTTTCTGCTTGTCACATATTTGCTTGGTCTTGCCAGTTTGACCGTGTTGAGTGGATTAATGTTTTTGCCAAAAGATTTTGTAGCGACCAAGTGACTAGGGATTTCTCCCCAGTGTCTGCTAAGATGCTCCGTTTCTCAGACAAGTTTTTTGAGTTTTTGCAAATCCTCTTAGATTATTGAGCTGCATGTGTAGTTGGGTCGAATTATTTCTCTCTGAGATAATTGTGAAAGGGGCATTGTTAGACNCAGACAAGTTTTTTGAGTTTTTGCAAATCCTCTTAGATTATTGAGCTGCATGTGTATTTGGGTCGAATTATTTCTCTCTGAGATAATTGTGAAAGGGGCATTGTTAGACATCAATTAAACAAATGATCAATTTATAATAAATATGCTTGTTTTTGCTGTCTTTCATTATCGCCATTATGGTGGTCATCTAAGTTCTCGCAGACTCTGTCTTTGAGCGTCACATAGCAGAGGTAGTTTCTTTCCCTACTAAAGCATTAGGTCTGTTGTCTCATCTCTACATGATAACATGTTTTAGCAAACTGGAATTGAATCCTGTAAGCAAATCAAGTTAGTTTGAAAATCTAATCATGAGCATATAGATCATTAATGTCTCACATTTGCTTATGAAGTATGTTGATTCTTTATGCTTTTGAATTTGCAATTGCCTTCTTTATGCTTGTGCTGTGTAGTTGTTTAATACTTATTACTCATGGAATTTCACTTTTAATAGGTTTTGCAGTCAAATTTTGCTAAATGTGGAAAAGCTAAATTCTGTGCTTGTATTGATTCAATGATGACCTCTTTATGTGCTTGAAATTAGGGACTCAGAACCTTGTATTACATCTAGACTTCAGTTAAATATCATGTCTGGCAAAGATTTTAAATTTTGCTGACCTTTTGAAATCACATATGATTCATGCCTTACCCTATCACTTATCTAATGAGCTTATGATTCAATCGAATAAACTCTTTGGAACGCTCTAACACTATTAAAGCTTTACACCATTCACTTGCCATATTCCCCATTATGACTTTGTTCTTATTAATTGGGTTGGTCAGGATAGTGGAATATTGTGAAATAGTTCACATTTTTATTGTTTCTATGTTAACCCCAGAATCATTCTTTGGTTATGTTTCAGGATTGGCTTCCA
Source organism: Ilex paraguariensis (assembly GCA_963454935.2). NCBI lineage: Eukaryota > Viridiplantae > Streptophyta > Magnoliopsida > Aquifoliales > Aquifoliaceae > Ilex > Ilex paraguariensis. The sequence continues at coordinate 152,231 of CAUOFW020009758.1, forward strand.
ATACTTAGATTTATTGAACAAGCTGTCACGCACTTTTGGGGATCTTATGGTAAGTTGACAACTGCTAATCTCACAATGATATATACTGCTATATCATTTTTCTGATAGTTCCTTTTTTAAAAGCCTTGATGAATTTGAATGTTTATAGGAGATTCATTTGGTCACATTGCTGATGGGTCATGCAAAAATGACATGTGGAAGGAAAATAAAGAATTTGTAGCCGAAGGAGGTTAGTCTTACATTGCTTCTTTAAATCTAACATCTTTTTATATGTCTGTGGATGGAGTCCATCCATTTCTAGTAATTTAAACAGTTAATGTTCTTGATTCCTCTAACTATTTAGAATGTATAGTATCATCTCTGCAGAGTGTGAGAGTATTACAATCTTGTAATTGTTCGTCTATATAGCATGCTTCTACAGAAAAGGAAAGACTTACATAAGACCTTTGGAATTTGTTGCTTTCTGTTTACAATTTAGATTTTCAAGCAAATTATACAATTGCAAAAAAAAGGTGCAGAAGCCGGAATCATCAGGCTTCTCTTGGCTCTGCCTCCCCCCAGCCAAAGTTGCTGACTGAAGAGTGTGGCCAAGTGTCTGCCTGGAGAGAGAGCAGAATTTCATGTCGTAAGTCTCATAGAAATGCCTTCGAATCTAAAGAGTGCCTAAGCGAGGTGGGGTCTGTTTGTCATACTGACTATTTATTTGAATCATGTGATGCATCTCCCACCCAAGACAGCGCACTGATAAACCAAGAGAGTAACGACCATCTGTGGACATCTAAAAATAATATTCTCTGTGCAGAAGATAATTTGTTGGACAATAAGTTCTTTGCGACAGGAAGATACAATAAGCAGATGGGTGATATTTTAAGTTCAAGATGGAATGATGTGTCTCCTAGTGTTGATGCCAACATGAGCAGTGGATTAATGGGAGGTGCCTCTGATTATTTCGCAATTGGTGATAATGTGGAGGGTGTTAATGAAGCTCTTAAAAGACCCTTCCTGCGGAGTTGCTCCTCGCAGGGAAGCAAGTTGCTACCTGATGCGACATCTTTTGTGAGTGATGAGGGATTTGACTTTCAGATTGGTGACTTCAGAAACAAGCCAAATCAGCTTGACCATGATGATAGGGTTGATATTGGAGAAGCTGATAATGGTAACCTGTGCATTGAATCTATGACTTTATGGAAGCACCAAACCGCAAATGATTCATCCTCTCCCGGGCTCACAACTGAATGTGACATGCATTCAGCTTCAGATTCTTTTCCAAGGAATTCAAGAAGGCTACTCTCAATTGCTGGAGAATGTTTTGGTAAAGAGAATGACCTTCTGCCTGATGCCGTTGCACAAACTCCAAAACTTTGTTCCAGGCATCGGTCTTTTAGTCCTGAATGGTCTCCTCTGACCTATGATCCCTTATTTGGGACCAATCCTCAGGATATTGAACATTCCACGAATGAAGAAGTGTTTCAGAGGTGTTTTAGCTATGACGAAAGTGGGCAACATGACTATCTTGCAGATAGGGCAGAGAACAATTTTCATACCTCACTAAAGTGCTCAGGCCGTGGAAACTGCTCATTATCAAGCTGCATGGATGTCCTCTCGGATTGCCAGGATTATGCTCCTTCCGAAGGGGATATTTGTGAATTTCAAGGACACCATCTAGATGATTTTTTATTTCCAAAATATTCTGGTTCTTTTACTGATCAAAGGGATTGGTTTTGCTTTGACTCATGTAGTAAAGATAACACCTATAGTTGTGCAGTGCCATCAAAAGATGTTCCTTTATCGATTAGTGTCGATAAAAATAAAAACCAAAGGCTTCACAGTAGATGCCAACATAAAATATACGATGGTAAAAAAAGGTCAATAAGAAGCCATTCGGCTCCACCATTTTACAGAGCTAAGAAGAAGATTGTCTCATTAAATAATTGCTCGACTATTGAAGAAGGAAAGTTCAATTCTAAGATCATCAATGATGCTCCAACTCTGAGAGGTATTGCTTAAAATCAAACTTGCCTTATAGGACTTATTGGAGGAGAAAAATGAAAGGATTACTAATATCCCTTTATCTTGTGCAGGAGCTTGTGAATTAAATCATCCACAAGAATTAACTAGTGTATGTGATCTATCTTCAAAGTCAAGTAATGTGGATGTTCCATTGTTCCATATGAGGTATTGTAGTAACTAGTATTTGCATATCCTACTTAAATTTACAAACTGCTGACTTGACTTGATGTGGTCTTAATTACAGATTTGAGGCAAAGAGACCACCAGATGAGATTGAGATTCAAAATTTTAAAGTGCAAAATAACAGTTGCTTCCACAGTTATGATATGTATACAGTTACCGGTAACTCTGTTATGTGTGGGCAGTAGCTACGGTTCTTGTTATCGTGGAAGAATCTATTGGTTTTTTAGGCAAATCCATCTAGTATGATATGTCAGTGTAATGAACAAGCAGGGTTAATTATGGATAACTCCCTGTTTTTTGGCCCAGTTACGCATGACCTCCCTATATTTTGGAAACCTATATATTTTACCCTGTGGTTTTGGGGCAAAGTTCTGCCATTGGATTTCCATCCAAATAGACGGAGAGTGCACTGTTGGCGCAACAGAAGTGTTGTGGTGTGGGGGCAATTTTTTCTCCAAAATTTGAATTCTAACATAATAAAACAGGGCAAAATAGTCGTTTTGACTTCCTTTTGACAGAGTTAGGGTCTTCAATTTGGTCCAAAATTGTAAGGAATTATTTGTAGGTTGCTAAAGACGGGCATATTGTGTAGCTGAGCCAAACCACAAAGAGGTGCTCTATAATTAACTAAAATTATGTTTAAACTTTAAACTACTTTGTTTTACCTTATGTGGTTAGATTTTTCCCATTCTTCAAAATCTTCTATTTTCCTCTTTCTTCCCAATTAGCACCCCTTCTTTTGTTCCCTGAAATCTCACACGATATTAGAAGCTTGAAAGAATTACAACAAGTCAAAACTCCCTCTCAACCCCACCCTCCTTTGGCTAGGTTGTTTGTACTGAAATCCATTGTTTTCAAAATTGTATGATTCGCGATTCAATTCGATTTGATTTGATAAGTCTCCATTCGATTTGTTTCTTACTATAGAATTGTTTTTGGTCGAGAATTACACCAGAATCGCAGAATCGTAAAATTTGATTCGAGTTGNTTTCTTACTATAGAATTGTTTTTGGTCGAGAATTACACCAGAATCGCAGAATCGTACGATTTGATTCGAGTCGNTTCGCGATTCAATTCGATTTGATTTGATAAGTCTCCATTCGATTTGTTTCTTACTATAGAATTGTTTTTGGTCGAGAATTACACCAGAATCGCAGAATCGTAAAATTTGATTCGAGTTGGAGGAATCGCACGATTTATTTTATTATTTTTCTAACCTTGTTTCTAGTAAAACAACGCCATTTTGACGGTTAGATAGTCAAAATGACATTGTTTTTCTCCACAAAATTTAAAACTCATTTCTCTCTCGGTATCTCTTATTTGCATCTTTGCCTCTCAAGCAACTGTTCAAGCATCAATGAATATCACATTGAGACTGAGATGATGTCTCATTCACTCCAAGTATGTTTTTTCTTCTTTTTCTTCTTCAGAAACAGCTACCAAACTCTTACATGTTCTACNCTCTTATTTGCATCTTTGCCTCTCAAGCAACTGTTCAAGCATCAATGAATATCACACTGAGACTGAGATGATGTCTCATTCACTCCAAGTATGTTTTTTCTTCTTTTTCTTCTTCAGAAACAGCTACCAAACTCTAACATGTTCTACTTCTTCTTCTTCTTCTTCTTCTTCTTCAATAAATGCTTTGTTTTTTTGTTTTTCATTAAAAAATTATTTTTCAATCTAATGTGGGAAGTGTTTTTCTAAGTTTCCATGTTCAAATCAGTATGAGTTTTTCCTATTTTAGTTTAACTTCATTGGTAAGAAGACAATAGTTATTTGTTGGTTAAACACCATTCGTCTTTCATCATGGCAATTTGAAGGAATGATTTATTATGCATTAAGAAAGAAGCAACACAGGTACAAACTAGTGTAGCTTTATAAAGATTTATAAAGGTTAAGCATCTTTCCATTTAGACGACGTGATCAAGTCAATATCGTCACTTGATTATTTTTAAAATACAAGAATGTTTAATATTTAATATCTTGCCTATTTTAAATATATAGATGTTATTTTTTTATTATTGTTCGAATTTTGTGTCGAATCTTATGATTCTCGATTTGATACGATTCCTGATTCTCAAATTTAGGATTTTGATTTGCTATACGAATCTCGATTTAATAACTATGTTGACATCCTTAATTGTGCTAATAAGAATGATTCATTTTGTCATCCAGGGCCATCTCATCCTTCAGACTTAACATCAAAAGAAGATGAAGATCCATTAGATTCTAGGCTGAAATGGCGGAACAGCTATCCACATACAACGGTTGAGTATCTTAGCAGTTCCAAATCTTATTTTGCTACTCTACCAGTTTTACAGTGAGAAATTGGGTTTGTTAAGCTAGGATATTAGTGGTTATGAGTCCTCCTTTGGTTCTACAGCATGGAGACAAATCACAGAATATTCACGATAGGGATACTATACTTGACATCTCCTCTGGGATCTTGCACCTCGCCAGCAATTTATTAATTCCGAAATCTATAAACAGGAAGTGCTTGGAGGACGCGAAAGTTCTTCGACAGGTTGACAAGAAATTCATTCCAGTTGTAGCTGGCGGAACACTTGCTATCATTGACCAGGTCCAGTTATTGCTTCTCTATGACTCTTGAGATGCAGTTTGTGTGTTCTATTTTCACTGATGCAGGATTTTGTGTTTCGTGATAAACCGTCTTTNGTTATTGCTTCTCTATGACTCTTGAGATGCAGTTTGTGTGTTCTATTTTCACTGATGCAGGATTTTGTGTTGCTTCTCATCTGGTTGATAAACATGTAAAATTTTCAATTTTCAGTGTAGCATAGAAGTCTCCAGAGGGGATCAGGGACGTTGATAATGATAAAAAAAACTTCCCTGAGAATCTTTTAACTGGGAGATGATTTCAATGTTTTGCTATGAAGAGTTATATCAGTTTGCTTAAGTAGATCCCTAATTGAAAATATTTGCATGTAAAGTAACCTATGGACACATGGGCTTTCTCACATGAACACGCACGTGCATGTGGTACACCACGCATGCACACTTTAAGGGTAAGATGCAGTGAGCTTACTTCGAGCATTTGGATGTATTGACATCTTCTGTGGTGGTTTTTTACAGCATGCTGCAGATGAAAGGATCCGGCTGGAAGAACTGCGTCATAAGGTAAAACAATTTTGAAGTTTAACTTGTAAATATGCTTTGTCTAGTGTGGCTTAGAAGACTAGTGAAATGCTTTGTCTAGTGTCGCTTAGAAGACTAGTGAAATTCTTAGGTGCTATCTGGAGAAATGAGGACAATTACCTATCTGGACGCTGAGCAAGAGTTGGTAAGCATCCTTTCTACATATACGTGAAAATCTTGAGCTATTTCAGTTATGGTTTTTTGCTTCTAAATGGTATATTAGGTCCTGCCTGAAATTGGACAACAGTTGTTGCACAATTACGCTGAACAGATCCAGAATTGGGGTTGGATCTGCAACTTTCATGCTCAGGATTCACGGTCGTTTAAAAAGTAATTTCTGGCTTCCGATCTACAGACCTTCATTTTTTTTTTTGCATGATCTTCATCTATGTATCAATAAGACAGACACGTGGATCATTATTAATGACGTTGACTTGAAGATATTTTAAGGTTAGAACGGTAATGTGTGTAGATTAATGAAGCGGTGTTTGACGCGTTTGCACCAATGACACTGCAAAAAAAGTTAAGTTTGAGCATCCTTTCTACATCATTTTTTGTTTTCACCCTTTTTTGGGTTTTTCCTTATCTTGCAGGAGTTTGAATCTTCTACACAGTCAGCCAACTGTTGCCACGCTTGTCGGGGTAAAACTCTATCCGCATTTTTCCCTTCCAAAAAAAATAGCTTTTCAACTTCTTGTGCTAGTTAAGAAATGCTATTTTTGATTATCTTTCCAATTATTAGTTATGTATGGATGTTATACATATCTGTTATAGATTCCTCTATAGGGAACTTTGATTGCCGAAGGAATTATTGGTCCTTCCAGAGATTGTTGAGTACCATTATCATTTTTGGGTGCTTTGAAACGTTCTGGAAGCACAATAAGTAGTAACGCTGATGAACAGACACACAGGGATTTATGAAATCTGTTAAGGGTGTCCTCAAGTTGTTATATTTATTTGAACATACCCAAGAATAAAAAACATAAATGACTCAAGAATTTTCTGTTATAGGCTTTTATAATGCTGGACAGCATTCTTTGAAGTACTACTATCAGTCACGTGCCAGTGGTTTCATTATTGAATGTAACACTTTTCATTGTTGGGTGAGCAGGTACCCTGTATATTGGGTGTTAATTTGACTGATGTGGATCTCCTGGAATTTCTTCAACAGGTGATAATAAGAGGGATCTTTTCTGAATCATATTTGATGTATTTCTGACTCCTATTTGTATTGCAACCTGTAGCTTGCTGACACGGATGGATCATCAACAATACCGCCATCGGTTCTTCGGATCCTTAATTGCAAAGCATGCAGGGGTAAATTGTCTACACCCCAGATGCCAATCTTATTCTTTTACTTAGTTGGAAATCATAAATGCTTGCTGGAGAAAGCTAGTGTTGCATTTAATTAATACTTGCCCATAGGAGGCAACTGTATCCACCACTTTAAGTGTTGTCTTGAAAAATGGAAAGAAAAGAGAACCATTTTTTTTTTTTGCTCAACAAAACATACACATGGAATTTGTGTAACTTTGGGTGCAACAATTCTTTCGTATTTAGTGGCTGCATGAGGGTACCTTTCTACTTGCATATCTTCGAGTACCTTTCTTTTGTTTGTTTGTTCTTGCTTTTTTGTTTTATATTTTCCCTACTGTAATAGTTATACAGGAATGATCTGCCTAACTTTCCTTCTGTATTCCAATGTATAGGTGCAATTATGTTTGGTGACACATTGCTGCCTTCAGAATGTTCTCTAATTGTTGAAGAGCTCAGGCAGACTTCATTGTGTTTCCAAGTGAGTTCACAAAAACTTAAGGGTATCAATTCAGAAATTGAGGGCACAATTACTAAGTGGCGTTCTTCATCATTGTGATTTTTTAAAAAATAATTTCAGTGTGCTCATGGGCGACCGACAACTATTCCTCTTATCAACTTAGACGTATTGCATAAGCAGATAGCTAAGCTTGGACTGTGTTCGAATGAGATGTGGCATGGCCTACGTCGACATGAAATCAGTCTACAACGTGCAGAGCAGCGTTTAAGCTCCACTGGAGGTCAGTGTTGACAGATGATAGGGTGGACAACGTCTTGCATCAGCAAGATGGCTTGGACTGTGGTGTAACTGGGCAAGGTTGACATTAAATCGTGGAGGACAGCGTTTAGGTGCAGCTATAGGTCAGCATGGAAGAGAAACCATGGCCGCATGTCCAAATTCATTGCAGTTGATCCATATGCTTTCATTCTAAAAGGCACTACCATTTAGATCTACTGAAATCTTTCGAATTCCTTTTGTATAGTTGCCTTTGTACCTATGAATGTACCATTAATTTGCTGGATTACTGTCCTAGGCTGTACAGAGGGACAGACAATATAAGGAATGTCAAATCCAAGTTGCACCAACACAGTATTTGTACATAATAGATGACAGAATGTTCAATTGTAGTGTGTGACTGACACAACGAGCGTTCTTTAATGCTTGCTTTGTTAGTTGTATAATCTACCTCACAGGTGTTGAGTGATGGCAAAATTTTTTCCTCGTAGATGAATGAGGAATTCCTTTACTGTCGATGGCAGCACACAAAGCCTTCCAGATGGGGACTAGCATTTTCACTGGTGGATTCAATTCCTGGACAATTCAAGCTTACATCGATCAAGCAGAGTTTGTTAAGAAATTTTGAGGATCTGGGCATGAAAAAGGACCATTTACCTTGAAAACTAACGTAAGTTCATCTTCCCCGCCTACAATCAGAGACAGGCTCCAGTAACAAGTGACTGGGGTCACACATTCATTCAGCACTGGTTTCAAAATCTTGCTAATGGGAACGAAGCGTCGGATTATTTTCCTACTATATGGACAAAAAAAAAAGCGTGATTCTATCAGCAAAATCCCGTCACCAGAAAGCACAGAAAAATATAATGATCATATTTGTTTCATAAAATCTTAAAAACTGTAAATTGTCATGATTTTGTTAGGCTAGAAACAAGAAGAGAAATTTTTAGGCCTTGAATTGCCAGAGTCCACAAGCAAGAACTGCAGCTATTTTTCAGTCAGCTGCAAGAGCTTAGGGAAGAATCACCCTGCTCTTATTGCTATAAATGCGGATGGCGAAGAGAAATGCAGCCAAAAAAATTGATCCAGAAGAAGTAACTAGGAAATCACCCTAGATGAGAGACAACACCTAGTATGTAGATTGATGAAATGAGAAAAGCCATGATTTACACTCGAGTTAAAAAAGTACGAAGTACTCGAGAAATTGCCTACATTTGCAAACAAACACTAAATTCAGATCAGGAAGGAACTCTTGTTCGATCGGCTACAGTTTTAAACTTCCGAACATTAGGTGGCAAGAATTTACACTACACTTTCATATCTCGCCCATAACGTTTGGTTTCATGGAACAGGAGACGATACTCAAATCAAATACACTCTACACTAAATAAGCTTTCTATTTTTTGAGAGACCCTTTTAGAGATGTGAACAGACTAAAACTGATACATGGAATGGCAAGATGCGTCCAACTAATGCATGTAAACAGTATTTATGCTCACTCTCCCAATGAAATGGCAATTTCTTACATATGACAGGAGTAAGAATTACCTTCCATAGTGAGTTTCAAGCTGTACTCCCAAAGCTGGCATAATTATCACGGATTCTGAGACATTCCAACAATGGCAAAGTAAAAACATGATAAGAATGTTGTCTCAAAATAAAACAGCACATGATGTATTCTTTCTGAACTCTTCTTTTAAACGAAAAAATACATTAGAAAGTGACTCTTAAACAACAACTATATACTTGCCTCGCAAACTATCAAGAATTTTATAAGGCAGGCAGCAAACTTCGAAGACTCGAACTAACAGAGACTTCTTTATATGTATGATAGGCCTCTCTCTATATAATACATACCATATGTTTCTATATATATATATATATGTGTGTTTGTCTGTATGATCGGCCTCTTAACTCAACAAAACTTTTATCCCAATTNAAGGCAGGCAGCAAACTTCGAAGACTCGAACTAACAGAGACTTCTTTATATGTATGCAGGTATGTATGTATGATAGGCCTCTCTCTATATAATACATACCATATGTTTCTATATATATATATGTGTGTGTTTGTCTGTATGATCAGCCTCTTAACTCAACAAAACTTTTATCCCCATATTTGGAGTCGGCTATATGACCGCAATCTGAATCATATGGTCCATTCAACTTCTATTTTTCCCCACTATGCTACTACGAGTGTGTATCAAAAGACTTCATATGAAGCAAGAAAAAGAACAAAAATTTGGAATTCCCTATTATTGTGTCGCGGACAATATAAATATAAAGGAGAATTGTCCATCCACATTTAAAGTAGGCTGCTACAGAATAGAAGAACCATATAAACATAATCGTGCACGAGTAATAACAGAACTTCAGGGCCCCAGGCAACAGGAACCACTAGTTCTCAGCTCCTCACCTTTTTGAACAGCCTTCCAACGAAATGATTTGACAAGAAATGCACTTAAAAGCAAGCTCCAGAGAAAGCTGATAACAGAGGTGTCCTGTCATTTGCAAGGTTGATCATCAGCTTAGGCCTTACAAGCTATCATATTATTTTTCACTATCTCATTTAAAGTTAATTTCGATCTCCCTTTACCCTTCACATCACCTTCAATAGGTACACCACCCTTTCTAATTGGTTTACTAACAAGTCTTCTATAATAATGTCTAAAGTCAATTCTCTCTTAATTTTTACTTCTACTTATTTACGAATACAAGATTTATCATGCAATTTTTTGGTGAAACGTTAAATTACTGATTGATGATTTTCATTCAAGATTGTCCTGAGTTATTATATATAATTATAGACAACGTAGGCCTCTATAGGGAGTTTTACCCAACATATCAATGAGTTATTGTATAAGTCTGTTGGCTACGTGGTAGTATCAAATGTAGAGAAAACAGATACTAGAGAAACTAGCAAATAGTAAATACAAACGTAAAATTCTACAAATACTCGAGTAATGTAGGTCCCGTTTAGTAACGTTTACGTTTCTCGGTTTTCGTTTTTATTTTGATATTTAGAGAAAACATGAAAAAAAAACTCGTTTGAATACCGATTTTATTTTATTTTCCTGTCATTGTTTTGTAAACGGAAGGCGATTTACAAAAGCAGAAAAAAGGCGTTTTTCGAAAAAACGAAAAACGTTTAACGCGCATTTGGTATTAATGAGGTCAAGGAATCGAACCTTGTTAGCACAAAAAAAAACACATTTATTGGGCACCCATATAAATAGCAATATCTCCCAAACCCTAACTCCTCAAACCTCTCGCCTCTTCGTCGCCTCTGGTCTGCCCGTCAAGGTAAACCTGATTTCTTCATCTTCTTCGTCTATGATTCTTTATGGTTATTATTGATCTAATCTATAGTTATTATAAATCTGATTCTTTTTGCTCTATAGTTGTTGAATTTTTTTTGCTATCTGTTGCTGATCTCTCTCTGTAGCTACGGTGAAGGTTCTCTATAGCTGATTTGGGTTCTAGTTGAAGGGTTNTAAACCTGATTTCTTCATCTTCTTCGTCTATGATTCTTTATGGTTATTATTGATCTGATCTATAGTTATTATAAATCTGATTCTTTTTGCTCCATAGTTGTTGAATTTTTTTGGCTATCTGTTGCTGATCTCTCTCTGTAGCTACGGTGAAGGTTCTCTATAGCTGATCTGGGTTCTAGTTGAAGGGTTTTTTTTGCTTTCTGTGATCTGCTTCTGGGTTGTATTTTATTTTATTTTTGCTTTTGTGCTGTATTGTTGAATAACTCCTAAAGCATCAAGAATATTTTTGTTTTTGCTTTTATGCTGTATTTTTATTTGTTTTTGCTTTTGTGCTCATTTTTTACGTGTCATACATTTCTACTGATGCTTGATGTTTACCGTTTACTGACTTCAACCTCTCCATTCACCTTAAGGTGCTAGTGAAATGCCTAATTTCTTTCCCTCTTTAGCAGAAGTATTTGATGGTAATATTTGGAATTTTGAAGGCATTGCTCAGATTCTAGGGGATCAGTTGCAGAGTGAAATTCTGTCTTTAGGGATTTCTTATTCCAATTTGGCTGATAAAAGGGTGTGGAAACATACTCGATCTGGTATTTTNGATGGTAATATTTGGAATTTTGAAGGCATTGCTCAGATTCTAGGGGATCAGTTGCAGAGTGAAATTCTGTCTTTAGGGATTTCTTATTCCAATTTGGCTGATAAAAGGGTGTGGAAACATACTCGATTTTCGGTTAAATCAGCATGGGAGCAGGTGAGGATTCAGGAAGAACATAGTGTGGTGGCTGATTTTATCTGGAAACAGAGAGTTTTGCCTAGTGCACAGTTATGTGGATGGAAAATTTTTCAAAATGCTCTGGCTGTGGATAGCAGAATTCGAAGTGTGGGAATTACTCTGGTTAGTCGATGTAGTTTATGTTTTAATAATGAGGAGTCTCTTAATCATCTTTTTATTGATTGTGAGTCTACTCAATTGATTTGGAGAAGAGTTGCTGGTAAATTGGGGTTTGCAATTATTGATGGGGAGTCTCCGTTAATGAGATTTGTTCGTGTTGCTAGAACTTTCAAATCTCAGTCCTTGAGCCATGGCTTGATTTTTTGGGGTATGGGGTAGCAGATTTTTTGGCTTCACTTGCTGCCAAGACAACGTGCTGCAATGCTTTTACTCTGACTGGGTTGCCTGTGGAAGGGAAGTTGCTGTTGCTTCAAGACCAGATTGGGTTACCAGTTGCAAGGAAGAAGAAGAAGAAGAAGGCATTAATTTTTCGAAGTGTTATTTCCCAGTAATTCTAAATTTTGGAGATTAAGAAGAAGTTTTGTATTCATGGTATTGTTTTGAAGGATTAAAGCCAAATTTGGCTTTATATCCATTTGATTCTTGTAATTCTTTGAATTGATGAAATAAATTTGGCATGACCAAAACCACTCCAGTGCTAGGATGGTGGTGCTGTCAAAATTTCAGAGAATATTTTTTTGTTAAATAGTGAGGGGTTGTTTGGGTTAGTTAGGGGACATTTCGATTAATAGCATGGAATTATGTTAATGTATACAAGCTACTCACAAAAAAAAATAAAAAAATACAAGTGTTACAACCAAACGAGTTTTCTATTTTTGTTTTCAAATTTTTTTACAACTATAAAAACAACCAAACACGTTTTCTGTTTTCATTTTTTACTAACGAAAATCTAAAACTGATTATGTTTTTCATTTTTTTAAAAAACCAAAATTATAAACGTTACCAAACGAGCCCATAGCTATTCAAGTAAATGACATTCAGTGAAGAATTTAATTAGAAAGTACAAATTTAAGGATTTAAAAGTATTCAATCTGTTTTCTAATCTCTGCATCCAATTCTATTGTCCCCTTTAGGTGTTGATCTAAACGACTAGCCCTCTTATTTCCAATGAACCAGTATTAGAGATATTCCAACAAACTGAATTCGTGCTGGGTTCAACAGCAAAAAAATGGAACCTCGGAATGGAAATTAACACCACATTAGTTTTTCTTTAACTCTGTGTTGACAAATGCATTCTTTTTTCATTCCACTTGGAAAAATATTTAAGTGCTGAAATGTATAGAGAGAAATGTAAAGATAGAGAGAAGCATGCAGTAATCAAATATCTTTACTACAAAAGTAAAAAAGAATAGGGGTGCTCTGGCAATATGAGGAAGTCCAATGTAAAAGAACACACAACTACAGTTTTAATATCTTGGAAAATAAGTAGAAATTGCATTAAATTACTTCTTAGGGAAAGCTATGGATGAAGAAGATAACATGGCCAGATGTAACGAGAATGCATCCCAAAATAACCAGTCCAAACTGGCCCTAAACTTCCTGTTCCATTCCACCAGTTTTAGTTCGGAACTATGCGTCCAAAAGTAGCATCAAAGTAATTACAACAATAATACCAAACCGAGTGGAGATCATTTTATGCTTAAACAAGTGTCGCACCCGTGCGATTCATGGGGGTTTGCAAACCTCCTGTCGCTCTTCCTTTCACCCACCATTTGGGAATAAGGAATTATGAGAAGCTATGCATTATCTGGGAATTCAAAGAATTATGGAAAATTATTGGAGATTAAAACTAATTTCTGAAAAGAAAATTTACATGAGTAATAAGAGATTGGAAGCTAGTTATACAAACCAAATTTTGAATATCGATTGGATGAATAGAATTAATCTTAATCAAAATTCTAAAAAATCAGGAAAGGAGGAGGGAAGGCTTCTCAAGCTCCTCTATTCTTAATTTGATTGCCATATATTAACAGATAGATATCTCTGAGGGCTAAGCACTATATTATTTGATGATGATAGACAAATGGGCAACAAAGAAAATTGAAATTGACGAAGTTATAAAAGAAAGAAAGGAACTCAGCAGAGACAATTGTGCACATACACATGATGCCCACATACCTTAATCAGAAAGAGAAGGCATGAAGTTGCTATAGGAAGAAGAGTACATAGGACCACTATGAAACCCTTTGGACTGCTCTTTCGAACCACAATATGGTGGACATCAATGGCTTCAAGAGGACCCTTTTCGACATCATGAACGTATATGTATCTCGCAGTTTCACTAGCGGAGGACTCCGCCATTTGTCAATACTTCGAAAGCAGACAATCATTCAACCAACATCATATTGTTGGCAATAACCTAAATTCAGAACCCAAAAAAGGAAACAAAATAATAGCCAGGTGGTGGCAATAGATTAGGGTTTTCTGTATATATCGTGAAGAATGAAAACTGAACAATAACAGATAAAAATCTCAGATGAATACGTAGTTACCTGGAGCTATTCTCGATTTGAAACCAAATAACCAGTCAATTCAACAAGTGTTTGTAGCTGGATTTGTTTCCAGGGAGCGTATCGCAAGAACATTCGTCTTAATTAGCTGTAATCTCTGCAAGTGTGGCACACAGACACAGTTCGACTAATGACTTCTGGCCTGTGAGTGTGTCTGTGAGAGAGAGAGAGAGAGAGAGAGAGAGTTTTGCTTCTTCATGGGCTTTTCAAAGTTTCCATCAATATCATTGCCCATCTATGACAATAATACAAAACAGAGCGTTTCAAATAAATTTATCCATGGGCTACTAATATTTATTTTAAAATTATTCATATTACACATATTTCCATACACAAATCAACCCTAACATAAACTATTTTGGGTCTATAACCCAATTTAAATTTAATAAGCCCAATAATCAAGTCCCTTGATGTTTTTTTTTTCTTTTGAAAATAATAATATTATAGAAATCTATTATAACCATTGAATTACCAACTTATAGCAAGTTCTAATTAATAATAAAATTCATTGTTAATTCAATAATTGTGAGTAATTAAATTAATAAATAAAATTCAAATAATATTACTATTTTAAAAAAAATCATTATCCAGCCCCTTTTCTATCACCCCCTAGTGTTGCCATTGTGTGGTGGTGCCCAGAGTCTTACATCAAATGTATAATAAAAAAAATAAGTAATATTATATGGACTTAAAATAATGACTTGATTAATTATTATCATTGATTTAAGAAAAAATTTCACTTATATCCCCTCTAGTTAGGTATAAATTTAACGACACTCTCTTTCTATTATGAAACTTCATTGTACCCCCTTCTGATTTAAAACTTTCAAATCAAAAACACCCTCTTAACCATGAAGTTTAAGTTGTTTAATAGTGCCGGTTGAAAAAGTAACGGTTTGCCATTAAATTTTTTAAAAATGTCAAAACTATCCCTTCTTATATAAATGTACAAAAATTAGAGGTGCCAATTTTTGACTCAAACATGAACCCCACTCAAACCGAATCCTACACGAACTCGAAAATAACACGATTCATTGACATGAGAAATAAACGGATNTTTTTAAAAATGTCAAAACTATCCCTTCTTATATAAATGTACAAAAATTAGAGGTGTCAATTTTTGACTCGAACATGAACCCCACTCAAACCGAATCTTACACGAACTCGAAAATAACACGATTCATTGACATGAGAAATAAATGGGTCAAATTAAGATTCGACACGAATAACACGATTAATGGGTACTGTAGATAGAAAATAATTATTTTATGAGTATTTTAGATAGAAAATAAGATTTTTATAATTTTTTAAATAGTATTATATTAATCATTGTCAAATTAAATAATTTTTTATTAACACGAATATTGACACGAATCCGACACGTACTAAAAGTGATACGACACAACATGATTGACANTTTTATTAACACGAATATTGACACGAATCCGACACGTACTAAAAGTGATACGACACGACACGATTGACACCCCTAACTAAAATGTCCCTAACATTTTTTCCTATATATATATATATATATATACACACACACACACACACACAAGGTTTGTTCTTCAAGTTGTTCTCCACATTGATCGTTCACTATATAAGTTGGTAGATATTTTTTTTCTTGTAAATTTGTAAATGTTTTTTATGCAATTTTTTTTTAAAAAAATTTCATTAAGTTTATTTTTTTAATTTTTTTATGTTGATATTTTTAATTTTTTCATGTAATTTTTTTTAATATTTGTTCAGGCCTTTTTTTTACTCAATTTTTTTATGTAGATAGGTTTAAATTTTTTTTCATGCAATTTTTATTTTTAGATGTTTAAATGTCAATATAGTATGATGTATTATTATAGGATTGATGTCTTCTTCAATTGTTGGCGGGGGTAGAGACAAAGGAGATGAGGAGTTTGACATAAGATATAGTTATAAACCATGTTATTATGAGAAAAAAATTGTGGTTAAGATAGTGGAATCTGATAAGCCTCGTCAAGGAAGACTGTATTACAATTGTGAAAAAGGGTCTGCATATTTTTTGCGTNCATGTTATTATGAGAAAAAAATTGTGGTTAAGATAGTGGAATCTGATAAGCCTCGTAAAGGAAGACTGTATTACAATTGTGAAAAAGGGTCTGCAGATTTTTTGCATGGTGTCATTCGATATTTGTTGTACCACTGATCGCCCAACCTGAAGGGTATGGAATGGGGCATCGCAATACAGAGACAAATATTGAATTGAACAATTTGGCTGCAAGAGTGCAGTCGATAGAGGACACCCTACAATGCATGAAGAAGATGATGACAATTGTAATTGTGATTTTAGTATTACAACTTTTGGTTGGAATGAAGTAGTTACTGACTGATGTTTTTGGTTGTGCAAATATGATGTTTTTGGTTGTTCAAAATTGATACTTTTGTTCTATGTAATATGACTCGTATGCTGTTCTAACTACTATGAAATATGTCTAGTATGATTTTGTTATGCATTGCAATTTTGACTAGTATGCAATTTACCTCCATTCCCATACATTCATAATAGTTTCAATATTTAGCATCCATGTGCAGTCACAAACTATTCTATTGTGACATTTGCAGCTATTCTGCACAAAAATTTACAAGTAATATGTTAAACCAACTATTAAATAACCATCCGTTCTACACAAAAGTCTTAGTTTATTCCTAATCTATTCCTATGTTAAACCAACTATATTCAAGTATTCACACTAGGAACAAAAACAATTAAAAAGTCAACACTGATAAACTGATCAAGTCCCAGCTGTTTGTGTCTCCCCCATGCCCCTGCCCCCTACCCCTGTCTTTCCTTGCTTTGCCTCGTCCTCTTCTTGTGTCCACTAACCCTTTAATGTTCTGGTTTTCTTGTGGCAAGCTTGGTTGTGTGTTGTCCCTTCAATGTTCTGGTTTTATGGTGGTAAGATAGGTTGTGTTAGTGTTCCTCTTCCGTTGCCCTTACTTTTCATTCCTATTCCTCTGCAACACCAGTCCCTCCAGTTGTAGATACCTAACAAGTATGGAAAAGTGAATTAGTACCTTGTATATGTTGTAAACTAAGTAACTAAAAAAAGAAGGAATTAGTACCTGTTCAGATGTTAGTCCAATTTCAGATTTTGCTTGTGAAGTTGTCTGTTTTGCCCTCACAGGTGCTCTTTGACATGTCCTCTTATTATGACCAAACTCTTGCAAATTTTACATTCCACACTTAAAGACTTCCTAACAAAGCTAGTATGTGATGTTGGTTCATCTGCCTTCCTCCTCTTTTTTTTTTTTTTTTTGGGTTTGCTTGGGAGTCTTCTCACGAGGGGAGGAGATAGCATATCACCAACTACAGGTGGCCATTTTCTTTGGTCTTGAAAAGGGTGTATCATTAGCTCATGAGCTTTTAAGAATGCCTCCTTTTTGAAGAAATCATGATAGTATTAATATTCAACCTCTTGTGTGCAATTGCCTGTGCGGCATGCTTACCTGGTATGCCTGATATATCCCTGCCCTTACAGTCACATTTTTTTTCATAAAGTACCACTATGTATCTTATCCAATTATCTATTATCTCATACTGCATTCCATCTACATGTACTACAGAACATGATCTTGACTCAACAATGATTTTGTTAAGTTTTTTCCTGACATTCTTTGTCAATAACCCTCCCCAACTGTTGCCCATCTCATATCTCTGTTGAATCCTAGTCATAAATTTAGTCTTGATGCCATACAACAAATTAATAATAGACTTTGATCTCAGAGATCCTACCCAACTATTGAAAGATTCACTTAAATTATTAGTTACATGATCACTCTTAATTTTGGTATCAAATGCATGCCTAGGCCAACAACCAAATGGCAGCCTAATCATCCATTGGTATGCATCTAGGGGCTTGGGCTTTAAATCTAGCATAGCTTCATTGAAGTCCTCTTCATTATATACTCTAGATGTCTTCCAAAATAACCTTCTAAGCAAAACACTCGAAAATTTTGTCTTAAAGTTGCAAAATAAATGCCTACAACACCTTTTATGACTAGCATGTGAGAATTTATTCTTCAACACATGTTCAAGTCCCTTCCAGTTAATGCAAAGTATAGGTTATAATACAAAAAAATTTAGTAATAACAGTAAAAAAAAAAAGAGAATAACAGTACATACCTTTTGTTGATCAAACAAGAAACAAAGTGGAGATGCATGGTGTCCAATGACTTTTGTTAAATGACGAATGAAGAAATTCCAGCTATCATACCTCTCACTTTCCACTAAACTAAATGCAACAAGAAAAAGACCATTGTTAGCATCAAGTGCAATTGCAGATAGTAGAACACCACCATATGACCCTTTCAAATGGTATCCATCGAGGCTTATGAATGGTCTGCATGCAGTGATAAACCCTCTGGTAAGAGCATTAAAAGCTATGAAAATCCTCTTAAAAGGCGGCTTACCATATGCATTTTGATCACTAGTTTCTATGGCAACAAGACTACCCGGATTACTTCGAATGATTTCATTTCCATACTGCCTCACTTTCTCATAAGCTTCTCCATGATTCCTATCAATGTCATCTAGTATTTTTCTCTTTGTTCTATAACACTTTAGCAAATCTGTTTCTATGTGCACCTTAGCATTGATTGTTTCTTGAAGAACATCAAGTTTCATTTCAGGATTACTACGTATTTTATTTTCTAATTTCTTAGCAAGCCAATTGGATGTTGCCTCAGTACTGTAACTGTTTCTGACACGTGTGTGGACCCATCAGGAAGTGGAGATGCATGGATCCTCCAATTACATCCCCATTTCCATAGTAACATGTAATCATTTTTCTCTCTTTTTTATCCTTTACAAGTTGAAATCCCTCATGCACAACATACTCTTTCAAAAACTCCCTGAAATGATGAATGTCCATAAACAGTTGAGCAACCTCCAATTGCACTGTCCCATCAAGTTGTCTTTCAAACTCTCTCCCATATCTATTCATGTCAAATGTCCTTGCAGTAGTTTTGTTTCTTGCTTTGTCCACATTATCATCTAAGTCAGAGCTAGAATTAATATAATCATCATCCCCAGATGCATAGTCTGACAATCCATCATCATTGTTTAAATCTGTATCCGCCCTAAACTCCTCATCTATGGTATCATACTCTTCTCCATGGTCTTCATTTTCAAACCTAATTCCATATACATCATTAGATTAAAAATCAATATCATCACTATTTCCAGCTTCATTATTCCCTTGATTCTCCACACTGGCCAGGCTCTCCACATTCTCCACATTGCCCAGATTTTTCAAATTGCCCATATTCTTCAAACTACCCACATTCTCTGTCACGCCCCATCCCGGTCTCCCAAGGATGAGATGCGATTAGGTTTTTAATACACCTGTTTACAATTATTATAAACTGGACTGATCAAACATGATATAATCTCACAGGTGCAACAACACCACTCATCACCTTAGTTATTAAGCATGATGGAAAAACCTGTCTTATAACATGTACCATATATAAATACCTGTACCAATCATTTATTTTTCTGGTTATAGACATATACAAAATCTCACACCCACATAGCATACATCACAAAGTATACTTGTTGAGTTTATTTACACATATATACTATTAACTTGTCATAAATTTCTCTTACAAATATAATACACAACCCAGAAATTAGTCATACTGATACTCAACCTGAGTGATATCACACTAACGTTGCACAAGACACAATCAACTGGACAATGGGCCGGTCTGTATCCTCCTTTATAGTACTTGAAAAGAAGAAGTTGTAGGGGTGTAAGCTAAACCACGTGCTCAGTGAGTATACATATTGTATATGAAATGAAAATGATAGTAATACACTGAAGTAGGTAGATACTACTAAGATACACGTATCAAACAACAACATCAATCCGATTCCAAAGAATTCATAAGCCACATTACATCCATACTACCCCTCATCGGGTAATCGATCCCACATGGATCCGTATCTTCCAAACCTCCCGGGAACACTACAGTGCTAGCACATCATTACACGCCCAGTTACCAGGCGTCGACGCCTCTGTCTCAAACAGTGCACCATATTCCACAATATACAATACACAGTATAAAGCATCATCTAAGCACAAAAGCACGTAGCACATAATCTTTGAGAATTGCTATGAAATTCTATCATTTACTATCATCTTATAATAGCATTTTCAAAACATATAAAGATAACACCCACCTTAAATGTACAAATTTATGGCCCTTCGGTCCTATCGGTGGATCCTTTTGGTGTTACCGTATCTATTCTGACACCGACTGTTTCACCCGTTCCACCTAACACATGTGTAATTAAAATATTAATATGTTTAACACATTTAATAGTTAATCATGCACTAATGCATGCAAAATGATGCACCTCATACCCCGGTAACCCCAGTTACTGCACTATTTATTCACACATTAGCACTTTTGTTCTAGGGATCAAACTTCCTCCCCAACTTCTCAAAATCACTCACATTAATTACAATTAGGATTAAGTAGGTCAAACACATTGACCAGGGGCCCATTTTCACACATTTCGACCCCGAATTCTAAAAACTGTACTTTCGATATTTCATACATTTCGCATCGGATATTGTACTCATTTGTATTCCAAAGTCACATTATCACATCAAGAATCATTTAAAAATGCTGCATGCAAAATTTTAGATCATTTGAATTAAAATTTGCACATGTGATAATAACATTTAGAAATCAAGATTTCGACGCTACCGACACCCCTTTTCAACCTCTATCATAATTATCGTTTAAGACTGTCGCACTTAAATTCACATACATTTTTAATCTATGCAAAACAGACCCTAATTGAATTTTTAAATCGCTCATTTCACTCCCATAATTTCGGTTCCAACCTAGCCCTCAAAACATACCAAACATTTCAAATAGTCATATTCCACATTTTTTTCATCTTTATTTTGATACCCATTTGGAACCTATTTTTTAACAGGCCGTTAATTATGCTAAATATATTTAATTACACCCATACAAAATCTGTTTTGACATTAACTAAATCAGCCCATGAGATTTAAATTAACACAGTTCATTACACTTAAAATAAGACAGCTCATGTATTTAAATTAAAACAAATTACTAGATAAAATACGCTAAAATAGCCCACACATGTATAATGACATATATACTAAAATTAATCACAACTTATGCATAAATTGAGTCCAACATACCTTCTTTACTCACGATTCATATGGACACACGAATGTTTTTTTTCCTTCTTTCCTTCTTTTTCTCTTTCTTTTCCCCTTTCTCTCTTGCTCACCTCACTCACGGCTTCAGTACTCCATCAGACACACACACATACTTTGTTTTCCAGGTTAAACACACACACACACACACACACCCTTTTTATATTTATTTGACACACAGACCTTACACCTTTAAACACACACACACACACACGGCACACACTCACGCACACACGGCACACCTTTTTTTTTTTNACACACACACACACATACACACGACACACACTCACACATTTTTTCTTTCTTTCTTTTTTTCTAAGCCAACACATGTAAAGGTGTGTCGTGTAATGGGTTAATTGTGCTTGCCTCCCCTTAAGTTTTAAATGATTCCAAAATTGACCCACTAATATTTTAACACATGAAATTTCTATAAATGAGTCTCACTAATACATCACTAATGGGGTCCACATACCCAATGTATGCTCATTCACATCATGCCTATAAAATATTTAATTTAATTAACCTTTTAATAATTCCACATAATTACGGTTTAACCCACAAAATTATATTAATATGCATGCAATGCATGATTGGGTCTCACACAACTTCCATGTTACTGGCAAGTCAACTGGTAGGTCTAATGTATATAAACTATTACACAACTTCTTAGGTTAGCTGGTGGTATCCATGACAATTGATTAATCCAAGCAAACCAGAAAGACAAGTCATTCATGAGGAATACTTGAATTATTTATTTGTCTTCATAATAGTAGGTGCATACATNTTTGTCTCCATAATAGTAGGTGCATACATAATAAACCATAACATAGCCACTTCTTAGGTTAACTGGTGGTATTAGTTATAACACAACAACTTCTTAGGTTAGCTGGTTATAGATGTGTCAATTGACTAATCCAAGAAAACCAGAAGGACAAGCCATTCATGAGGAATACTTGAATTATTCATTTGNTTATAGATGTGTCAATTGACTAATCCAAGCAAACCAGAAGGACAAGCCATTCATGAGGAATACTTGAATTATTCATTTGACTCTATCTATGAAACATATATCAGTTAAACATTCTCAGCGTTTTGGTGGAGGATAAACCATACCGATAGGAATGCCATGGTTGTTAGACTGACAATATTANCCTTGGCGTTTCGGTGGAGGATAAACCATACCGATAGGAATGCCATGGTTGTTAGACTGACAATATTATCATTTATACCAGTTAAACGATCTGAATAATCTAGAAGGACAAGCCATTCATGAAGATCACTGAGGTCATTAGTCTGATAGTTATATATATAGTAATTAAGTAACCTTGATAATCCAGAAGGACAAGCCATTCATGAGGATCATTTAGGTTTTGTACNGCCCTTACAGTCACATTTTTTTTCATAAAGTACCACTATGTATCTTATCCAATTATCTATTATCTCATACTGCATTCCATCTACATGTACTACAGAACATGATCTTGACTCAACAATGATTTTGTTAAGTTTTTTCCTGACATTCTTTGTCAATAACCCTCCCCAACTGTTGCCCATCTCATATCTCTGTTGAATCCTAGTCATAAATTTAGTCTTGATGCCATACAACAAATTAATAATAGACTTTGATCTCAGAGATCCTACCCAACTATTGAAAGATTCACTTAAATTATTAGTTACATGATCACTCTTAATTTTGGTATCAAATGCATGCCTAGGCCAACAACCAAATGGCAGCCTAATCATCCATTGGTATGCATCTAGGGGCTTGGGCTTTAAATCTAGCATAGCTTCATTGAAGTCCTCTTCATTATATACTCTAGATGTCTTCCAAAATAACCTTCTAAGCAAAACACTCGAAAATTTTGTCTTAAAGTTGCAAAATAAATGCCTACAACACCTTTTATGACTAGCATGTGAGAATTTATTCTTCAACACATGTTCANTCGAAAATTTTGTCTTAAAGTTGCAAAATAAATGCCTACAACACCTTTTATGACTAGCATGTGAGAATTTATTCTTCAACACATGTTCAAGTCCCTTCCAGTTAATGCAAAGTATAGGTTATAATACAAAAAAATTTAGTAATAACAGTAAAAAAAAAAAGAGAATAACAGTACATACCTTTTGTTGATCAAACAAGAAACAAAGTGGAGATGCATGGTGTCCAATGACTTTTGTTAAATGACGAATGAAGAAATTCCAGCTATCATACCTCTCACTTTCCACTAAACTAAATGCAACAAGAAAAAGACCATTGTTAGCATCAAGTGCAATTGCAGATAGTAGAACACCACCATATGACCCTTTCAAATGGTATCCATCGAGGCTTATGAATGGTCTGCATGCAGTGATAAACCCTCTGGTAAGAGCATTAAAAGCTATGAAAGTCCTCTTAAAAGGCGGCTTACCATATGCATTTTGATCACTAGTTTCTATGGCAACAAGACTACCCGGATTACTTCGAATGATTTCATTTCCATACTGCCTCACTTTCTCATAAGCTTCTCCATGATTCCTATCAATGTCATCTAGTATTTTTCTCTTTGTTCTATAACACTTTAGCAAATCTGTTTCTATGTGCACCTTAGCATTGATTGTTTCTTGAAGAACATCAAGTTTCATTTCAGGATTACTACGTATTTTATTTTCTAATTTCTTAGCAAGCCAATTGGATGTTGCCTCAGTACTGTAACTGTTTCTGACACGTGTGTGGACCCATCAGGAAGTGGAGATGCATGGATCCTCCAATTACATCCCCCATTTCCATAGTAGCATGTAATCATTTTTCTCTCTTTTTTATCCTTTACAAGTTGAAATCCCTCATGCACAACATACTCTTTCAAAAACTCCCTGAAATGATGAATGTCCATAAACAGTTGAGCAACCTCCAATTGCACTGTCCCATCAAGTTGTCTTTCAAACTCTCTCCCATATCTATTCATGTCAAATGTCCTTGCAGTAGTTTTGTTTCTTGCTTTGTCCACATTATCATCTAAGTCAGAGCTAGAATTAATATAATCATCATCCCCAGATGCATAGTCTGACAATCCATCATCATTGTTTAAATCTGTATCCGCCCTAAACTCCTCATCTATGGTATCATACTCTTCTCCATGGTCTTCATTTTCAAACCTAATTCCATATACATCATTAGATTAAAAATCAATATCATCACTATTTCCAGCTTCATTATTCCCTTGATTCTCCACACTGGCCAGGCTCTCCACATTGCCCACATTGCCCAGATTTTTCAAATTGCCCATATTCTTCAAACTACCCACATTCTCTGTCACGCCCCATCCCGGTCTCCCAAGGATGAGATGCGATTAGGTTTTTAATACACCTGTTTACAATTATTATAAACTGGACTGATCAAACATGATATAATCTCACAGGTGCAACAACACCACTCATCACCTTAGTTATTANGCCCAGATTTTTCAAATTGCCCATATTCTTCAAACTACCCACATTCTCTATCACGCCCCATCCCGGTCTCCCAAGGATGAGATGCGATTAGGTTTTTAATACACTTGTTTACAATTATTATAAACTAGACTGATCAAACATGATATAATCTCACAGGTGCAACAACATCACTCATCACCTTAATTATTAAGCATGATGGTAAAACCTGTCTTATAACATGTACCATATATAAATACCTGTACCAATCATTTATTTTTCTGGTTATAGACATATACAAAATCTCACACCCACATAGCATACATCACAAAGTATACTTGTTGAGTCTATTTACACATATATACTATTAACTTGTCATAAATTTCTCTTACAAATATAATACACAACCCAGAAATTAGTCATACTGATACTCAACCTGAGTGATATCACACTAACGTTGCACAAGACACAATCAACTGGACAATGGGCCGGTCTGTATCCTCCTTTATAGTACTTGAAAAGAAGAAGTTGTAGGGGTGTAAGCTAAACCACGTGCTCAGTGAGTATACATATTGTATATGAAATGAAAATGATAGTAATACACTGAAGTAGGTAGATACTACTAAGATACACGTATCAAACAACAACATCAATCCGATTTCAAAGAATTCATAAGCCACATTACATCCATACTACCCCTCATCGGGTAATCGATCCCACATGGATCCGTATCTTCCAAACCTCCCGGGAACACTACAGTGCTAGCACATCACTACACGCCCAGTGACCAGGCGTCGACGCCTCTGTCTCAAACAGTGCACCATATTTCACAATATACAATACACAGTATAAAGCATCATCTAAGCACAAAAGCACGTAGCACATAATCTTTGAGAATTGCTATGAAATTCTATCATTTACTATCATCTTATAATAGCATTTTCAAAACATATAAAGATAACACCCACCTTAAATGTACAAATTTATGGCCCTTCGGTCCTATCGGTGGATCCTTTTGGTGTTACCGTATCTATTCTGACACCGACTGTTTCACCCGTTCCACCTAACACATGTGTAATTAAAATATTAATATATTTAACACATTTAATAGTTAATCATGCACTAATGCATGCAAAATGATGCACCTCAAAGTACCCCGGTAACCCCAGTTACTGCACTATTTACTCACACATTAGCACTTTTGTTCTAGGGATCAAACTTCCTCCTCAACTTCTCAAAATCACTCACATTAATTACAATTAGGATTAAGTAGGTCAAACACATTGACCAGGGGTCCATTTTCACACATTTCGACCCCGAATTCTAAAAACTGTACTTTCGATATTTCATACATTTCGCATCAGATATTGTACTCATTTGTATTCCAAAGTCACATTATCACATCAAGAATCATTTAAAAATGCTGCATGCAAAATTTTAGATCATTTGAATTAAAATTTGCACATGTGATAATAACATTTAGAAATCAGGATTTCGACGCTACCGACACCCCTTTTCAACCTCTATCATAATTATTGTTTAAGATTGTCACACTTAAATTCACATACATTTTTAATCTATGCAAAACAGACCCTAATTGAATTTTTAAATCGCTCATTTCACTCCCATAATTTCGGTTCCAACCTAGCCCTCAAAACATACCAAACATTTCAAATAGTCATATTCCACATTTTTTTCATCTTTATTTTGATACCCATTTGGAACCTATTTTTTAACAGGCCGTTAATTATGCTAAATATATTTAATTACACCCATACAAAATCTGTTTTGACATTAACTAAATCAGCCCATGAGATTTAAATTAACACAGTTCATTACACTTAAAATAAGACAGCTCATGTATTTAAATTAAAACAAATTACTAGATAAAATACGCTAAAATAGCCCACACATGTATAATGACATATATACTAAAATTAATCACAACTTATGCATAAATTGAGTCCAACATACCTTCTTTACTCACGATTCAGATGGACACACGAATTTTTTTTTCCTTTTTTCCTTCTTTTTCTCTTTCATTTTCCCCTTTCTCTCTTGCTCACCTCACTCACGGCTTCAGTACTCCATCAGACACACACACACATACTTTGTTTTCCATGTTAAACACACACACACACACCCTTTTTATATTTATTTGACACACAGACCTTACACCTTTAAACACACACACACGGCACACACTCACGCACACACGGCACACCTTTTTTTTTTTCCCCTAAGCCAACACATGTAAAGTTGTGTCATGTAATGGATTAATTACGCTTTTCTCCCCCTAAGTTTTTAAATAATTTCGAAATCAACCCACTAATATTTTCACACATGAAATTTCTATAAATGAGTCTCACTAATACATCACTAATATTAGTCTACATACCCAATGTATGCTCACTCACATCATGCTTATGAAAGATTTACTTTAATTAACCCCTTTAATAATTTTACATAATTATAATTTAGCCAACAAAATTATATTAATATGCATGCAATGCATGATTGAGTCTCACATTCTCCACATTGGCCAGACTCACCACATTCTCCATATTGTTTCTATGAACAACATTGTAGCCAATTTCTTGTGGAATAACATGTATGTTTATGTGTTTTTTATTCTTGTGCCTACTAAACATCTCCATTATATTTTTGTCATCATCTAATAACATTATGTCATTTGAACCGGACAATTCACAAAATAATTTGAACACTAAGGATAATGTTGATGAACACAACATAAATACATCTGATAATAGGAGCACATGACAATATTTATCTGGGTCAACATTTTGTGCCATGTATTGTTGCCCATCAAAGTGTATGAACAAGTCAATCAACTTAGCAACCATTTCTACAACAATTTCAAACACAAAAACACTTTCAAGGAAATGAAGAAAATCATCTACGTAGCGCGTTTGAAACAAGAAGGATTTTTAAAAAACATAAAAAAAAGAAGCCATAATTTCAACACTGTCCTAAACCCAAATATCTATGGAGAATGCATTAGAAAACCCTAAAATTTGTTTAGTATGAGGATAAAAGATGAACAAAACCCCAAATCCATAAAATATAAACCTTAGATACAAAAAACTTAAAAAAAAAATTCAGATNTACCCACAAAAAGATAAAAATAGTTACTACAATAATAGTAAAAACACTTACATGTGATAAATTACCTACAAAAATGATAATTTTTTTTGTACTTAACAAATATGTTAAAAATATCCATAATAATAATAAAAATACTCACAAAAGTAATACATTAACTATAAAAATAAAAAAAATTTAATTATAAAATGACTTACAAAAATTTTAAAAATATATTTTGAAGTAATAAATTTTAAAACAAAGAATTGAATTTTTTTTGATTGTGACATAGTCAAGTCCTAAATAGAGATACGAAACCTTTTTAGTTTTTGGGTACCATGGTCAACTCCATCACTTAGGGTGCATTGTAATTAAGGGCGTCAATCGTGTCAGGTTAAGCAATTATGTGTCGAGTTAAATAGATGANGTTATGTGTCGAGTTAAATGGATGACGGATAATAAACGTATAAATTCATACATGACACATTTAATAAATAAGTAAAAAATTTTAACACGAATACGAACCGTTTAATAAACAGGTAATACAACACGATTCATTTAACTTATTTAAAAATAACAAAAAAATAAAAAAAATTATTATTTTAATAAATTTTTGCACTCAAAATATATATATTTTTTTTTTGCTTCAAAGTGTACTTTCCTCAAATTGAGTAGTTCCAACCATCAGTTAATAGCCAACAGTCCCTCGTATAAGCCAAAGCACAAAGGTAAGCTACGCGGAGGAGCCCACTGCCTCTTTTACACTAAAGCTTCCTCTCCATTCCCTTGTGTGCTGTGTCGACGCGGGATTCAAAAAAAAGGTCATTTAATGCCTCAAATACTCAAAACTCCTTTGCTTTGAATCTCACATCGACACAGCACGCAAGGGAGTGGAGAGGGAGCTTTTATAAAAGAGGCGGTGGGTTTCTCTGTCACGTCCATCTCGATTTTTTAAGAATGAGATCTAACTAGATTTTTGATACATCTATTTATAATTATTATAATTTGAATTAATCAGACATTAAATAATCTCACAGATGCAACAATACCATCCAACACTTTAGTTATTAAGCATGATGGTAAAACTTGTCTCATAACCTGTTTCATATATAAAACACTTATATCAATTGTTTATTTACCAGGTTATAAACATATACAAAATCCTACACCCACATAACATACATCATAAAGTATACTTGTTGAGTCTATTTACAAATATTCGGCCATAATAATCTCTCACAAATATAATACACAACTCAACGGTTAGTCATACCGACAATCAACTTGAGTGGTATCACACTAACGTTGTACAAGATTCAATCAACTAGACAATGAACTAGTATGTATTCTCTTCTATAGGACCTGAAAAGAAGAAATTGTAGGGGTGTGAGCTAAATCAATCGCTCAGTGAGTATATATGTTGTTTATGAAATGAAAATGATAGTAATATACTGAAATAGGTAGATACATGTATCAAATAACAATATCAATCAATTTCTAAAGAATTCACAAGTCACATCACATTCATACTATCCCTCATCGGATAATTGATCCCACATAGATTCATATCTCCCGAACCTCCTGGGAACATCACAGTGCTAGCACATTACTACACACCCAGTAATCAAGCATCGATGCCCCTATCTCAAACAGTGCGCCACATTCCACAATACGTAGTACAAAATATCATTCAATCACATAGGCAAGTAGCACATAATCCTTGGGAAAATGGTATTAAATTGTATCATTTACTATCATCTTATAATAGTATTTTCAAAACATAAAAGATATACACCCACCTCAAATGTACAAAACTACGATCCTTCGGTCCTATTGGTAGATCCTTTCGGTGTTAACGTATCCGTTTCGACACCGACCGTCTCATCCATTCCACCTAACATATGTGTAATTACAATATCAATATGTTTATCACATTTAATAGTTAATCATGCACTAATGCATGCAAAATGATGCACCCCAAAGTGCCCCGATAACTCCGATTATCGTACTATCTATTCACACAATAGTACTTTTGTTCTAGGGATCACATTTCCTCCCCAAATTTCTAAAATCATTCACATTAGTCACAATTAGGATTACATAGGTCAAACATCCGGGGGCCATTTTCACACATTTCGACCTTGAATCCTAAAATTGTATTTCTGGCATTTCATACATTCTACATTGGATATTATACTCATTCGCATTCAAAAGTCACATTATCACATCAAACATCATTTAAAAGTGCTGCATGCAAAATTTCAGATCATTTGAATTAAAATTCACACATGTGATAATAACATTTAGAAATTAAGGTTTCGGCGTTATCGACACCCTTTTCCAATTTCTATCGTACTTTTTTTTTAAAACAATTTTACCTAAACTCACACATTTACTAAATTATGAAAATCAGCCCCCCTAATTGCATTTTTAAATAACTCATTTCACTCCCATAATTTCGGTTCCAACCAAACCCTCAAAAACATATCGAACATCTCAAATAATTATTTTTCACATTTTTTTCATCTTTATTTTAATACTCATTTGGAACCTATTTTTAATAGCCCATTAAGTATGCTAAATATATTTAATTACACTCATACAAAATCTGTTTTTACATTAACTAAATCAGCCCATAAGATTTAAATTAAAATAGTCTATTAAAATAAAACAATTCATGTATTTAAAGTCAAACAGCTTACTAATTAAAACATGCTATAACAACTCACACAGATACAAATACGTACATACTAAAATTAATCACAACTCAAAATTTAAATTTTTATACCTTCCTTGCTCATGGTTCAAGTAGACACATACGTATATTTTTTTTTTCCTTTCTTCCATTCTCTTTCTCTTTATCTTTCTTTTTTCCCCTCTCTCTCTTGCTCACCTCACTCGCTCGGCTTCAGTACTCCATCAGACACACACACTTTGTTTTCCATGTTAAACACACACACACACACACCTTTTTTATATTTATTTAACAAACACACAGCCACCTTAACCCCTTTTGACTCATCAGCTTTTTATTTAAACAAGCGTACACTTAATTGAGTAATTACACTTGCTTTTATAAGTTTTTAAGTAATTTTGAAATCGACCCACTAATATTTTTACACATAAAATTTTATAAATAGGTCTCACCAATACATCACTAACAGGGTCTACATACCCAGTGTATGCTCACACACATCACGGCTATGAAAAATTAATTTAATTAACCCTCTAATAATTTTACATAATTATAATTTAACCCATAAAATTATATTAATATACATACAATACGTAATTGGTCACACATCCTCTTTATAACTTACCTTTGTGTTTTGGCTTATATCAGGGATGTATATGTATATATGTATGTAATAATTATTAATTTATTATTATATTAAATTTATTTAAACGGGTGATAAACGGATTGACAGACCTCACTCGAATACGACCCATTTATTAAACTTATTTGATGAGTCAATCCGTTTATTACTCAAACCTGTTAAGGTCTCATCCAAATTCGTTTAATTCGTGTCGATTAATTGTGTCGTGTTAAATTTTGACCGACCTAATTACAACATGGATTCCACTATCAGATGTGACATGAGTCCTCCTAGCGAGGGTGTGACGAATTTGAATAGAGAAGACAGAAGTTTGTCAAAGAATGCCCTCTTTCAAGGTACAGTCGTCGTATCATAGTTCAAAGGATAGATGATAGAGGGAGACCAGGGGTGCCGAAATTTATAATTTTTTGAGGTTAAGTAATTTTTTTTATGTAAAAATTATAATTAAAAAATTAATTAAAATTATAATTTTTAAATATAAAATAAATATTTTTCACGATCAATCATAAAAGTTACATCAAATAATGATAATTACACCTTTAAAAAATACAATTTGATTTAAAGTAATAATAATTTTCAATACGATATGAAATTTTTTTTTTAGTACATAGAACTACTCTGGATAATAAAGAAAAAACAAGTGTTGTAATAAGATTTGCCTTTTGGTTTGATCAAGGATGTATTTTTTTGTTATAGTATTTAAGTTTACACAGACTATTTATTCAAATTTAGTGACTAATCATCGTAACTTGAACTAAATTAGAACATGCCTCTTTCCCTAAAAGGATAAAGTGGCGAACCTTTCGTGGATGTAAAAAGTGATTGAATATAAAATTTCTGAGTTATTCAAACACCGAATTTCCCCCATAACATTTCATGTCATTACATAATTGCTTTCAATGTGAACAGTCTAGATTCTCTCTCTGGAGCCCCGACCTGTTTTGGCTGAAAAGCTTTCAAACCCTTGCGTGAGTCACGGTCACGTGGGCAAGTGCTGAGTCCTATACATCAACCATGTGTAGGAAAGATTTGAGCTTCATAAGGGAGAGCAAAAGATTCAAGTATGGTACATAGTGAACCTTTTAAGTATGAACCCAGTAACTAAAGTAAGATACAATCTTAGTAGGGCTTCATCATTGCTTCAAGAGCAAGCTCTTTTGAGGGACTCAATGACAGTTAGAAAGCCGGTGTGTACATATTCCTGGCTTGCACGACCTCATCGAATTCAAATGCTCCCATCTCCCTTTTGGTTCTGATCAACTGCTGGCATTTTTTATTTAGAGGTTATCCTGTAATTCAGTCTGTAGTTGGAAAGAAGACAAGTGCAACCCCTATGCACCATTGTAACTTGATCATAACTTAACCGAGTTCAATACAGTTTCTTAAACGAGTGCAATACAGTTTCTACACAAGAAACAACCCAAGCATGAGAAATCTATCAAGCAAAATGCATTAAATCATATACCGTAACAACCAAATAAGTTCATATATTATCTAACAATTCTATGTTACAGCTTAAAGTGGTCCATATATCATGCTGAAAAAAAGATTTCTGGCTCCCTTAATTGCTAGCTACTCCAGAAACTCCAATCTGAAATCGTTCAGCTTCTATTCTCACTTCGAATTTCTCATATATGATAGAAGTTGGCAGGAGGGTGTCAATCTGTCATGTTGTAGTCTTCTGTCTGCAAATAAGGATTATAACTCTCCATCTTTCCAACCAGATGGTCCATTCCTGCATTTATGAAGCTCCCAGATTATGAAATTATTCTCATTCGCAAACAAAAGCAACAAAACAAAGAATATCATATTGGGAAGAGGTATCTGTTTTCCTGGTTATGGTCAGCATGATAAGATATACATTTATAGGCCATGTTTAGATCACTTGACATCATCTAATGTTTTAAAGAAGCAACTCTACCGATCCTGCTTTCCTTCCCAAATAGCACTCCTATCCTAGGAATAAGAGAAACACTTACCACAATTTCTCTCAAAAACAGTCGAAAGGCTCACTCCACATATCTCTTCCTGTACTTGGAATCCAGAACTCTGTCTGCTCTACTTCACTTATTGTGTAACAAACTCTTGCTAACAGCCAAATCCTACCATGGCCGTCAAATAATGCATGGACATAACATATAAACTAGGAGAGTGGCATTTTGATCAATTCGACAACAATCTCCAAAAAGTTTTACATCACAGGCGCAACATTGCAATGGTAAAGGGTTTATTTGGTTCTAGAACAAGCCACTAATAGAGCAAAAGAATTTCAAAGGAACACAAACATGATATGCGAGAGATGGTTTGGAGGCCCATGCTCTACACAAATGAAAAGGGCAAAGACAATTTCCATAGCCTACGAGACCAAATCATGCATCAAATTGAACAAGCAGTTAAATACATTTATCTCTAAGTATAAAATTACCAATTGTCATGAAATGGGAAAACCATTAATAATACTATAATGTGGTGCTAGATGTACCCGTTACCTTGAACAAGAAGTTAAATACATTTACTTGTAAGTATAAAATTACCTATTTCAAGAGATGGGAATTTTTTTTAAAATACTATGATGTGGTGCTAAATGTACCCGTCACCATATGCAGTAACTTGGATACTATAAGGGACTAATCAATACAGCAGGCCTGCCACAATCAAACCAAAACTTAACAGGGTTGACCAGTCGAAAAAAATAATATGCTGAAGAATAGACTTACTTGGATTTGACAACATACTTCCATAGAAGGACATTTCACCCAAACTCCCAGCAGACTTTGAACTACCATCTGATGGAAACATGGGCTCTGCTTTACTTGACCGTGGATCTATGGAATGCATCCCAGAGCTTATCTCGGGATTTTGGAAGCAAAGATCATCAGCCCTTGAAGCCAGGTTGTGCTGGGATTGGAAATCCTCTGGCTTTGTTTTCTTATCAGTGGGTGATTCAACTTCTGTCTCTACTTCAGATTCAGCATTGTTTGTTGTTGTAACCTGTTGCTTCCTCTTGGATCGAGCACGCCGATTTTGGAACCAATTATAAACATTTGTCTCTGAAATTTGGCCATGTTGGGACAATTCGGAGGTTATGTCTTTGATCTTCTGCTTGCTTGGAGTTCCATTCCCTTGATCAAAAATTCGCTCAAGAGTCTGAAGTTGCAGGGGTGTTGGAGTCCACCGTTGTCGGCCCGTAATTTTGTGGCCGGCAGATGTCATTAATGAGTCACAATACAAATTTCCCAGCCTGACTCCTGAGAAAGAGAATAATATTCAGTTTAACAGCAAAAATGGAAATCCAAGTAACTCATTAACTAGCAGTGTGTCTCCATTCATTGAAAAGTATGCTGTTACGGAAAAGGAACATTTCAAAGGCAAAAATTTCAACCACATAAACACATTGGAAATAATGTAGTGAAAGAAATATTCTAAAGGTGCATAAAGGAGCAGTTCCATTCTAATATTCGGATGAAAGGGCTCATCACTGATAGATGTTGCAGCAGGTGGTTGTTACAAAACAGCTCAAATAGTAAAAATTACTATCTTTCTGAAGTTCTACACAGAAGTCCCTTCATTGAAAAGAGGTATGACTGTCTTTGAATTCTCCTACCCCAATCAGCCAAATATGGACTCACATGTTCCAGATTCGAAAATACTAAAATAGGGGACTTCAAAAAGCTAGGAAATTGGATGACAAATTGAAGTTACTCAAATAATCAGAATGAAACAAAGAGTAAAATATAAATATGCAATAACGATATACACAACTGATAACATCTCTAGCATCCCATACTTCCAAGAGTTACATATTTATGAGAAACGAATATGTCTCCTCAAAATTTTAGGCTGAATATCCGGTGCAGTAGTTAATATCCTCATAACCCCCACTATTTTTTGAGCATTCAGCGGACCTACAAGTTTTTTTTCCAAAGGACCCCTTATTGAATGTCCCAAATCATAGCAGGGACTGTTTGGCAAAGTTTTTTCTAAGGACGTAGGTATAAATCATTATCTAATGTGAATGCTTTGACCAGGCTAAGCTGCTTATAGTCATTTGTTCTAGGGGAGAAAGAAATAAGCTCAAGTCCAACACCATGAATGGCTCTGTATTATTTAAGTAACTTCACCCAGATCAACCTGTTTTAATCAAGGACAATCAATAGCACTCAACAATTAAGCTTGTTGCCCCCATTAAAGTAGTGAATTCTAAGGCAGATAACTGCAGGACGTGTCTTCTTGGAGGAAAAAAAAAAACCCTTAAGAATTGGTGCAAATATTTTCAGAAATGAAAAGGAGGTACAAGATGAAAATTCAAGTCTGAAAATGAAGGTCATGTCCTTCTACTGTTTGTGTTTTCCTGAAAATTCGGACAAATAAAACTTAGTTTCATCATGCCACTGACGCAAATACCAAAAGGGTACTTGTAATTCTGCGTAAACTGAGGATAGTTCGAAAATATTAAACAAAACAAGGCATTACAGGAGGAATTTCAAAACTTTGTGAAGAAGAGAAATTTAAGCAATCACAATGATATGGCACATTGATAATCATTAGATAGTTATGGAAAGTTTATGGGAGCTATTGACTTTATGGTTCACGTTGATTTGGGATCTAAAATTGGGAAATAATGTAGCATTGTTACTTGGAAAAAAAGTGGGAAATCAAAATTAAATGCATAATTGCTTCACAATTGGTAAAGTCACACAAAAGTCCAGAAATAAGGGACGAAGAATTGCCCTTCACAAGGTATTCAATCACCCAAAAAGGCTAAGATAGTAACATTCATATGTATACACAAACACAAATACAGCACAAATGTATAGACATGGAGAGAGAAAGAGAGAGAGAGACCTGCAAGATCGTGTTGAGAAGTGAGGGATTTGTGCAAATCGACGAGCTGTTCGCAAATGGTGGCGTAAGCGGCGATTTGCTTGCGGAGGACTTCCAATTGCTCGTCTGTCATCACCTTCACAAACATCCCTCCTCCTCCTCCTCCTCCTCCTCCATTGTTGTTGTTGTTACTGTTGGCACCGCCATTGACTTCCTCTTGAATCTGCTCAATCTGCTGCTGTGTCTGCTGTTGTTGCTTCTCCCACTCCATCATCTTCTCTCTGTCTCTCTCTATACATTACACAGACATTCTCTCTCTCTCCCCGGGTCTCTCGAGTAAACAGAAAGTCAGGGGTCAGTGAAGGTAGAGAAAGAAAAAAAAAAAGGTAACGAGAAAGTAAAGAAAGGGCGGACAATAGAGACGGGACAAGACAGGACTAGCATTTTAGTGGCGTATTATAAACACACGCGCGTACTGTAGCATTACCCACGACATGGCCCTCGATTTTGGAAAATTTCTTCCCCCTCTCTCTAAAGTCAAAAAACATTATTATGTTGCGGAGACTCAACGGTACCAAAAAAAACACAAAAAAAAGAAATTTCTTCTTCGTTGATTATCATTTTTTATGTTAAAATTATAATTTTTACAGATATTTATGCTCAATTATTAATTTTTAGTATTTATCATAACACTATGATTGATTATGCCTTTTAACTTACACTATAAAAAAATTATAATTTTTAGTACAGTACAACTGAAGCTACTCTA
Source organism: Ilex paraguariensis (assembly GCA_963454935.2). Classification (NCBI taxonomy): domain Eukaryota; kingdom Viridiplantae; phylum Streptophyta; class Magnoliopsida; order Aquifoliales; family Aquifoliaceae; genus Ilex; species Ilex paraguariensis. The sequence continues at coordinate 189,108 of CAUOFW020009758.1, forward strand.
GTCCTTCCCATTATTTTGTCTTAGCTTGGGGGTGTAATTCCAGCGGTGTTAGAGGGTAATTTGGACTATCAAATTTGAATTATTTAACAATAATGTTATTCTTGTTAAAATTTGATTTTAATGGGATGGTTTTTGACTGATTAAATAAAAAAAGTTAATCGGAGGGACATATTAAAATATTTTTAATACATTAAGGGTTTGTTTGTTTGAGATATAAGAGTGGTATAAGAGGGTGATATAAGGAAAATAGTAGGTGGGGCTTACCTTATTCTTTGTTTGTTTGACATTTTTTGCTCTGTAATAATTTTCGGGTTATAGTACTGACAAGGTGTGAATAGTAACTTTTATGTTTTGCATACGGTGCTAAACAATATCACCTATTCGGTAATATAATATTCTTGGTATAAATTTCATGGAGGCATAATAGAGTAAAAAGACCCAAATGCCCTCATGTACAATGCTCCATATAAAAGTCAGTGGTAATTTTTGACTTTAAAGTTACAATTGTCTTTCTACATTAAGTAGTTGTAATTTTTAAATTTTTTAAATAGGTATTACACAGATAATATTTGTGACACAAACAAAAGGAATGATAGGATTATAGTTTAAGATCAGGTATAATATACCATTGGATCGAAGTGGAATAGATATAAAATATTATACCACCTAAATCTTATACCTCAAACAAACAGGCTCTAAGAGCTCATTTGTTTCAAGGATTAGAGTGGTATAAGGAGGTGGCATTAGAAAAATAGTATGTGAGACCACACCTTATATCTTGTTTGTTTAGCATTTTACAGTCAATACTATTTTCTAGGTCGTAATACCGACCTGGTATAAACAGTAGTCATAATGCTTTGTAAATGGAATGAATACCACCTATCTGGTGGTATTATTTTCATGGGTTAAATGAAAGGACGGTACAAACATGCAAATTGACACAAATGCCCTTCTTTGTTAAGAGTTTACATATAAAAAAAATTTTAAAATTTTTTCTTGTATTATGTTTAAGCGTACGGCGTTACCGACTTTTTTTTAATTTTTTTTTAAAAAACTATTTTGAATTTTTCTTTGTATTATGTTTAAGCGTACTATGCCACCAATTTTTTTTTTTAATTTTTTTTAAAAAAATTATTTTGAATTTGTTCTTTATATTATGTTTAAGCGTACGGTGCTACCGTTTTTTTTTAACAAATTATTTTGAATTTTTTCATTGTATTATGTTTAAACGTACGGTGTCACAAGTTTTTTTTAATTTAAAAAAAAAATTATTTTGAAATTTTTTAAATTTTTTTTAAAAATTATTTTGAATTTTTTCTTGTATTATGTTTAAGTGTACAGTGTTTTCGGTTTTTTTTTTAAAATTATTTTGAATTTTTTGTTATATTATGTTTAAGCGTACAATGTTATCGTTGTTTTTTTAATTTTTTTTTAAATTAAATGTTTTCCTTGTATAGGTGGTTAAGGGTAAAATTAAATGGATGATGTTAAGGGTAAAATGATATATTTGTTATATAAGATGTGATAGAATAGATGGTTATTTGTAGGACCTACCATAATACCTATTGAATCAACAAACAAGGAAAAAGATGAGATAAAAGTTTAAGACCGGGTATAGTATATTATTGGATAAGAGTGGAATGAAAATAATTTATAATACCACTCAAATCTTATAATATAAAAAAATTTAATGTTTAAAGACACAAAATAAAAAATCTTAAATTTTTCAGGATACAAAATAAATTTGCCATTTATTTATGTTAAAAATTAGGTTTAGTCATGTTAAAAAAAAATATTGAATTCAATTCTCAAGTATAATTGTCCGGTTAGAATTAGAGTGTATTTCGTGCTGGAAACGGTTTTAAATTTGTAGATATTTTTATCATAGTTGTGAGTATTTTTTTATTATTATTGTGATATCGAAAAATAATAAAAATAATTATTATAACAGTGTCAAAAAATATTTACAAGTATAATAAATTATCTATAAAAGTGGTAAAAATAATTACCATAGTAGTAGTAAAAATATTCGTAAAAATGATAAATAACCTATAAAAATAATAAATTATATAAAATAATCAATAAAAATTATAAAAATATTTATTAAAATAATAAATTTTGGAGTTACTCGTTACTCCTAATCAGCCACGTACCAAGAATGAGCAAATATTCAGGTGTTTTTTGGAGCACCGTGCTTTGGCAGGTAATTCCTTGGCAATTGGGATTTGTGTAGGTAAGATTAGGATANGTTGAGAGCGGCCATACACCTACATTTATTTTAGGGGTAAATTACATTTTATTACCCCTAAACTATTATCTTTGTTCCACTTTATTCTCAATTATAAAATTTTTGATATTGTACTTTAAAATATCAATTTTATGTTATATTATTTCAATACATAATAGTTATCAATTTTTTAATTATAAATATGCGCGTAAGTAGTCTATAGTGCCATTAAGCAACAAAATAAACACTTTGACTAAAAACTACCGGCCCATAGCCTCTCGATCGCTTCACATTTTCATCTAGTTTTTAAATTGATACATTTTAAAGAAGACCATGTATAATATGACGAGATCTATTGCACATTGCAGGTTAAATATGAAAAAAAAAATATTTATTTATGACTTTGACGTTCTTAAGCTTCAAATTTTTTTATTCTAGTTGATATTTTTTTTATTTCAAACAATTATTTAATTACAAAAGAGGTAAAATAAAGTGGTACAAGACACTTGAGGAGAAACTCTTTGGAGTTTTCCTCTNCAAAACGAATTCCACTTGGATAGTGATTGACTTATATTAAAAAAGAGTAGGTACTTATCTGTTTATATAGACGAGTAGTTATTGATTTACTTGAGGTTCGTTTTTTTATTTATCTGCATATTATTAATTGATAATACTACATGAGAATGTTGACGTGGTATAGTCGTTACAATAATTTTTTTTTCAATATCAACTTAGTGTTCAATTAGAATATAAAGAATCTTGTTGTGATTTATTAGTAAGATTTGCTTAAAAAGTGAATTANACCCTTTTAATCTGTAAAAAAATTGACAACCGTTCTATTGAAGTGATATGAAATAAAATTAATATTTTATGATATAATTTGAAAGTTTTTATAATTGCGGGTATAAAATAAATTAAAGATAATAGTTCCAGGGTAAAGTATAATTCACTCTAATTTTATGGTACCAAAAAAAAAATGAACATGGTATCAAAAATTATTATTTTTGATATCCACTTTTTAGGATTTCGGATCTCCTCCATTACCTCTTTCCTTCAATTCGCCTTAATACAGTACTAGATTAGTGACATGTACAAAATTTTGAATTTCAATAGATCAGATTTTTTTTTTATGAGAAAATTTTTTAATAATGATTAACACTCCATCAACAACAAAATGAATGAGAAAACATCTCATCCATTGAAATTTAAAATCTTATACATGTCACTCATTTAACACTGTATTGAGGAGAATTGAAGAGAATAAGTAGTGAAGGGAATCTAAATATCACTTTTTAACGTATTTATATATAAATTATGAAANAAGTACCAAAATGTGTTGTGCATGCAATGTACGAGAAGGTACTTTTGATTGGGTTTTTTGTGGTTCGGTGCAGTAGTACATAATCAAAGTCAAAGGAGAGGCACACATGGGCTGCCCATCAACTACCGTGTTTGGCGGCAATTCTGTCTGCCACANTAAATATCACTTTTTAACGTATTTATATATAAATTATGAAAATAGCAACTATGAGACCATCAAATCTAATTTGTCTTAAAATTTTCAAGAATTTAAATCAATAAAAATCCGATTCAAGTTGTATTAGTTAACATGCCTAAATAAAATTTTGTGTTTTTACCAATCTTTTTGCTAGCCAAATTGGAATGCAAATATCATTCATATTCATAAAAGAAGATTTGCTCACATTGTCGTTAGCTCTCTCTCTCTCTCTCTCTCTTGTTTGGTTGGTAGTAATTAAGCATGAATTTTTTGTTTTTTTTTTGTTGATGGTAGTAATTAAGCATGAAAATGAAATGATCATTACTAGACAATTTGTGTTATAATGTCGGGTTTGGAGCCAAATTTGAATCTAGAGTCAAGTCNACATTGAGAGCGGCCATACACCTTCATTTATTTTAGGGGTAAATTACACCTTATTACCCCTAAACTATTATCTTTGTTCCATTTTATTCTCAATTATAAAATTTTTGATATTGTACTTTAAAATATCAATTTTATTTTATATTATTTCAATACATAATAGTTATCAAATTTTTAATTATAAATATGCGCGTAAGTAGTCTATAGTGCCATTAAGCAACACAATAAACACTCAGACTAAAACTACCGCCCCATAGCCTCTTGATCGCTTCACATTTTCATCTAGTTTTCAAATTGATACATTTTAAAGAAGACCATGTATAATATGACGAGATCTATTGCACATTGCAGGTTAAATATGAAAAAAAAAAACATTTATTTATGACTTTGTCGTTCTTAAGCTTCAAATTTTTTTATTCTAGTTGATATTCTTTTTATTTCAAACAATTATTTGGTTACAAATGAGGTAAAATAAAGTGGTACAAGACACTTGAGGAGAAACTCTTTGGAGTTTTCCTCTTTCATTTAACAGATTTTTAAGTTTTCCCTTTTAATCAGTAAAAAAATTGACAACCGTTATATTGGAGTGATATGAAATAAAATTAATATTTTATGATATAATTTGAAAATTTTTATAATTGCGGGTATAAAATAAATTAAAGATAATAGTTTCAGGGTAAAGTATAATTCACTCTAATTTTATGGTACCAAAAAAAAATGAACATGGTATCAAAAATTATTATTTTTGATATCCACTTTTTAGGATTTCGGATCCCCTCCATTACCTCTTTCCTTCAATTCGCCTTAATACAGTATTAGATTAGTGACATGTATAAAATTTTGAATTTCAATGGATCAGATTTTTTTTTTATGAGAAAATTTTTTAATAATAATTAACACTTCATCAACAACAAAATGAATGAGAAAACATTTCATCCATTGAAATTTAAAATCTTATACATGTTACTCATTTAAAACTGTATTGAGGAGAATTGAAGAGAATGAGTAGTGAAGGGAATCTAAATATCACTTTTTAACGTATTTATATATAAATTATGAAAATAGCAACTATGAGACCATCAAATCTAATTTGTCTTAAAATTTTCAAGAATTTAAATCAATAAAAACCCGATTCAAGTTGTATTAGTTAACATGCCTAAATAAAATTTTGTGTTTTTACCAATCTTTTTGCTAGCCAAATTGGAATGCAAATATCATTCATATTCATAAAAGAAGATTTGCTCACATTGTCGTTAGCTCTCTCTCTCTCTCTCTCTCTTGTTTGGTTGGTAGTAATTAAGCATGAATTTTTTGTTTTTTTTTTGTTGATGGTAGTAATTAAGCATGAAAATGAAATGATCATTACTAGACAATTTGTGTTATAATGTCGGGTTTGGAGCCAAATTTGAATCTAGAGTCAAGTCTAAGGTCGGGAATGGTATATTGATTCAAGTCCAAGGTCGAGTTTGGGTTCGAGCTTAGGTCAAGGAGAAGATCGAGTCTGCTTCATGTTCAGATCCTAATCTGGGTTTTGTTGTTAGGGTTGGGGCCAATATTTGGTTCGAGGCTTGGTCCCAATCTAAAATTTTGTGGTCCAGGCATAAACAAAAAGTTGTATTATTTTATTGTTAGCAATAATATTTTTATCAAATTTAATTTAATTTAGTAAAAATATTGAATTCAAATATTTGGATAATTATATAATGACATTGGGTTAAAATTGTCGATGGTTTATTGAATTGATTTGAATTTTTTTAACGTAATTTGATAACTAAATTATTAACACGTATAATAATCCATTAAAATTAATTATAGAACTAAAAAACTAACATTAACGATAAATTATTCAATAGCCCCATTAAATTAATTTCTTGGCACACCAATATACGAATGATCTATTTATTATTCATTCTATTTTCCTCCAATTTCACTCTATAATGACAAAATACTTATCATTTATGAGTGAGAGGCTAGTTTATAATAATTAATCACAATTAAATTTATAGTATATAATTTACCATTAAGACAAATTAAGTGAAAGAGTAACATTCGGTGTCCAAAATTCTCGTATAAAACAAAGTAAGAT
>CAUOFW020009758.1:222791-249402 GCA_963454935.2 Ilex paraguariensis
AAAAAAAAAAAAACTTAAATATTCTGAATTTAAATCTTAACAACTCTTTAAAACCTGTTTGATTAGTTAAATAATAATAGAAAATACAAAAAAATGAAAATTTTAAAATTTTTATGTATTTGATTAGTATGAAATGAAAAATAATGAAAAAAAATTCTGCATGGTTTGATTTTCTCACAACTAATTAATCTTTTTTTCTTGCAAAAAAAAACATAAGAAAAAATAAGAAAGTTGTTGTCTATAACCTAACTTTTCATTTTATCCTTATTTTTTTAAAAATATTTAATTAATTATTAATTTAAAAAAAAAACTTGATACAAATTTGACTAATCATATAATCTAATCTAAAAATCTGGGTTTTGAGTCGATCAATGTTCCAGAATTAGGTAAGGAGCAATTTTTTTTTTTAAATAATTTTTAATTATAATACATATTTTTTCTTCTTTAGACCAAGTTAACCTTATTAAGAATAATGCAGACAATTAGAACAATTTTCTACTAACTTTCATTTCTTTCAAATAATAAAATGAATTTTTGTAAAAGTTTTTCAGAAGTTTCACATACTTTACTTTTCATCATCTTTTTCTTGTTAATTAAACGAATCCTTAGAGTTAGATCATGAAAAATTTATCAATCCTAGGCGTGAATGATCTCTCTTGACCAAACTATCCTCGACCGAATTGTAAGAATTAATTAAAATAGACCTGGACTCTTAAAAAAATAAAACGTATCATTTTTTTTGGAAAAAATTATACTCAGATTTTTTAAAATTTATCACATAATTNATTGTCACTCCACCATCATAACTACCTCCACCCCCCACCCCCATCGTCCCACCATTATCACTAGCACCACCATTACCGTTGTCACCACCACCTCAACCTTAACAACCACCAACATCGTTGTCACCCCATCACCACCACCTCAACTTCAACAACCATCACCATTATTGTCACCTCATTACCACCACCACAGCCACTGTCCCACCACCATCATCACCACTACCACCACCCCCATCGCCCCACAACCATCACCACCATCACTGTTACCACCTCACCACCGTTGCCACCCCCAACAACCACCGTCGCCACCTTACCACTATCATCGTTGTTCCACCATCACCCCCATCTCATCATCATCATTGTCACTCACAACTACCATCATCACAATCAATCATCGTCACCCACAACAACCATCACTGTCTCTTACAACCACCACGACTGTCCACCACCGCTTGAACCCACTACAATCTGTGCTTAAATTCCTTTCGTTCTCATCTATCTTTGTAATTTGATTTTGCGTGTAAATACAAATATGATTATTGTCGACCATTTTTTTATTATTTCGTGCTTTCAGACATGAAAAATAACTTGTTTACTCGTAAAATACATATTTTTTTCATTGAACTAAATTTATCTCACTCTTGACAAGTCAATTCCTTAAACAAAGTTGTTTCCTCCTAAGTTAACATGCTAAACATTTTGTTGATCATNAATGTTATGATTAAGAATTGTTCATGTCACACAACGATAAAATAAACAGAACTGAATAATTTTAAATTTTTTGAAATTCTTACAGCTTCTGAGAGCGATTTCCACTTGTCTCCACCAGCTTTACCGACCTAAAAGACAGCAAACGGTATATTCATAATGTTCCAAGTTTCGAAAATATAAAAGAAATCAAAAGTCAAATAGTTAAATCGAAAATTTATGAAGCTTTCGGATGTGAGACATCACGAAATACTTACAACGGAGACGGATTTGTTGTTCGGATGCTTCTCTTTGTATTGCTTCCTGAAATCCTCCCTTAATTTGTCAAAATCACAAACAACAAATCAGAGAAGTCAGCACGCACGCACACATGTATATGCCTAGATCCAATACAAAAAGGAAACATAATAAGAACATCAAAGAATTCATACATGAAAACGAAGAAGGCACTAGCAGGCCTCTTTGGCATATTAGGATCCTTAGCGGACTTAGCCTTCTTAGTCGATGGCTTGCTTGCCGCCGGCGCGCCTCTCTTCTTCACAGAGAGCCTAAAAAAATCCAGGAGATCAGTCCTCGTCGTGGATTAAAACGAATCAAACATCAAACTTAAACACAGAAGATCATAGATCTGAAACTGTATTATCTCAAAATATACTCAAACACGAAGAAAGAAACTAAAACTCACTTGCTATCAGCTTTTTTCGATTCGGTCTTTGATCTACTTCCTTTCATGGCGAATCCTGCGACAAAAATATGAAAACCGGTGAGAATCGGTCGAGAATCGTTCAGAACCGGTTTGACTCGGCCGAGTTAGCGCCGCTTACCTCTAGGGTTGAGGCAGAGAGACGAAGAGAGAAAATAAGTGATATGCTTTGCTTTGGTGTGGTGTAGCGTAGTGTTGCGTTGCGTTGTGTTGTGTAGTGTTATGTGTGGTGAGGTGCGAAAGGGTAAGAGAGGGAGAGGGAAAGAGAAAGAGATAAGAAGAGGTTTGGGAAAATTAAAATTGAATCGCAGAATGAATTGAAGTCCGGGTTTGGGCGGGATTTCAAAAATTCTTCTGCCATGTCATCGATCCTGGTGCTTCCTCTCTATTCGCGCATTTCTTTATGGTTCCATTCATTCCACTTCCTTGTGTTTTCTCTGTGCTTCTTATAAATGATCTCCACCCTTTGTATCTAGTTTTCTGAACAGTATAAGACACGTGTCATAATCTGGTTGTAGGAGTATTTGACCGACCAAACCACACGTGTTAATGTGTCATGCTTTATCGTTGTAAATGACAAACTTGACCTTATTATAAAGACGGTTCGAGGCCGAGGGTGGGGAATTTTAATCTAAGGACAATTGAGTAAATTTGCTGTTCTAATTATTCTTCTATTTAATAGTGACTAGTTGATTACTATTTAGTATTATAGTTTTGATTTTAATTTTTTCATATTTATTTTATTGATCCATTTGCTAAAGACTAGAGCATTTGAATGCAAACATGAGACGTGGTTTAATTAAACAAAACAAATGTTAGAAATGAGAAAAATAAACAATGCACTTTTAGAGCTCCACTATCAATATAATAAAGTATAATATAATTTAAATTTTAATAGATAAACAAAATTATTTTTACTTTTTGAGTTAAAATCTCTTTAAATTTTATTTTAAAGTTAATCAGACAACTAATATTAACACCTCAAATTTAATAAAAAAAATAGGGTCTTAAGAGCATATTTGGGGCAACTATTTATAAAATTTATAACTTCCCTTAAGTACTTAAAAAAAAATAGTTTTTGAAACTACCCTGCCACCACCGCCCCACCANTTGAGACGTGGTTTAATTAAACAAAACAAATGTTAGAAATGAGAAAAATAAACAATGCACTTTTATAGCTCCACTATCAATATAATAAAGTATAATATAATTTAAATTTTAATAGATAAAAAAAATTATTTTTACTTTTTGAGTTAAAATCTCTTTAAATTTTATTTTAAAGTTAATCAGACAGTTAATATTAACACCTCAAATTTAATAAGAAAAATAGGATCTTAAGAGCATGTTTGGGGTAACTATTTATAAAATTTATAACTTCTCTTAAGTACTTAAAAAAAAATAGTTTTTGAAACTACCCTGCCACCACCGCCCCACCACCATCACCATTGTCACTCCACCATCATAACTACCTCCACCCCCCACCCCCATCGTCCCACCATTATCACTAGCACCACCATTACCGTTGTCACCACCACCTCAACCTTAACAACCACCAACATCGTTGTCACCCCATCACCACCACCTCAACTTCAACAACCATCACCATTATTGTCACCTCATTACCACCACCACAGCCACTGTCCCACCACCATCATCACCACTACCACCACCCCCATCGCCCCACAACCATCACCACCATCACTGTTACCACCTCACCACCGTTGCCACCCCCAACAACCACCGTCGCCACCTTACCACTATCATCGTNATCAATATAATGAATCTTATGTCTATCACCAAATCATAAGGCAAGTTAGAAAACCCATGGTTAAGGCTCTGCACCCTGTTGAAGCAATGAAAAATAAATTTATTTTTTCTACTTTGTTAGAGACAACCTTCTTGAATTATATAAAAAATTCAAGTTCCAAATTCGATCCGTTTACTTGACGGTTTTTAAAATTTTAATCCTTATCCGTATCTATTAATAATTGGGTATCTGATCCGATCTGAAAATTTAAATCTCAACTTTTTTTTTATCCGTATTTGTTAATAATCGGGTATTTGATTCGACCTGAAAAATTGAATCCCAACTTTGTTTTTATAAAAGTTAATAATTTTATCATATTTAAGATAACTTTCAACATAATTTGATCAACCAATCATTCTATTCAGTAATTTTTATTTAATTTCTTGTCAATCTCATTAATAATCTAACTATGTATGTATATGCAATAGCTTCTGATAGACTTTATCTTTATGCACAAAGTTCTCACGAATTGCAAGGTTTTTCAGACACCGATTGGGGTAGGAAACAGAAATGATAGGCGATTTGTTGGTGCCTATTGTGTTTTCCATGGCCAAAACTTGATTACTTAGAGTTGTAAGCAACAACTCACTGTTGCACAAAGCAGTACAGAGGCTGAATACAAGTCTCTGTCAAATACTACAGTAGAAATTCAGTGGCTTCAATCAATTCTTATTGATCTTGGTTTACCAATTCAGCATCCACCAAAACTTTGGTGTGACAATATTGGTGCAACTTACTTAAGTTTTAATTCGGTGTTCCATGCAAGAACAAAACACATAGAAATAGATTTTCACTTTGTGCGTGATCAAGTTCTTCAAAAGAAGTTACAGGTGTGCTTTCTATCATCCAAAGAACAACTAGATGATCTGTTAACCAAGCCCATAAGTTCAGTTTGTTTTCAACTACTCAAGAACAATCTTCATGTCCAAAAACTTCCCATTCAATTGTGGGGGCATATTGAAGCAGATATTTTCAGTATAACTAAGTCTACTACACAACAAGAGGATGAACCTGATCCTTATAAACTCTAGCTATCATATCCTTTTGAATGTTGAGTTGTAGAATTATTCAAACTCTATCAGCTGAGATATTGTAGGACAATTAGACTTTCATTGTTATAAATTTTACATGTTGTGTATATTCTAAAACAATAAAAAAATAGAGAGTTCTAATTCAAAACTCTACTGCAAGAAGAGGTATTATTATATTCTATCTCAAATGTATTATTATATACATTTATTATTATAACCTTATAACTGATAAAATTAAGCTGTCGTAAATATAACAAACATTGATTGAGAATATTTTTGTTAATTTAACATTAATATCATAGAATAATCTCCTAACCAAACAATCGATAATATTAAATAACTATCATCCAACGCGTATAATGTGTATTGCTAAATACTAGATAAAATTATATATTATTTTAATACTTTATTTAATCTTGTCTTTTTTATTTATCTGTATTGTATTAAATTACTAATTATTTTCCGTGCCTAAACACATGAACTAATAAAAAAAAATTGTCAATAATAAACATATTTGTATTCACATCTAAAATCAAACTACAAAAACAGAGAAAAAATAAATGAATTTAAATATCGGTTATAGTGGGCGAGCGAGCTGTGGTAGTGATGGTGAGCGGGCACTGATAATGGTGGAATACGGTGATAGCTTTGATAGATAATGATAATCGATTGTAATGGTGACAGTTATAATTGACAATGGTGATGGTGGTTGTAGGGCAGTAGGGGTGATGGTGGGATAGTGGCAGTGGTGATTGTGGTGGGGTGGTGGAGCTGGTGATGATAGAGGTGTTGATAGGACAGTTTCCAATCACTATTTTTTTTTAAATACTTATAAGAAGTTATAAGTATTAAAAACATTTTTAAAAAGTCACTCAAAATACACCCGTAAGCCCCTATTTTTCATATTAAATTTGGAGTGTTAATATTAGCCGTCAAATTAACTTTAAAATAAAATTTAAAGACATCTCTATCGCAAATAACAAAATTTATTTTGTTTATCTTTTGAAATTTGAATATTATTTTATTTTATTATATAAATATTATTTTATCTAATCCACTCATTTTTAATACAACAACCAAATGAGCCCTTAATGTAATATAAATTCACTTTTTTCATTGATAAAATATGTCATTTTGAATAAAATTTTTAGGCATAAAATCACCATTTCAAGTAACGATTTTAAAAAATGCAGAAATTTTAGAAAATAAGTTTCAAATTGCATTCTTTTGAAAATTAAAATTTGCCCAAAGCATGGTCGTATATGTCTTGGATAAGTATGATTAGTCTGGTGTCGGGCCCCCAGGGCCTCATCTTATGCTCTTATTGGGCTTGATGATTGATCCGGGACAATTATGGGCTAATAGTTGAAAGGGTTTCTTGATCGAGTACGATTGTATTGAACAGTGAACACTAAGATATTTCAAGTGGTAATGACCACGTGTTGAACTTAGATGTTCTGGTTGATCAAAAAAAAAAAAACTTAAATATTCTGAATTTAAATCTTAACAACTCTTTAAAACCTGTTTGATTAGTTAAATAATAATAGAAAATACAAAAAAATGAAAATTTTAAAATTTTTATGTATTTGATTAGTATGAAATGAAAAATAATGAAAAAAAATTCTGCATGGTTTGATTTTCTCACAACTAATTAATCTTTTTTTCTTGCAAAAAAAAACATAAGAAAAAATAAGAAAGTTGTTGTCTATAACCTAACTTTTCATTTTATCCTTATTTTTTTAAAAATATTTAATTAATTATTAATTTAAAAAAAAAACTTGATACAAATTTGACTAATCATATAATCTAATCTAAAAATCTGGGTTTTGAGTCGATCAATGTTCCAGAATTAGGTAAGGAGCAATTTTTTTTTTTAAATAATTTTTAATTATAATACATATTTTTTCTTCTTTAGACCAAGTTAACCTTATTAAGAATAATGCAGACAATTAGAACAATTTTCTACTAACTTTCATTTCTTTCAAATAATAAAATGAATTTTTGTAAAAGTTTTTCAGAAGTTTCACATACTTTACTTTTCATCATCTTTTTCTTGTTAATTAAACGAATCCTTAGAGTTAGATCATGAAAAATTTATCAATCCTAGGCGTGAATGATCTCTCTTGACCAAACTATCCTCGACCGAATTGTAAGAATTAATTAAAATAGACCTGGACTCTTAAAAAAATAAAACGTATCATTTTTTTTGGAAAAAATTATACTCAGATTTTTTAAAATTTATCACATAATTACTTAGACCTTTGACATTTAAAATATTACACACCTTTTACATTTAAAATTTGTACGCATTTAACACTTAGACTCTTGCCGTCAATATCCATTAGTGTACCTAACTTATACTGGTTCCTTAAAGTTGGTAGTCACGGAACACTTAATCATTCGAGTTTAAAATATTATATTTAAATCTTTATTAGTTACGAAAGTTATAAAATCTATTAAACAATTAAATTACTCTAATTAGGGATAGAATATATTGTATCCATCACACTTATTATTATATGTAATTCATATATTTGAGTAACTTATTGACTTAGACATTAAAAAGTCGATCTCCGGAGCTATTCTTTGGTCTCTGACTTTTTTTTTTCAAGTAATCGAAGTCCAATAAATTAATATGTTGGTCGTCCAAATTTTGACATCAATAGTATTGATTATAATTTTTTTAAAAAAAATTTGAATTTTTATTTTTGATTTTATTTGAATAATAACGTAATAAAACATGAATTTTAATTTTAAAATTTAAAATATTTGATATTTTATCTTCAATTGAAATATTTTTAATATAAATGNTTTTTCTTGTTAATTAAACGAATCCTTAGAGTTAGATCATGAAAAATTTATCAATCCTAGGCGTGAATGATCTCTCTTGACCAAACTATCCTCGACCGAATTGTAAGAATTAATTAAAATAGACCTGGACTCTTAAAAAAATAAAACGTATCATTTTTTTTGGAAAAAATTATACTCAGATTTTTTAAAATTTATCACATAATTACTTAGACCTTTGACATTTAAAATATTACACACCTTTTACATTTAAAATTTGTACGCATTTAACACTTAGACTCTTGCCGTCAATATCCATTAGTGTACCTAACTTATACTGGTTCCTTAAAGTTGGTAGTCACGGAACACTTAATCATTCGAGTTTAAAATATTATATTTAAATCTTTATTAGTTACGAAAGTTATAAAATCTATTAAACAATTAAATTACTCTAATTAGGGATAGAATATATTGTATCCATCACACTTATTATTATATGTAATTCATATATTTGAGTAACTTATTGACTTAGACATTAAAAAGTCGATCTCCGGAGCTATTCTTTGGTCTCTGACTTTTTTTTTTCAAGTAATCGAAGTCCAATAAATTAATATGTTGGTCGTCCAAATTTTGACATCAATAGTATTGATTATAATTTTTTTTAAAAAAAATTGAATTTTTATTTTTGATTTTATTTGAATAATAACGTAATAAAACATGAATTTTAATTTTAAAATTTAAAATATTTGATATTTTATCTTCAATTGAAATATTTTTAATATAAATGTAATATTTTAAGCTTAAGGAGTCTAAGTGTTACATGTCTATAAACTTTAGGAAATTTATGAATAATTTACTACCAGATAGATTAACGGATATTGACGACAGAGTTCGAGTAATATGCGTGTTAAAACGTTAAGGGGTTTGTATGTAATATTTTAAATATCACGAGTTTAAGTAGTTAAATTATAAACTTTAGGGGATCTGGTGTAATTTTCCCTTTACTTTTCCGTATGAAAAAGAGGAAAAGAGGAGATTGGAGGTTTTCAACTGATCTGATCCGCTACGATAACGGGGAAGCTAATTGAGATCGATAAGCAAACCGGCGAATCAATCTCAGTGATGAAATAATCAGCAAGAAAAAATGGAAGAAAGCCTTGAAAAACATGCGAAATCTCTAGCAGCTCCAATCATATTCGTCGTCATTATCGCTTTACAGTTTGTCTCCCGATACCTAGAACTACACAAGAAGGTATACACTATATATGAATTTCTCTATGGTTTCTTGTGTATTTTTTATTTTGTTTCTTTGTATCAATGTATTGGAGAATTAGGGCAATTTCGATAGCTGAACGATTGGTTTTGTATTTACGAACTTTTTGGATCGTCATTGGCTTTATGGTTTTGTTGTTCTTTGCTGTATTTTTTTTCCCTTCAGAAAGGATCGCCGAGTGAGGCGGATATTCAGTTGCGCGCCGAGATTAAGCAACTCTTAAAGGAGGCAAGCGCGTTGTCCCAGTGAGTGAATTCTTCGTGAGTTGCATTAATATTTTAATGCATCCCTCAATTTACATCTTGTGTAAAAGCTCAATCAATATATATATACTATTTATTTCCCATGTACAAAGGCACGGAGTAATAAAAAGAAATGGTCAACATATTTATATTTATACTCAAAATTAACAAACATCGAGGAGAAATAAAACAATTTAAGCACCACTTGTAATGGGAGTGAGCGGTGGGCGACAGTTGTGATGGTGAGAGATGGTGATGGTTTGTGGTGGGTAAGACGACGGCCATGGTAGTGGTAGCAGCTGTGGGTGGCAATGTTGATGGTGGTGGTGAGTTTTGAGTGACGATGATGGTAGTGGTAGTTGTGGGTGATAACGGTGGTGGTGGTGGTGGTGGTTTTTGAGTGACGATGATGGTAGTGGCAGCTATGGGTGACAACGGTGATGGTGGATGACAGTGGTAGTGGTGTTGGTGGTGGGACGATGGTGGTGGTGGGCGGCGATGATGGTGGGCAGTGATGATGGTGGGCGGTGATGATAATGTATGATCTTGCTCTCCACTAATAGCATGAGCCAAATGACATCAGTTTGGTAAGGATTTATATATCACCTGTTGCCCCACTGTCGGGACAAAAAAAAAAGGAGGAAGAAGAAGAGATAGACGAAGAAGGAAAGAAACGAGATGAGGGTGAACACTTGTAGTTCCTTACGGCTGCCATCACTATCCGAAGGTGATATTGGGTGGATTTAACTGGATATTAGGTCCTGTCTTACCATATTCTTGTTCTACATTTGTACCTTGTAGCTTTTGCTGTCACGGTATTTCTAGGTTCTGCTGCAAATTCCAATATATCCTTGTCAGATCTCTGTTTCTGATGTTAAATATTACTTATATAGGAAGAAACTGGCTTGACAGCTTGAAGTTCGTGTCTGAATATGACATTCCTTTTGCCAATTTTTTCCCAAAGCAGTTTAGGGTTGATGTATAGGTGCATACAACTAGCATTTTAGTAAAAAAAAAATGCTGAATACTATGGTTGTCATGAAGTTTTCTCTGTTTTGAGCTTTCAGTTTTCGAGATTGTGGTCCATTGTACTCTGTTTTGTTGAAGTTTCTCAAACTTCTAGGCAAAAATAATGGGGGAATTTCATAAATCATTTTATACGTAATGACCCTCTTCAAACCCCCACAATGCTGGAGCCTAGAGCGTGGGCTGCCATTTTTATCAGTACACTATAATAGAATATGTGACATGGAAACTTATGTTTCTTTGTTTATTGCAGGCCTTCAACATTTGCACAAGCTGCTAAACTTAGGAGGATGGCAGCAGCGAAGGAGAAGGAACTCACGAAAAGTATGTAATTTGTTGAGAAATTACATTTTATGAGGCTTTCTGGAGGCAGCTTTTCTTTTATTCTTGTACTATTCTTTTCCTTAGACCTGTATGGAACATGTAGAAAGTTACAGAGGAAAATCACTTGATGCACAATCAAATTGGCTTTCTTGAATAATGGTGAAAATAACAAAATCACGTCGCAGTTGATGATTGGTAGCTTGATTTTTAACTTTGTCAAGGCACATAGACTTTTATAATGAACCTTAAAATTGGTTTGTGCACATCATATAGTTTTATGGGCATGAATTTTGAAGGAATGAGCAAATAAATCAAAAAATGGCCAAATTTTTGGCAATGTAGTTATCAAGGTTCCCTGTGCCCAGAAATGAACCTCCTAGCAGACTGTTGGAGTCTGTCTCTAGTTACTGTGAAGGGAGATAGGGAATTTTGGCTTTTGGGGCTCAAGTTTTTCTTCTTTATGTGGGGGGGGGGAGAGAGAGAGAGAGATGGGCAGGTGAGTAGACATCACATAGGTGGTGAGGCATTATTAGGGGAGAGAGGAAAAGATTCTGTCTATTTTTATCCCATTACTAGTATGCCCTTAACATTAATGATTACTATCTTTTATATCAGTGGTAAAAATGTCCAAAACAAACATAGTAATCATAAATGAGCTGGCTCGGCTCTTATACAGAACGAGCTTGGATAGATTCAACTTGTTGTAAAAAACGAGGGAGCTTGAACGAGGTAAAAACTAGCCGAGCATGAGTTACTCGTTTGCCCTAACCATTTGGTTACGTTTTTTTGGAAATATATTTTTTAACCAAAAATTCAATTCAAAACTTTAATTACTATTATATATATGAATCTTATTATGTAAAAATTTTATTCATAGATATGTGGATACATTCAATTAAGTTTGGGGAGGGGAACAATCTCAAATAAGAAAAGGCAAAAAAACGAACATGAAAAACAACTGCTACTTTAGAAAATAGTTTAAAAAAAAAACATTTAAGAAAAGTGTTAAAAATCGGTACGTGAACCATTTGTTTCAATTGACATTAAAATCCGTGATTCATGAATCACTTAACTTGAAAAATAGAAATAAGAGGATGATTATTAGGTTTAGTTTTTTTCCGCGCTCTACCAACTTGGCTCTGATTGTTCGGTTGGTATGATGAAACACTGGAAGGATGAAAAATAGGATGGATGAATGAAAGTCATGTTTGGTTATGAAGGAAAATTGGAGGAACCAATCTTCCTTCTAACTCATAAAAATCTATCGCTTAATAATTGTATGGAAAAGTGGAAGGAAAACTAATTATGTGTCGAAAAGTAGAAGAAAAGTTAATTATGTATGTTAAAATATAACTTATTACATATTATATATATTTTAATTTTGTATGTGGATGCAAGTAAACCACGAATGTATACTCTACCTTCCATACCAAATATAAAAAAATCAATCCCTTCTATTTTCTATCCCTATTACCAACACAAAGGAGAGAAAGAAGGTTTCTATCGTTGGAGGATAGAAAGTGTATTTCCCCTACCTTTTTTTCCTTCCATTTTTAAGTTGTTTGATCATTATAATGCTCTTGCCGGCTTCCTTTTTCATGTCTCCATTGTTAAGCCTGTCCCTTATCTATACATGCCCATTCATTCCCAAACTTCGGGTGCCTTGACTTCTACCCTCGTGATCTGATCCTTGAGCTCTAGATATCTGTAATGCTGAACCCATGGTTTATCTTAATTGTGATCCCAACTCCCAAGAGTGTTTTATAGAATTCTTAAGAAGAGTGGGAAAAAAAAAAAAAGATTAGTTTCAGAGTTGGTTGTCTATCTTGAATTCATGTTACTGATTTAGTCGACTAAGTTTAGCCTTCGTCTTAGTAGATGTGGTGTTCCTTATCATCTTAGAAGATAAGTTGTAATAAATAGGGAGCAGAATAGAGATGTACATGTGCATGCTTCAAATGGTCAAGGCATAATAGCCTGTGTTAAAGCAATTAGCCCTTTTTCGACCATGCTTGTGAGTTTCATTTGTTAATCCTATCGTAAATTTTATCTTCTGCTTGTTTTGTTCTCACTTTGTCTACTTGGATGTATCTTGTATGGGTGGAAGTTTTTTACTACTTCACATGACATGCAGATCAAGAGTTGCACAGCAAGGAGATGAAATTGTCATATGATTCATATGTAAAATTTCTTATGATATCAAAGGTGATCCTAGGAACATTTTGATGCTTAAGAGGTTTTCATGTTTCCTTTATTCATATTATGAGATATTTATTCATACTGTCACCGCCATACAGGTTTTTACATATTTTGTTCTGATTTTGTGGTTTTGGCGGATTCCTGTTGCTGCCGTTTCTGAGCAACTTGTGCAACCCTTTGGTAATCCTTCTTGTCCCTAGAATTTAAATTTATGTCAGAGGCAATCTTTTGTTCCTTAGCTCCATGAAGTTATGGTGTATGAACTCTAATAGGAATTTATTTACTTATGACTTTGTGACTTTTTAATTTCTTACTCTAGTTGGCAAGTGATAAACTTATGATAGCTCCCACAAGCTTTAAGTCAGGATAAGCAATCATGATTTCATTGATAATAAAAGAAGGTTGAGAAAAGTACAGCATAATTATGATTCAACAAAACTCACCTTTTTTTGCAGGGAAGATATTATCTTGGAGAGCTGGAGGTTCTTTGAACGACAATGTCATGGTAAATGAAGTTCAAATTTGCTGTTCTTACTGTAATTTTTAGTTGGAGAAAATTTATAATGAAGATTGTCCTACTACCAGTCTACCTGCCCTCATAAGTTTCCAAGCCAGGTCAAGAGTTTAAGTTGTCTCAGTTTTTTTTTTTTTCGGTTTTCTTAGAGAGATAGGGGGAGAGAGAATTTTTATGCTTGAAATTTTTAATGGGACAGGGTGCTGTATGGGTGATCCGTGTCCTATAATTCGGGTATAGGTGTATTGGATCTAAGTGTTAGCAGTCTGTTAGGTGACATGAACAACCATACAACTACCAAAATACTGTCTGTGATAGTTCTGCTGAACTTTGTGGGAAACTATGTTGTTCACAAATTTGGAAGATCTATTTGGAGTAATTCTTGCGGAAAAGAAAAAAAGGCTTGTTCATCAATGCACTCATTTTTTTTTGTCTCTTTTTAGTTTTTTACTGTTTTCCTTTATTGTAGGGGCATAAAATTTGTACCGTTATCACAATGCAGCTGCCAGTTTTTTTGTGTGTGAGGTTGTCAATTATGTCTAATGTAATTGCAGGTTGGGATCATACCTTGGTTGGTAGTATCTACCAGAGTTAGCAAATTTCTTTGTCGAAAAGTGTTCAAATAGGAAGAACAAGGGATTTTTTAAGTGGAGAAGGATTCAGAGCAACCTTTTGTTCCTTTTTGTGTCGCCCTGTATTTATCTTCATTGTCATTTTTCAGTAAGCTTGTATGTAGATTCAGTTCAGTTTAGTGATCGGAAGAATCAACCTCTTGTAAAACCTTTTCTCTATGTTTACTGTCCAAATGGAAGAATGAGGTTGACTGGTGTATATTGAATTTTTTTTTTTTGTCGGGTACTATTACTGGGGAGAGGAACAACGAGTTTCAAACCCGGGATCTAGTCCAACAGGGATGATAGCCATTAGGCCAACTGTTAACCTTGTTGTATATTGAATTTATATGCATTAATTTTATGATCTTTGGAATTTGACATCTTCCAATATTGTTTTTCCTATAATGGATGAACTGTGTTTCACATTGCACGTGCTACCTACTTTATTGACAAAGGTGGGGGGATAATTACAACTGACAGGTCCTATGGTCTGGACTGATTTCAAAGGGTTCCTCTATGGTTTCAAGTATTTATATCGTGAACCCTCTAGTTGGTGTTGAATTTTAAGGGTACCCTTCTTCGTCACGATGAATCGATGGTGATGGTTGCGATGATGTCATTGATTTTTTTGATCTCAAAATACCCATTTTGCCATTATCACTAATGTTAAACTTTTTTATTTGAAAAGAATACTAAACCAACCCATTGTTAAAGATGGATGATTCAATCGAGGAAAATATGAGAATCTTCAAATTGACAAAATTCAGATAAAGTTTTGTAATGGTTGATAGTTCATCACTGATGATCAGTAATACCATATTAATACCTTTTTATGTGATCAATAGTGCAATATCATAGTTTTAATCTTTTGTTTTAATAAAGTTGAGTACACAATCATTTAAAATACTTAAAATTAAGCAATATACAAATAATTGAGTGCAAAATAGGAAAATAAAGAAATTGTTGAATTTTTTTTTTTTTTAAGAAATGGATATGCAGATATGTCACTCAATATATTCGCCAGGAAATATTATCTCTCTGCACCACACAACTATTTGTATAAGAATCCATTGCACCTACATTGGGGTTGAAACTAAGGTTTTACCGTGTGCTTAGGACATTGAAGGATAAGTTTAGCCCCACCGAACTATCACAGAAGTTGATAAAATCCGATGATCCAAGTTCTTACTCACTAGACCAACCGCTTGATACGTAGGATAGCGAAAAAACGTTGAACAAAAATAGGTGTATTGTTTCGGATTACGTTGTTATTTTTTTATTTGATTGAGAGAGTGCAATCTCAAAAAAATTATATTTTATAGTATAAATTAACAATTTGAAGATTTTTTAAAATATAAAGTGTCATTCACCCTAGATTTTATTAATATTTGGGATATTACATCCACTCTATTACACTTCCCCGCAATTTAAGACAAAAAAAAATGCATCTTACCACAACAAACTACTAGTAGCGAAACATTGAAGCCATCAAAACTCCATGAAGGGGCGATGACTGATGTTGAGGATAAATCTCAGCACCCAGCTCACTGATGTTTACTATTAACTTCAATCCCCAACAAATCAAGCGTGGCTAGGAGAGGTTGCCAACAATGTTTCGAAGCAGCTTGACCCAATAGTCTGTAATGGTTGATTCATGTCATCAACGATTTGAAAATTAATACGCTCAAAATCCAAAAAGATTGTTTGAGATCATATATTCTCTTTTCACTTGCAAAAAATGTCAAATGCTTTGGTTATCAACTTCTTTTCCTTTTATATTAATGTTTTGTTTTTTTGTTTTTATCAATAACTCAACCCAATTATTGACAGCCTCCAACTTCCGCTCTATCTCCTTCAAGAAATCCTAACTATTTCGAAAGCCCATCAACCCGTTGATGATTAGCCACATCAACAAGTGCAACTTCTTTCCAAATAATAAATATTAAAAATGTAGAGAAAAATAATTGAAATTTATTAATATAACAAAATAAATTTTCAAATAATGAATGTCACTACAATTTTTGAACAGTAAGCTAATGCAACCCACTACAACGAAAGAAAAAAGCCTCGAATCTAAGTTAAAACTTTGTTGCTTGCTTCTTGGTTCTTATAAATGAAAACCAACACCTATTTATAAATCTTTCATCTTACCATGAATGAGTATGATATTACCAAATATTTATTATACATTTATGGTGCCTCTAAAATCTTTTGTGCAAATATCTAATCTTTTAATATGTATAAGAACATTTTAAGTTTTTCTCATACTTTTTCTTATATTCCTAGAATGTTCTTTAGAGAGTTTAAATAGGAAATTTTTTTTTTAAGAATCCTCTAAAATATTATTTTTAGAGATCTTAAAATTAAAAAACTAATCCTAAGGTTCTTTGAAATTTTCAAGAAGATGGGATGTTAGAAAAAGAATACTAAACCCACCCATTGTTAGAGATGGATGATTCAAATTGAGGAAAATAGGAGAATCGACAAATTGAGATAATCCAAATAAAAATTTGTGATGGTTGATATCCACTTCTACGAGTCAACTCCAATTTAAGTAATGAAAGTTATGCATCGAAAATAGATCGTTAGTTCATCACCGATGATCAACAATTTTGGGTATCGAAAGGATACTATTCCAAATCGTTGGAATTAGATCTTAGGACAAATGACAGTTTGCATCTCAAAANAATCAATAATTTTGGGTATCGAAGGGAAACTATTCCAAATCGTTGGAATTAGATCTTAGGACAAATGACAGTTTGCATCTCAAAAAATTTAAAGCATTTCAATTCACACACTAAAAAATTAAAACTAGGAAAAAATTTAATCACACCCTTCTAATTTACTATATCTTCAAAAATACTCTCTATATTATCAAAAACATCATTGACGCCCCTTCTAGTTTATATTTAAACACCACACATACCCCTGTCATTAAAATACCAAAAANCTTCTAATTTACTATATCTTCAAAAATACTCTCTATATTATCAAAAACATCATTGACACCCCTTCTAGTTTATATTTAAACACCACACATACCCCTGTCATTAAAATACCAAAAATGCCCCTTCATAAACTCCAAAACAATCTTTCTACATAAAATTCGAGCTGATTAAAATTATGTTTTCTACATATTAAANAATGCCCCTTCATAAACTCCAAAACAATCTTTCTACATAAAATTCGAGCTGATTAAAATTATGTTTTCTACATATTAAAATTTAAGCCGATTAAAATTTGATTTAAACTGATTAAATTTTAATTTTTTTACGTATTAAAATTCGAGCTAATTTGAGCTTTACTTGAACTATTAGTGCCGATTAAAATTTATATTTTTTTACTTATTAAAATTTGTGCCAATTAAAATTCGATTCAAGTTTGTTAAAATTTATTGTTTATGTATTAAAATTTAAGTAGATTAAAATTTATATTTTTTATGTATCAAAATTCAGACTGATTAAAATTCAACGCAAATTAATTAAAATTTGATTCGATTTGATTTTTAATCGGTTCAAATTTTAATACATAAAAAATATAATTTTTAATCAACTTGAATTTTAATAAATAAAAAATAAATTTTAATTAATTCGAATTAAATTTTAATCTGTCTAAATTTTAATATATAAAAAAACTTAAAAAAATAGAGGGGATCTTATTAAAGATATGTTTATCTAGAGGGGGTGTGGATAAATTTTTTTCATAAATATATCATGGGCAATTTAGTAAAATTGTATTCTAATTTAATACTTTTAATGTGATAGAGGGTGTTAGTGAAAATTCAAAAAATTGAGAAAGTGTCCTTGAAAATATAATAAATTAGAAGGAATGTGGCTGAAATTATCTCTTCAAACTACGATATGACTCTATTGATCACATANAAGTGTCCTTGAAAATATAATAAATTAGAAGGAATGTGGCTGAAATTATCTCTTCAAACTACGATATGACTCTATTGATCACATAAAAAGGTGTTAATATGATATGCTTTAATAAAGTTGAGTACAAAATCATTTAAAATACTTAAAATTAAGCAATATACAAATAATTGAATGCAAAATAGGAAAATATAAAAACTATAGCAAAATAATATTTTTTGGCATAAGAAATGATTATGCACATAGGTCACTCTACATATTCGTCAAGTAATATTGTTCAACGGCGTCACATAGCTATTTGCATGAGACACCAACGCACCCGGAGCCAAGCTTTAGCCTGCGGGGGCCATGGTCCCCACTCAACTTTTTAGAATTATATTTTATACTTCTAAAATTGGCCCTCTCAAGTTGAAAAATTATATTTCAACTCAAAATATATTCTTGTTTTTCACTTTGCTTGACCCAGTTTTGTGAACTGTTTTAGTTCAAAATGTAACAATTTGAGCACAATTAAAATTTACCAATTTGTGCAAAAACTTAGCAATTGAATAATTAATGGTGCAACAAAAATTTTGATAGCTCAACAAATGGCTCTATTGAATGAATTTTTCTGGCTATGACACTATTCGGGCCCACTCAGGATAAAATCCTAGCTCCACCCTTGATCGATATTGGAGTTGAAGTTGAGGTATTACCGCATGTTCTAGTAATTGAAAATTAGGTTTAACCCTGCCGAGTTGCTGAAGTTATGACACCTCGAATCCAAGTATTGGACAAGAAAATCTAAGTTTTAACCCACTGTACCAACCACTCGATAGTATAGTAAAAAAAAAAATAAGTTTTAACTCATTGTACCAACTGCTCAATAGTATAGTAANTCTAGTAATTGAAAATTAGGTTTAACCCTGCCGAGTTGCTGAAGTTATGACACCTCGAATCCAAGTATTGGACAAGAAAATTTAAGTTTTAACTCACTGTACCAACCACTCGATAGTATAGTAAAAAAAAATTAAGTTTTAACTCACTGTACCAACCGCTCAATAGTATAGTGAAAAAATGTTGAACAAAAATAGGTTTATGGTTTTGGATTACATTGTTTTATTTGATTGAGAGAGTGCAATCTCAAAAAAATTATATTTTATGGTATAAATTGAGATTTTGAATTTTCAGAGTCTAAAATGTCATTCACCGTAGATTTTATGAACATTTGGTTTATTACATGCAACAACGGGCTAGGCCGCTCCTAGAAACTCACAATATCGGAAGTGATTAATGAGTNTTTATGGTTTTGGATTACATTGTTTTATTTGATTGAGAGAGTGCAATCTCAAAAAATTTATATTTTATGGTAGAAATTGAGATTTTAAATTTTCAGAGTCTAAAATGTCATTCACCGTAGATTTTATGAACATTTGGTTTATTACATGCAACTACGGGCTAGGCCGCTCCTAGAAACTCACAATATAGGAAGTGATTAATGAATNTAGATTTTATGAACATTTGGTTTATTACATGCAACAACGGGCTAGGCCGCTCCTAGAAACTCACAATATCGGAAGTGATTAATGAGTGTACGAATAAAAACTGCAAAATCTATTAATAAGGAAGAAAGTCAATAGTGTCAATGGTGTTAGTAGCTAGTGAGATTTCCTTTAATGCATTTTTAATTAATTTTACTCAATAACATACGAATAACATGTCTTTCTTCATGTGAAAGACAAAGAAGAGAAAATAGATAACAATTGTATATTGTTTTGGTATTTTTTCATATACATAAGAAGGTGTATTTATAGTACAAGAAAATAGTAAAGTATCCTAGACTAACCAATGTGGAATAAACATTAAACATATATACATTAACATTTCTCTTCAAACTCACGGAGATACAGTAGAAATCAACTTGAGTTTAATAACCAAATCATGAAATCGGCTCGACGAATGTGTCTTAGTGAAGATGTCAACAGTCTGATCAAATGAAGAAATAGAGAGAAGATGAACTATGCCTCAAGCCACATGTCGTCTTACCTTATGACAATTAATCTCAATATGTTTGGTGTGATCATGAAAAACATCATTGCGAGAAAATCTGTATCACACTCTGAATTGTCACAATAAAGAATAGTAGCACCAGAATGAGAGACACCTAAATCTTTTAAGAGCCAATGAAGCCAAAGAAGCTCTTGGGTAGTGTCAATAAGAGCACAGTACTCTGCCTCGGTATTGGATCGAGAGATAACAGATTGTTTCTTGCTATGCCAAGAGATGAGAGAGTCACCTAGAAAGAAACACTAATGAGTGATAGAACGACGATCAGTATGATCTCCTGCCCAGTCAACATCAGAATAAACACGTAGCTCGAGAGATAAGTGAGTGGAGTAATGAAGACCATGAAACATAGTACCTTTAATGTATTGTAGAATTTGAAGAACAACAACATAATGATTAGAGTGAGGGACAATCAAAAATTGGCTAACAAGATGAACAACATAGGCTATATCCGAGCGAGTAATAATGAGATACACAAGAGTACCTATCAACTAATGGTAAATAGTGGCATCAGAGAAATGTGTGCCATCCATGGGAGTAAGTCGAACATTTTGCTCTAATGAGGTAGGTAAAGTCTTGCAATTAGTGAGTCCAACACGAGTAAGAAGATCAGATGCATACTTGGCTTGAAAGAGATATTACCCACTAGAGTCAGACGCGATCTGGAGGCCCAAGAAATGGCTAAGAGAACCATAATCCTTCATCTCAATGTGTGTGTGGAGAAGAAGTTTGAGATCAGTTATACCAGGAACATCATCCCAGTGATAATCATATCATCAACATAGAGAAGTAGAAGAGTAGTGTCATGTTCAAAATTACGAACAAAGAAAGTTGAATCATAAGGACTAGAAGAGAAACCAAAATCTCTAATGGTAGTAATAAACTTTGCAAACCAGACTCTAGGGGTTTGCTTGAGGCCATATAGTGCACGACAAAGTCAACAAACATGATGTGGCGAATGAGGATAGCCAGAAGGAGGTTGCATGTAGACTTCCTAAGTAAGGTCACCATTTAGAAAGACATGTTTGACATCCATCTGATATAATTTCCACTGGCGGGTCGTAGTAACAACTGGTAGGCTTCGAACTCAAGTAAGACAAGCAACGAGACCAAAAGTTTCCTCATAATTAATACCATACTCTTATGTAAAGTCCTTGGCCACTAGACGAGCCTTGTAACGCTCAGTAGAGCCATCAGATCGAGTCTTGATCTTGTAAATTCATTTACAACCAATAGCCTTTTGGTTAGGAGAAAGATCAACTAAATCCCAAGTATGTGTGTCAGGTAGTGCCTGCAATTCCTCTATTATTGCTTGTTGCCAATGAGGGTTAGAGCTAGCCTCATGATAAGAGTGAGGCTCATGTTGAGATAAAATAGTAGAAAAACAGTGATAATTATGTAAATGACCAAGAATGTTTCTTACCCGAGTGGAATGACGTTGCGGATGAGCAAGAGACTGAGTAACAACAGGGAGTGGTGTAAGGGGTTCAAAAGCTAAGTCAAGATCACTATTAATATGTAGTGGGGTAAGAATAGGATCAACAGGCAAGATAGAAGCCTCTTGATGGTCCATAGATGGGAGCTCTGATGAGTCTGGATATGGGTCATGAGGATATAGATCCATAGATGGATCAATAAAACGTAAAGAAGTAAGGGTAGATGAAAGCTAAAATNTAGATGGGAGCTCTGATGAGTCTGGATATGGGTCATGAGGATATAGATCCATAGATGGATCAATAAAACGTAAAGAAGTAAGGGTAGATGAAAGCTAAAATTGAGACAATGAGAAGAACATCTTGTATTCCTAGAAGACAACATGTCGAGAAACACGAAGACGCTTGGAATATGAACTCCAACAACGATAACTCTTATGTTCAATCCCATAACCCAAGAAACAACAAAGATGTACCCGAGGCTCCAACTTGGTACATTCAAACGGCTGGAGTAAGACAAAACATGCACAACTAAAAATTCGAAGAGAGTGTAATCAAGGAAAGTGTTATACAATCGCTCATATGGAGATTGATTCCCAATAATAGGAGAGGGAATATGATTGATTGTATAGATGGCAGTAAGAGTAGTTTCACCCCAAAAACGCTTAAGACTCGAAGAATAGATAAGAAGAGCATGAACAATATCAAGAATATGATGATGTTTATGCTCAACACGTTCATTTTGTTGAAGGAAATGCAAAATTAAACCCATCACCTCTACCACAATCATATAACACACAAAACCCACTATCATAACCTCTTTTCTGATGATGTTAAACGACAAGATGTTTTTGTCACCATTATGTTTCGCGAGTTCCTTTTCGACAATAACGAACTCTCTCAGATTTCATTTCTTAATTCTATTATGATTAAATTTGTTCAAACCAACCCGCTAGTTTGATTATAAATTTTTCAATTTCACTACCAACTAGGCAGTCGCTGAAGTCTACAAGCTCACTCAGAAGGTAACTGGTTTCAAACTAGATCAAAGAAACAATGGATTCCCTATCTCAATAGCACTTAACAAGGTAAAGTATATGCCATCTTCATGGGGTTTTATATTAAGGATTATTTTGGAGTTTATTAGCGGATTGAGATTCTGGTTACGATCACAAGGTTTAAACCCTCTTTTGTTTATTGGGTCATCAATGAAGTGAAAGTTAGTGGTGTCATTGATTGGGTTATTAGGGAGGGGGTGGTGGTGCGGTACTGTATGTAAGAAATGGTGGCAGTGTGGTCTTTGCAGGTTGGCCTGAACAAGAGAGAGAGAGAGAGAGGGAAGAGAGGGGCAGTCTATTATATAGAAAAGAAAAAAAAAAGGGAGGGGGGAGAAGAACATTGAGAAATAAGGGTAAATCCACCATTCAATTTGACCTATAATGGCATTTTAGCCAGCGAGCTATTTGATGTAAAGGTAAATAAGTCATTCAACTTGCACAAACAATAGCATGTTAGATCATTAACAATGTCTACAGGGTAACTTGTTATTTCTAAAAGAATCTTGTATTATGAAACTACTCTTTGGCTTGTCAGCAAGCACCACCCACAACAAAGTGTGGATGACGCAAATATATAAAAAATATATTCTAAAAGGAGATGTTCGTAAAATACATTATTATTATTACAGTGATGTTCTATATTTAGTGTATCACTGTAACATTATGTATAAATAGTTTATAATATATTCTCTCTCCTCTTATTATTTCTCACTTCTCTTGTCCATTATTTGTTTTTTCCTCTATTTTT
The DNA here is from genome assembly GCA_963454935.2 of Ilex paraguariensis. Taxonomy (NCBI): domain Eukaryota; kingdom Viridiplantae; phylum Streptophyta; class Magnoliopsida; order Aquifoliales; family Aquifoliaceae; genus Ilex; species Ilex paraguariensis. The sequence continues at coordinate 245,965 of CAUOFW020009758.1, forward strand.
TCTCTCCCTTTATTTAAGGGTATCAATAAAAGTACAAAATATGTAAAATAATATTTAAAAGTAGTATTAAAATATATAAAATCTGTTTGGGTATATATTAAAAAAATCAGTAGCTAAAATTAAAAAAAAAATACACTTTCGAATGGTTAAAGTACATACCAAAACTTTGGTTTTGTAGTAGGTACCAAAACTTTTATTCAATACAATAGAATTACCCCTTACTGCCGTATTGTTTTTCTCTATAATGGGCAAATACTAAATAGTGTTTCAGATTGCAGATGCTTGTTTATTAAACAAAAGGCAGGGGAAAATTACAATGAGAGTCACAACCTAGATCCTATCTTCTTGCTCATGAGAATCGAACAGGATGAATTTCACTGAATACATGCAAATAAAAAGAACAAAACCCAAACAAAGAGGAACAAACAATAATCTATAGGGAGACAAAATTGTTAATAATGTTTTGTTATTGCCATAGGTACTAAAAAGGAAACATTGCTGCTGCTAGCAAAACTTCCCCAAGAGGAGATGGTTGAAGGTAATTAATATTATTAATCTGATCAGCACCTTGATACCATAGTAGGTTATTATCATCATCACCTTTGATTTCCTCCATCATCAAACCCGGCACCAGCGAGACACCACCACCGGTACCACCATTATCATTGATTCCGGCATCAACTCGAGTCGTAGATACTGCCTTTGCCTGAATGTCCAACTCCATTAATGGATCAAAATAATAGTACTCACTTGTTGTGATTTCTTCTTTTCCATTGACCACCTGCAAAAACTCAACTCTATCTCTCACGGTCTCCAATTTGCACTCTATCACCTTCAATAAATCCCTCAGGGACTGTTTCGAAAGCCTGTCAAGCTGGTGGTCGTCGTCTCTGTTCGGAAAAACCACCTTTCTGGAAGATTGTTTTTTCCCAGTATGATCATGATTATATTCTTTATAGTTGTGGATGAGAGCTTTCAAGTCTCTGGGATTCTCTGGCCAAGTCTCGACCTCCCCGTCTGGCCCGAAAACAACTGCGCACGCTTTGATGTCGCACAATACTGCAAGTTCCATTGTCTTCCTCAGGACACAGTCCTTTCTTTTCTTGAAACTCAGTCTTTGAACTCTGTCGTTGCCCACTTTTCTCATTTTAATCTTCGTAGGCACCATCTTGTTAATGGGTTGGGTTGTGTTACAACTTCTAACTGGCTTATATATACAGAGAGAATTACTGTTGTAGCAAGTAAGAAATCTTTGGAGAGAGAGAGTGTAATTACCTTATTAATGAGACATTTAGTAATGGAATCTCGTGCTTTTTGTAAGTTTCCTTTTTTCACACTGTTACCTTTTTCTCTCTGTCTCCCCAAACCAAAGGTAGGTTAATGTTCGGCGTTACTTATATTTTGGTCAAATTACACTTCAACCCTTCAACTATGGCCAAGATATCACGTCACCTCTTGAATTATTGTATATTTTTTTTTTTTATAGAATTTGTTGGAAAAACTTTGTACCGGGTGTTATCCATGGGACAATGTGAAAGTACTGGCTTAAGTGAAATTCTAATGTGAAAATTATAATAATTAAAAGAGCAATATGAAATGAGAACTATCATTAAGGGGTTAAAGTATAATTTATCTTTGTAATTTTTCAACGATTAATTGTCATTATGAGTCAGGGAATCGAATCAAATAAAATCTAAAAGATTGACGACCAAAAATAAAAAAAAATCTGAAAGTGACGTCGTATTGAAAGCAGAAATCTTCTTTCCTTATTTTACGGAAGTCAATGTGAATGGTCCATGCTACCCTCACTCGTTGCCGCCTCAGGCTATATTAATATAATGAGAAGAGGGTACTTAAGTCATCTCAGTTGTTGACGGGAGATTTATTTTTATCGATTAAATTAGGAAGGGCCATTGATTGGTACTAACATACAATTAAATTTGTCTAAATTTATTTAATAAATCTTATATCCTAAATAATTTGCCAAATTTTTATGCATAGAATGTTTACCGGAATTAGTGGACCCTACTGATCCACCCACCCAGATTGATTTAAAATACAAAATTTGATAAATAATTTGATCAGCATAGCATTACTCTTTCCCTTACACTCGTCATTTGTCTCCGTGTCTCTCTCTTTAAAGATTCAAGTCTGGTTATATTACAAAATTGGTTGCACATCTATATCTATATCTATATTATTTATAAATGTCAGTACACTTGAAATATTTTTATTTAATCCTAATTATTATTATAAAATCAATTTTACCCACATATTTACTTTTCATTCAATTTTTATTTTCTCTACCTATTAGAAGCCTAAGTTATTTTAGACTCTTTTGTTAGTAGTATTTGATTTCTAAATTCTTTTGGAATCATTTATTAGTAGTATGCATCCATACTATTTTGTTATATATGTGTCTTTTTATATACAAAAATAAAGTCTAATTTATATTCTATTATTATATACATGTAATTGTCAAAATAAATTTTACTGTCAAATATTTGTCATACTAGCAGGTGCCCTTTGTGATGCACAAAATTTGTTTTTCCCTTCGTCACTTTGTTTCATCTTTTTTTAACCCTTATATTACTGAAAAATTATCCATTTGTAAATTAAAATAATACTGTTTAAATATGAAAAAGTGAAGAAAGATGAGTGAAAATTTAAATTAAAAGAGTTTAAAAAGATAGTGGAAATAGTTGTAAAAGATGGAATAATTTGGTTGGAAGGATTTACTTTAAAAATCTAGAAAATAAGCATATGGGGAGGGAAGACTTCTCAAACCCTCTCATCCAAAAAAAAAAAATGTTATATATATTTGATTTTTTTTTAATATGCAACAATATCATAATATTATAATATAAATAATAATTTACAATTTAATTAATCTCTTTGACAAAAAATAGAATAAATCAGTAATGAAAATAAAAATTTATTATTTGACACATAATTTATTATTCAATTAAATTAAATATATAATAAAACAAATATTATTTAAATATGTTTACATAGTTACTCTAAAAGTAAGTATCAGTGATGAGTTAATTTTTGGATGAACAATGTTTACTTATAAAAAAAAATAATAATATTTGGTTATGCGGAAAAATGATCACATTTTTCTTTTCACTCTCTTTTTCGTTGCTTCTTTCTCATATAAAAAATCTGCTTTTTATAGGCAGAGAATACATGATCCATCAAGGAGGGCAGTTGGGGTTAGGGAGAAGGGAAGTAATGGCAGTGAGTCATCCAGTCCAGCTCCATTGGCATCCCAAAGCCAATCTCTTTTTTGATTTTTTTGCAACGTACTTTATTTCAAATATTTCCGGTTGCATCTTGTTTAACAAGTAAATGACTCTGTATGATCTTGCTCTCCACTAATGGCATGAGTTGCACAACCCCCCCCCCCCCCCCCCCCCCCCCCCCCCTTCTCGGCAG
>CAUOFW020009758.1:249417-260431 GCA_963454935.2 Ilex paraguariensis
CCCCCCCCCCCCCCCCCCCCCCGCCGGTCTTCTTGGCAGGGGTAAAAAAATAAATAAATAGAACTATAGAAAAAGAGAGATGAAAGAAGGGAGAAAAGAAAGAAAGCACGATGAACATTTGTAAGGTATATTTGGATTACGGGTTAAAAGGGGATAACTCTAGTAAAATATGATAAAAAAAAATATATGTGGGATTCATATATCTCATGTTTGGTAAGTAAAAAATGTATTGAAAATTTCATTTGGATTTTATCTCAATCCGGTTTTAAAAATCAACTTTAATCCATGCACATATTCTCTTTGCCTTCTCTCTCTCTCTCTCTCTCTCTCTCTCTCGTGTCTGTTTCGTCTTTTCCTCCTGTTTTTTCATATATTTGATTGTTTTTTTTCAATAAATTTGTTTTGTCAAAACAAGGCTCTGCTAACATACCTCAAAAAGATCTATAAGTCTTCTTGAGCAAGATAACTAATTTAAATAATAAACTAACTTTAATAAATCAATATCCTATTTGGACTAAGATTAATTAACAACTAATCAATAGTTCTCGTAACATATGAACACCCATCTAGAAGATATGAAATTATAATACTTTTAAAAATTATATGTAAGAAAGATTTGTTTGAAATTGGTTAAAGACAAATTTATAAATCCAATATTGTGTTGGATTGGATATGTTTTGGACAAAACAACCAATGGTACCATATCTCATCACCTTTNTAATAAAAACTTGAATTAATTCTCAATAGTTCTCGCAACATATGAACACCCATCTAGAAGATATGAAATTATAATACTTTTAAAAATTATATGTAAGAATTTGTTTGAAATTGGTTAAAGACAAATTTATAAATCAAATATTGTGTTGGATTGGATATGTTTTGGACAAAACAACCAATGGTACCATATCTCATCACCTTTCTCTAAATCTCACAGAAGTACTTATGTGTTATCCAACACTGAAAATAATATGATATAATCATTCAATCCTAACCAGTCTAATGATAAGTGGGTTTAGATTGGATAAGAAATGATATTTTGTTAAATCTCCAATTCAGTCTAACCTTGTCATCCAAACACACCCGTAATTTTGCATGGGAATTATCACTGTTCCAATGTGATATTGGCGAGCACTGCTATGTTGTTCAAATCAAAACNCAAATCTCACAGAAGTACTTATGTATTATCCAACACTGAAAATAATATGATATAATCATTCAATCTTAACCAGTCTAATGATAAGTGGATTTAGATTGGATAAGAAATGATATTTTTTCAAATCTCCAATTTAGTCTAACCTTGTCATCCAAACACACCCGTAATTTTGCATGGGGATTATCACTGTTCCAATGTGATATTGGCGAGCACTGCTATGTTGTTCAAATCAAAACCCAAATCTCTTAAATCCCAAATGCATGTATACTACACATTATTTTGTGGGTCCTAAAAAATTAAATTTTTTCATTCAATGTGTGGTGCACATACAGTTGAGCAACATAATATTTCTCGATATTCGCCGAAAAACAAAAATCCATGGCTGACTACTCGGTCTTATGACACCCCAGATAGTGAATCTGGCCATTCACTTGAGATGACAACTAGTCATTTTGGGGTACTTGGTTGCCAAAACATCANTTTTTTTCATTCAATGTGTGGTGCACATACAGTTGAGCAACATAATATTTCTCGATATTCGCCGAAAGACAAAAATCCATGGCTGACTACTCGGTCTTATGACACCCCAGATAGTGAATCTTGCCATTCACTTGAGATGACAACTAGTCATTTTGGGGTACTTGGTTGCCAAAACATCAAGGCCACCTCTAAAGATGAGGATCAATCCAACAGGGGGAGAGGTAGGAGGATTAAGGGCAGATTTATAGATGCCTAAGGCGCACACACACACAAGCAGACAATTTCAACAAAGAATGGGCAAAGGAACTGACCAACAATAACTTTGAAGAGAGAGCAAGCGTCTAGAGAGTGCAGAGCAAAGGGTGGGCTGGAGATTGTACCACGCATTGAGATTATGGTGTTATGAGGCGAAGGAGAAGTAGCCAAGAGAGCTTGAGCAAATATAAATCCCACCACCAGCTCAATTTGCAATTCGACAGAGACGTTATAAGCGTTTCCTGGCAGAGCATCCATTCCACATTGACAATCAGGCCAAGTATCCTAGTGGTTTGCCCATTCTACAGGTGACAGAATAGGTCCTCCACAGTAAGTCTACTTTGATGAGATTCACCATGTCCGGCTACATTAGTTTGCAAACGGTTCAAGCAGCACTAAGAAGATCCATAGCAACAAGTTGGAAACTAAAAGCCCCTGTGCTAAGGGTATCCTGGGCCAAGAATATTCACATCATGAAGAATTTCAAATTTGTATAGAATCTAGAGATTCCAGAGGGCCATTTAGACTTACAACTCTAAAACAGGGGCAACAAATCAAGAACAATATTTTATTCAAAGTCAAAATATAGCACCAAGTCTAGGCCACACAACCAGGTGAATAAAACCATATAAACTTACCCACAATCAGGTGAATAAAACCATATGAACTTGTGAACAAGCACCCCTTCAAATTGTGATACAAGTTGAGCATAATGTGGTAGCTAATGGTTGAATGTGCAATGATCTGATGGCACATCAAATCACATGTTTCTGCAAACTTTTAAGGGCCATTCACCATGTATCTGCAATAATCGAAGTGATTATGTGGATAGATGGAAAATGTCGGCAACTGATACAGCTTGATGTTTAGCCTTGTAATTTGCGGCTTTTCTTTTCTGCAATGCCTGACTGAGTAAATCTCTGTCTAAGGACTTGTAGAACCTCTTCTACTTTTACGCTTTTGAGAGCTAACAAAACCATGGCATGGTAGAGCACATCTCCCATCTCCGAGGCAGTCCGTGATTTGTCCTCATTCTCCTCCAGCGTTCGGCATAACTCATCAGCCTCTTCCCTGAAAGAAAGATGTCAGACAAATCCTACATTATAAAAGAGGGGATGGCATTTTTCGTCCCCTTACTGTTCACAGTCACTATGGCCCCACAATAAGGTCCAAGGTAAATAATCCCAGCTTCACCGTGATTTATTGGCTTAGCTTGGCTCACCTAAGTAGGCCATTGTAACGACTTTCACAAAAGAGAACTTTATTTAGCCATGACCTATTTTATTGTAAGCCAACTCTTCTCCCTTTCTTTGTGGATCTGATGTGGGACTCCCTTCATCCAACATCTTTTATGTAGCTACATTGCTTCACTTTTACTTCCATTGTGGCGATGGTGGATTTCTTGCAAACAGGAAGATTAAAGATTCTCGACTACATAATATAAAATAATCTTGGTCATTTATGCAATGTCTAGAGTAGGGGTGGCAATTGAGTCATGTTGGGTCATGGTTAAATTGTGCAATTTCGTATTTGTGTCCAATATTAATCAATTTTAACCTAATACATTTAATTAATTGGGCTAGAAGTCCTACATTCTGGAAAAAGAATTTGGGTAGATGTCATGGCCATAATTCGACCTGGTTATTATTTGTCTTGTTTGAATTAACCTGTATAACTCGTAAATTAAAATCCAATACTAAAATCTCATTATTTTTCCAGCAAACACATGCTGATAAATTTTCATTGAGGTCCATATAATAGAAAAAATAAGTAAAAAAAATCCTCTCGTTTACAACAATTCATGTCAATACTTGACAAAAATGACAAAATTCAGTCATTTACTCATAATACTAATTAAAGAGGTTTGTTGTGTTATATTCGACTTATTCATCTTTGACATTAACATGATCCTATTATAATTTCATGTTAGAAGGCTGAGTTGTTTTCGAATTCTTGTTAAGAAATAGTCAACCTCAACCTTCTAATTATATCGCGGTTTCGAGTCAAATTAACGTGTTGCGATACCATAAGTGTCACCCTAAGCATGAATCATATGGGTATTATATATGAATGTGAATATGAACTCAATTTGTTCGGTGTGTCTAATGAGTAGACAATGTTCAAGCTCGACTCGTTCATTGAACGAGCTCCATATCTGTGCTCAAACTTGATAGGCTTGTGCGACTAGGGGTAGCACCTAGACAAGTCAAATACCAGAGGGGCTCCGAGGATCGACCTTTAGATACTTAAGTCAGAAAGAGAACTAAAGAAGAAAGAATTCAACTTGAATTTTGTTTACTTACCTAGTTGATCCCTATTAATCCCCTTTTATAGGTCATTTTGTTAGGCCGTTGCAGGATTCTTATCCATCGTTTGAATTGAGGTGGTTCCAATAATAAGGTAGAGCTAGACTCCTCACTGGGGTGAAAGTCTTTAGCTGAGTTGAACTAGTCAAAGCCGTGTGCAAGTAGGACTTCAATCATGCTCGAGAGGCAAGCTGGCCATCGTGGGAGCTAGCAAACTACAGTTCAGCCGAGCTCGTGCCAAAACTCCCGTTATTAGTTGCCCCGCGGTTTAACTCAGCGTAGCTTGGCACGTATTCCCTTATTTAATGCATTTGTCCGTTCATGCCTTGAGAAACGGAACATGAGGCGTGCGGATGTAACCGCCAAATNCGCCAAAACTCCCATTATTAGTTGCCCCCTCGGTTTAACTCAGCGTAGCTTGGCACGTATTCCCTTATTTAATGCATTTGTCCGTTCATGCCTTGAGAAACGGAACATGAGGCGTGCGGATGTAACCGCCAAATATCTGTTATGGAGCCCAGTATTTAAACAAGTCTCTTCCATCATCTTCGGCACTTTTGCAAGAATTGAAGAAGCTCTGCTACGCCTTATCTTCTCCGCCTTGATCTTTCTTCTTCATCTTGATCTTCTTTGCTAAACCTTTTCAAACTGGAGCGCATTAGGTGGAGCCACATGTTTCAATTTCATTTAATTGCTTTTGCTTCTTAGGGTCATACTCTTGATTCCTTAGGTTTCTTCGTAGATTAATCCAATAGAGTCCGACTTGAATTGGTCCTTGAATCTTGTCTTTCTTTATTGATCAAAGCCCTAGTAATCTTCCTCCTCCCAATATGTACGTTAATCATCGTAGTTTCATCGTCATGGCTAGGGATTCAAATAAGACCAACTCCGAAACCACCCCAGTGCTGGTGTCTGAAGTTGACAAGACTAATGAAGACTCCGATTCAAGATTCAAAATCTCTTCTTCTTCAATAAAGGTTGTGGGATTAAAGTTCTTCCATAGCACTCTTGATGAGTACCCCCTTAGAGAAATTAGGACCCTATATCAAATTCTCAAGTCGGTCCACCTCAGGCTTCCTTCTCCAAATGAGACCGCCAATTCGTATGGCCATAACGAGGTGTGCTTCAGCGAGTCTATCCTTGAGGTCGGTCTCTATTTTCCCTTGCCCAAATACATTGGAGAGGCTCTCCAATATTTGAATTTAGCCCCTTGGTAGTTGACCCCCAATAGTTTCGGTTTCTTGGTTAGTATAGGAGTCCTCTAGGCTAGGGCAAATGACATCGGTGTTCAACCTACCATCACCTAGTTTTTCCACTGCTACAAACTCAACCCTTGTTAGGAGCAAAGTTTGGGGTGGTCTTACCTTTCCAAACAAGAAGGAAGCGAGCTCCTAACAGGTTATTCTTTNTGACTTGAATTGGTCCTTGAATCTTGTCTTTCTTTATTGATCAAAGCCCTAGTAATCTTCCTCCTCCCAATATGTATGTTAATCATCGTAGTTTCATCGTCATGGCTAGGGATTCAAATAAGACCAACTCCGAAACCACCCCAGTGCTGGTGTCTGAAGTTGACAAGACTAATGAAGACTCCGATTCAAGATTCAAAATCTCTTCTTCTTCAATAAAGGTTGTGGGATTAAAGTTCTTCCATAGCACTCTTGATGAGTACCCCCTTAGAGAAATTAGGACCCTATATCAAATTCTCAAGTCGGTCCACCTCAGGCTTCCTTCTCCAAATGAGACCGCCAATTCGTATGGCCATAACGAGGTGTGCTTCAGCGAGTCTATCCTTGAGGTCGGTCTCTATTTTCCCTTGCCCAAATACATTGGAGAGGCTCTCCAATATTTGAATTTAGCCCCTTGGTAGTTGACCCCCAATAGTTTCGGTTTCTTGGTTAGTATAGGAGTCCTCTAGGCTAGGGCAAATGACATCGGTGTTCAACCTACCATCACCTAGTTTTTCCACTGCTACAAACTCAACCCTTGTTAGGAGCAAAGTTTGGGGTGGTCTTACCTTTCCAAACAAGAAGGAAGCGAGCTCCTAACAGGTTATTCTTTAAATGTAAAAGAAGGGAAGGATAATTTTTTTTTTTTGTNTTTACCTTTCCAAACAAGAAGGAAGCGAGCTCCTAACAGGATATTCTTTAAATGTAAAAGAAGGGAAGGATAATTTTTTTTTTTTGTGGTGGATCGAGCTGGGAAATAGGTCCTTTAGAACCCCCTTGCAAGCCCTTTCTTAGTTAACTGAATTGATTTTGGGGATCTCCCCTCCTTCTCTTTGTAAGTGGCATATTTTTGGCTTGCTTGGTTGCTTCACTTGTCCTTACTAAATCCTTGCTTCTTGATGCTAGACAAGTTTTTTTTTTTTTTAATACCTANGGAATTTTGTTTACTTACCTAGTTGATCCCTATTAATCCCCTTTTATAGGTCATTTTGTTAGGCCGTCGCAGGATTCTTATCCATCGTTTGAATTGAGGTGGTTCCAATAATAAGGTAGAGCTAGNTGAATTTTGTTTACTTACCTAGTTGATCCCTATTAATCCCCTTTTATAGGTCATTTTGTTAGGCCGTTGCAGGATTCTTATCCATCGTTTGAATTGAGGTGGTTCCAATAATAAGGTAGAGCTAGNTTTTGGTCTTAATCTATGTCATAGATGAAAGTTCTTCAAGAGTAGAAAAGTCTAAAGAAGACTGTTTAACTGGAACCTTTTTTAACCTATGATGAAAATATACTTAATCATTCCAATGATTTTGAATGTTTTGATTCAGATCGAATAACGGATCAGATGTTTATGTAAATAGCAAAATCCAATTATGTTAAATATAACGTGATATTGATTAGGATTTGAACTTAGATAAGCATTAAAAGAATATCAATCCACATCCAATTGACAATTCTAATCAATGCTATTCCAAACATGCCCTCTATTTGTGAAAGACTTTTTTTGATTCCATTGAACATTCTTCCTCTCTCTTTTTGTGTTGTCATTAACATATCCAGGTATTATAGGTAACGATGACTATAAATTTAAATTCTCATATACTTAATTTCAGTATTTATTCATTGATTTTTGACCTTTATGAAAGAATATATTTGTACCTTATAAAGAGTCAAGGGCCTAAAGAATATTTGTTGTGAAAACATATGTAATTATTTTGCATGATTTTTTAGTACCAAATTTCAAACACAATATTTCAATACTAATTTTGTGATTGATTTAGACTCAAATGGTTGATATTGTATTGTCCGAGTACCGATAGTGTAATATTGCAATTTGTAACTTGATTGTTTCATTATCAATCGAGATAATTTGTTACTATTCCAATTATTAAAAGAATATTAAGAGAGCTTAGGGTATGTTTTGAAGCAAATTAAAAGAATAATTGACACGAGACTACTTTTTTGAAGCTATAGAATTTTTTTGTACAAGAAACCCAAAAAATGAAAAATTATCTTCAGTAGAAGTAGATGTAAAACTTAATATTTTACTCTTGTTATTAATAGAATAACATCAAGTAAAAGAAATTCATATGCTTAAACTTACTATCTTACTATTTTGGAACCAACAGTCATAATCTAATAATATTATACTTTTTTAGTTGTTTCAGCTTGTTTGCTCTTTATTGAATAATTAGTTTAAAAGAACACTCACATTAGCATAAAAAATTTCACTTCATCATAAAAAATAGAATCTAATTACTTCAATTGTATTGATATAAAGATAAAGTTGGATTTTTTCCCCATGTTACACTCCCACTAAGCAATTTAGTAGTTGTCCAAAGTACATATTCACATGAGAACACACACACATAGATACATGCACACACAAACACACACGCGCATACCAAGCAGAAGCCTGAACATGGGATGGTGGACTAAAAACTACATTGTCCCAGATATTCAAAAAAAAAAGTCAGAATCACAATACCGGATTTTTGAGCACAACAACTTTTTATCCAGCAATAACTGTTTTGTCCATGAGGGTTTCACATTTTGGGATCCTGATGTTTCAGCTTTACGTAGCGAAATTGTGGATTCTAATGAATACAAAGTTGTCAGTGCAACCTTATTTTCTTCAACCTACACAAAAAACATTATCATAGACCAATAGCCAATTTTAAGCAAAAGAGGAAAGAAAATAGCTTGATAAAAAAAAGATGAAACTGAAAAAAAAGAGCAGGGAAGGCAAAGATTGGAAACCTGTGAAGAATTCAAAGTATCAAAGACTGATGTGTAATAGCAAGTCTCAGATCCAGTGTGACAAGTGGGACCATCAGGATTACCTAGGTATATTACCTGATAAATAGTTTCAAATCAAACACAAATTAAAATAGTAAAAACAAAGTATTCATGTTCATAGATCTTCACTTAAAATTGTCGAAACTTACAGAATCGCGATCACAATCAAGAAAGATGTCATGAACATTGATGAAATTCATAGAGGTTTCCCCCTTTGTCCATAACATTGACCTTGACCTGCTATAGAAAGTTGCTTTCCGGGAGGAAATTGTGGTCGCAAGTGCATCCCTGTTAACAAAGCCTTGCATTAAGATAGCTCCTGTGTCAACATTTTGAGCAATTGCCACCGCCAAGCCTTTGTCATCCCATTTCACACTATCCAACAATGTATCAACCTGTAATGTACCATGTTAGATAGTTAACTTCCTACATATGGAAAGATGACTTCTTTTCTTTGAGGATGGTGATTTCTGGGAAAACAGTTTCTAAAAATTAAAGTGCTTTTGTTATGGGGAGAACNATAGATAGTTAACTTCCTACATATGGAAAGATGACTTCTTTTCTTTGAGGAGGGTGATTTCTGGGAAAACAGTTTCTAAAAATTAAAGTGCTTTTGTTATGGGGAGAACAAATTTTGGATACTGCCTTGGTGGCTAATGAAGTGGTTGAGGAGTTTAGAATGAAAGGCAAGGGGTGGAGTTTAAAATTGATTTTGAAAAGGCATATGATCACTTGGATTGAAGTTTTTTATATTTTGTGTTAGAAGTCAAAAGTTTTGGGAATAGGTGGAGAAAATGGATTAAGGAATGCTTATCTATGAATTTTTTGGTGATTTTAATGCATCTAGGAGATTGAGGCGGGAGACCCTCTTTCCCCTTTTCTTTTTACATTAGTGGTGGTGGGCTGACAAGATTGGTGGATAGGGGTGTGGAGTACAATCTAGTGGAAGGATTCATTGCGAGTAATGATAGGATTAATGTTTCTCACCTTTATCTTGCAGATGATACCATATTTTCTTGACAGTGGATAAGAATAAATTTCAGAATTTGGTTGGAATTGTGAGGATTTTTAGCTTAATTTCAAGGTTGAAGGTTAATATGTCTAAGAGCTTTATCATGGGTATTAATGTTGATAGTAGTGAGATTGAGAATTGGGCAAAGAGATTAGGTTGTGAAGTGAGTGAATGACCATTAAAATATTTGGGGCTTCCTTTGGGAGGCAATCGTTTGTCCCTCAATTTTTGAAATTCAGTTGTTAAGCAAGTGCAAAAACGATTCGATGAATGGAAGAAAAATTATTTGTCTAGGGGTGGGAGACGACTTTGATCCAAGCGGTATTGAGTAGTATTCCTACTTATTTTATGTTTATTTTTAAGATTCTAAAAAATGTGGTTAAATTTTTTGAGAAATTGATAAGAGATTTTTTATGCGAAGGTAGTGGAAAAGGGAAGAAAGATCATCTTGTTATGTGAGNTGTAAGGTTTAGACATCGCTAAAATAATAATCAAATGCACATTATTCATCAATGATGGAAACTTTAGAGCAAGACTAATGTGATAAATATGAACACCTTGATCGTCTTTTTTCTCCGTCGAGCTTGCTAAGCATAGAAAGTGGACAAAACAAATAGGTCGAGATTTAAGGTCCAGATGTGGGCAAAATAAATCAAATGCCTATTATTGGCCAATGATGGGCACTTGCGAGCAAGACTCATGGTATAAATGTGAAGCTCATCTCCCGTCTTTCCTCTCCGTCAAGCATATTGAGCTTAGATGATTTATCCCAACAAGAAAGAAAAGAAGAACAAGAAAAAATTGCATCCACAACTCCTATATGTAGATATAACTTCAAGGAAACTTCTTGCAATATTTGACACGTTTTTGTTAGGATTTGTCAATTAATAGAAGTAACGAGGCAACTTGCTTTACTCAATTTCCCATGAGTTATATGTATAAATACATCAGTCAGATGGTGAGAGATAGCCCCTCCCTCCCCTAACAACCTCTTTTACTGCCACTACCCCTTCAAACCTTCATCTCTACATTCCCTCCTCTGCACCCACCCGCAACCCCTATTGAACTATACACATCACCTTCACCACAATCATATCAACACAAAACCCACTATCATAACCTCTTTTCTCGTGGTGTCAAATGACAAGATGATCTGTGCCGCCACTATGTTTTGCGAGTTCCTTTTTGACAATAATGGTCTCTCTCAAATTCCATTGCTCAATCCTATTATGATTAAAGTTGTACAACCCAACCACCACAAGGATTATTTTGGGGTTTATCAGTTGATTGAGATTCTGGTTACGATCAAAAGGTTTGAACTCTCTTTTGTTTATTGAATCATGAATGAAGTGAAAGTGAGTGGTAGGATAGTGGTGCCATTGATTGGGTTCTTAGGGAGGTGATGGTGATGGAGTGATTGGGTGCTTATCGTGTGGTAGTGTGCAAGAAATGGTGGCAGTGTGGTCTTTGCAAGTTGGACTGAACAAGAGAGAGAGGGAAGAGAAGGGCAGTCTATTATATAGAAAAGAAAACAAAAAGGAAGGGAGGGAGGGAGGGAGGGAGGGAG
>CAUOFW020009758.1:261545-281406 GCA_963454935.2 Ilex paraguariensis
GGTGGAGGGGAGGAGGGGAGGAGGGAGAAGAACACTGGGAGATAAGGGTAAATCCACCATTCAATTTTGACCTATAATGGCATTTTAGCCAGCAAACTATTTCATGTAAAGGTAAATAAGTCATTCAACTTGCACAAACAACAGCATTTTAGTTCATTAACCATGTCTAAGGGTAACTTGCATTATGTAAATTACTTTAGACATGACAACTTGTTATTTCTAAAAGAATCTTGTATTATGAAACTACTTTTTGGCTTGTTAGCAAGCACCAACCACAACAAAGTGTGGATGGCACGAATATATAAATTAATAGGCAATGCATATAATGCAATGGGTGTCTTTGAAGATAGGACAATCTAGGGGTTTTAGGATTTTCTAAAAAACAAATGTAAGAATGCAAATATAAAAGAAATCTCAAATGTTGCTTAACTTGGACTACAGATGCAAATATACAATAGACAAAGTTTGAAATAAGCCAAACCGACGGTATTGTTCCACACAGTGAAAAATGTGCCAGGAAAAACTAAAAAATAAGTCAAATACAGCTTTTTTCAATGCACAATTAATTTATCTTCTACAATTCCCATGATTTGCAAACTATGCTTATATGATATCCTATGATGCTTTCTACAGTTAAAAGTACATTTTGACGTATTTAGCATACCTAACTCTTCTTTCAGCATGCTAATTAATGAAAGACGAATGGCAGTAGTCAATAACTAAGACTAATTGGCAACTGCACAACAAAATCCCTAACAAGACAATAGCAAAAATGGAACCTGTGCTGTGTTTGGCAGCATGGGATTGACAGTCATGAAATTGGCATTTAGGCAAAATTAGTTTAAAAATTCAAGTCATTGCAATCCCCGCCTTCCAAATCCCACTTCCAATGCTTAAAAGTCAATTTGCCCAACTGCAGTGTTAAGGGAAGTACCTTAGACTCAAGGCAAAAATCTTGAACAGATTTTCTAACGAGGTAGCATCTGTTGGTGGGTTTTTGTAGGCGGAATCCACCAATGGAACAGAACCAACCATCAGAACAGAAAAGGCGGTCTCTAGAAGAAACTTTTGGAGGTTGAAAGCACTGGAAATTTGCAACTGCCATCAGAGGCGTACTTGCAAAGTCTGTTATTGTCTTCAAAATAAGATGAGGTCAGTCCTGCGGAACAAAAGATAAAAAGTTCTTAAAACTGCTATATTCGAGACTAAAACCAGAAGTACTTGAGCCGTTTGAAGGAAATGCAAAATTAAATACTTGTAGAAGAAACAAACCGGGCACCCCTATTCTCTAGCAAGCAGACTAACATAAACAGGTGCATTAACGAACATCTCGCATGCAAAAAATACCCAAGTCAAAAACCACAAACTTGATCACTGTCACTTTGCAATAACGACAGATTCGTGTGTCATATGGAAATGAATTTGGTAGGGCTATCTTCTTGAGCCAGAGGCTGTGCGTTTGATTTGATGAATTGCAAAATACAAAAATTGTATTCCTAAATTGCAAAAATTAACAGCTAGGGCTGTTGAGTTGATGAATTTTTATGTGTGCGCTCATGTGGCTTTGCGTGTCGGCTGTTTGTGTGGTGTATGTGAGTGTAAATCTCTCTCTCTCTCTCTCTCTCTCTCTCGGTGGTTGAGGCGTGAATCTGCGTGAGTGTGTGTTGTGTGCAATGTGGGTTCTGTGGGTGTGTTAGCCTGAGAACATAGGAATTAGGGGGGAGGGAAAGGAGCAGAGAGAGGAAGAGGCTGTTACTTGAGCGAGATGCTGTTGGTGTTGATGGTCGCCGGAAGACGTTGAGGTGGGTGGCGTCGACGGTGCTTTGAGGTGGCTGGTTGGACTGGAGAGAGGGAGGGGGAGAGGGAGAGGGAGAGTCGGATGGTGTGGGAGGGCGTGAGTCACACGTGTGAGAAAGGAGATTTAAAATATTTTACCATTGGATTGAATTAAGTTATAATATTGGATCCAAAATTCATATTCAAACCAGAAAATAAATGAGATAAGTTGGGCTCTTAGATATTATTTTTTTCAATTCTATGAAATATATTTTGATAACATAATATATTATAATTAATAATTTTACGACATAATGTAGGGTAATTCTTTTTAAAACCTTGGTTGTTTGTCTGTATGCCTTTCTCTGCTCCGTTTGACATAATCCTTTTCTTTTATATTCTCCTCGTCTTTGATTGGAAAATTTGTTAAATTAGCATAACAAGTTTCGATGGAAGGATATATCATCAAATGTGGCATATGACTACGTATTATCATCTTTTTTTATTACGAAATTGATTTAAATTGAATATTTTAATTTACTTTATCTATAGTCATTGGTTAAAAAATAATAAAATAATAAAGTACACATATTATA
Source organism: Ilex paraguariensis (assembly GCA_963454935.2). Lineage (NCBI taxonomy): Eukaryota > Viridiplantae > Streptophyta > Magnoliopsida > Aquifoliales > Aquifoliaceae > Ilex > Ilex paraguariensis. The sequence continues at coordinate 263,918 of CAUOFW020009758.1, forward strand.
TTCTTATTGAATGAAAAATAAAATATTTGGGGTATGATAATTGAATCCTAAAATCCGATCTCTCAAATCTTTCACTTAATTTGTCAAAAAAATAAAAAAAGTCTTTTAACTTAAGTAAAAAATGACATTAGGACAGGAGTTTGAGTTGATTCAAAGAAATTAGGATGGACCATTGAATTAAAATTGCGAGTTTGACTATGGTATTGAAAAATAATTTTTTATATTATAATTTTTAGTTTTTCATATAAAAAAATATGGCACATTTTTTTAACCAATGATTAGAAATCACCCAAATTAAAACCTATTGATATAATCAATTTTAATTTTTTTTTTTATCTTTTAACCATTATAAATGTAATATGTGTAAAATTTTAATTATAATTTTTTTTGGTAGTTAATGACTACAAATTAATTACATTAAAATTTACAATTTAGATCAATTTCGGTACAATATGGATGCTAAAACTTTAGTCATATTTTAAATTTGATGCTATTTCCTCCCCGCAAAATTTGCCCTTTGTTACCAACAGAAAAAAAAAAAAGAAAAAAGAAAAAAAAGAATTTTTGCCACGTTATTTTAGCCGTTAGCTTCCGTCAAAGTTCCAACAGTGCCGATTTCTTCAAGATCATCATACACACACCGCAGGATCGAATCCACGTGGTATGGATATTTAAAATTCCGCCCACCTGACTCATTCGGTAATATTTCTGATCCTACCTTACATAATAATTCTGCCTCTGCATTTTTTTGACCGACTAATGGATTTTTTTTTTTAATTTTCATTAAATATTGGATAGAAATACAGAATAATCATAAAATTTTTGTATTATTACCCGATCTGCCTGTACATTCATTTTTTGTGAAAAATAATATGTGTGTTATAAAGCGATGTTGTTTTATGAAACAAAAACACCGTTTAGAAAACATATGACTTGTAATTGTATTTTATTTATGGTGTTTTAGATTATTAGAGAACATATTAATTAGATTTATTGCATGTTTTTTAGGTTTATTAGTTTATTGTGTTGGTTTATATATCTTTTTATTATATTTTAATAGTATAATTGTAAAAGTAGACTAAAAATTTGATAATTGAATTGTTAAATTGACCTAAAAATTAATAACTTATAGTTTAAAAATTGGTGAGGCATTTCGCATTCCTCCCGATCTTCCAAGTCGAATTTTTGGACGGAATTCGACTCATAACATTACAAACAATTGCGTAGGATTGACTAAAGAAATAGTCTTTCGCAACTCATTAACTCAAAACATAGAATTCAAAAATTCTATCCATCGACTCAAGTGAACAACCCTATCACGTGGTGTAACTACAGTGTAATACTTATAGAAAATTTCTTACCTATTTGGATATTAGGGCTTGTTTAGTTTGCCTCTTTAAAAATCATATTCGAAAATAATTTTTGAAAAGAGTTTTAAGAAAATATTTTTTGGTATTTTTATATTACAAAACCTATTTGGTTATATGGTTTTGAAAATAATTTTAAAAAACTGAAAATAATAAAATTTGTTTGGACAATGATCCTCAAAACCAATTTTTAACTTATCATTTTTGACTAAAAAAAAATTATCACTACAAAATTCTTCCCTCTCTAGTCAAGCTCACGTATAGAGCATTTTTTTTTTTTTTCTCTCTCTCTCTCTTTTCTCCATTATCTTCTCCAACAACATAGACATACACACCCACATAACAAACACACACCCACAAATACAACAAACACACACACACTCACACAATACATATATATATGTATGTATATATTTATATATACACACACGCACACATAGATCTATGTATATATATAGATCTATATATATACACAAATCTATACATATACAAATCTGCTATAGAGAGAGAGAGGGGAAATGGATTGCGTGAGAGAAAGGGGAGAAGAATTGCGTGAGAGAGAGAAGGCTATAGTGAGAATGATGGAGAAGCAGAGAGAGCTCAGTGAGATAGAGAGAGAGTGATATTTGGGGAAAGAGAAACGCAAAAAACATAGAGATAAAAAGGCAAAAAAAAAAATACTTTTTATAGTAGTAACTTATTTGCTGCTAAGGAGGTTCGAAAAGAAGGCCTCATTAATGAGCAAATGGTGTTCTCGTTGTTTCTCTTTTTTCCTTCTTTTGCCTCCAAAACACTCAAACATAAGCTAGACTTGTTTTCAATTTTTATGCTCCACTTCCCACTTTTTTTTCGAAAATTGAAGAACAAAAAATCAAACCAAATNTCAAACATAAGCTAGGCTTGTTTTCAATTTTTATGCTCCACTTCCCACTTTTTTTTCGAAAATTGAAGAACAAAAAATCAAACCAAATAATTTTTCATTGTTTTTAGAGATTTGAAAACAAAAAAACAGTTTTTGAAAATCAAACCAAACAAGTTTCTTTTCTATTCCACCCCTTTTATCTATTCTAAGCTTTTGCGGAAAATGTTGGGGGTTGAACAACTAGTTAGGGTGAGATTATTTTTACCTTACAAATCTCTATTCTCATCCCATTAAATTATAAATCATAAAACTACTAAATTTACCCCACCTATACCGCACCCCACCCCGCTAATAACTAAGTCTACCCCATTTCTGTACTCATCCCATTAATAATTAAACTTATTTCAATATTTACTTTTAGGATTTCTTTCTATAACACAACTTAGATAGTTTATACAAAATATATTTAACTGCATTATCTATTAAAATTGAACAAAAAAAATCTATAGACTTTGTAATTTGAGGAGGGAGACTCGATGATTTTGTTTTTTCCTTTTCAAGAAACGTAGCTTCGGAGAAGAAAAAGATTGGACGGCAACAGTTGAAGTAATTTGCATGAAAGAAACTCAGTAGAATTCAATCAAGAATTTTTTGTGCATAGACTATGTGAGATGAGTATAAGAAGAAACCCTAAAGGTGAAGATTGAGATAAGTTTTGTTATTAATGGGGTAAGTATAGTATAAGTTGTACTTAATTACTAGTTGAGTAAGTATAAAAACAGTGAATTTAGGACTCGTTTGATAACGTTTACGATTTTTGATTTTCTAAAAAACAAAAAACAGAATCAAAAAATCAAAAACTTCTTTTCTTGTTTTTGAAAATCGCCCATCGTTTACAAAACGATGACAAAAAAAAACGGTTATCAAATGAGTTTTTTTTTTCTTGTTTTCTTTAAATATCAAAATAAAAACGAAAAACGACAAACATAAACGTTACCAAACGGGACCTAATAATTTAATAAGATGAGAACGGAGATTTGTGGGGTAAGAATAACCCCGTCCATTACAATATTTGGTTTGCTTTTTTTGTTGGTCAAGGAGTATCGGTCGCTCAAGATCAGTTCAATATTTGCTCACATTTAAGAACACATCTAATTTTTTACCATCATATCATTGATTCCAGACATGTCGTAATGCTTATTTTTGGGTTTGGCTTGATCCTAGTTCATCAACGAGTGCAAATTTGATATATTTGGGATTTAAATTTAACTAATAGAAAAAGAAGTAAATAAGTTTATTAGATATTCATGACCCTCACCCGCACAATGTACAATTTACAATTTTTGTCCATCGTCACCTTTTACCCACCCTCATCGTCCACCCCTATCTCCATCCCACCCGTACCCCCCATCCCAACTAATTCTAAAGTATCCGTTAACTAGATAATGCCCGTGCTTATAGATTAAAAAAAAAAATTGACAATTAAAAAAAATGAGCATCGACAAGAGGAAATATCTATCTCGACACACCAAGATTTAACATTGTGTCGCATGTGTCATACATTAAATCCATAGACGAAATGTTAGCATCAATAGTGGTAAAGTGTCAAATAACACCCACCCAATTCATAAATTAAATCAAGTTAAGATTTTAATCGGTTGAGTATAAAAATAAAATAAAATAATCCAACCGAATGTATGATATATAATCGGATCAAATAGCACAATCAAGTTCAACCATATCCATCTTTTCACTGATGAATAGGAATTTGTCAAATGATTCTCTGAATTCCACACACTACCTTGTGTGTCGTTCCCCTGCCCTCGACTTCCCCCACCAAAATGAAACAAAATTTTGAACCAAGAAAAAAAGACCTATTATCAAAAAATAAAAACATTCTTCTTCATGTTGGAAAGAATTTGTCTGTGAAACGAGCTTCGTAGTTGTTTCTATTCATGGAGCTCTACTATTTCTTCTCCCGTTCTCGAATCTCGATAGCAATCCATCATATAGGATACACGGGACCACGAATCGATTGCTGTATTATGATGGTAACAATTAGTGTCCTTGACTTAGCACTAAGCATCTTTTTCTAAGATTGAAAGAATGAGGTTCACTCCTAAATGGTGTATAAAACTTTGAGTAGTGGTCTTGGTGTCTCTACCTTATTCCCTAAAAGAAGTCTTTAATAGGACAGAAAATATGATCGATAAACCACTCCACATAAAAAATGTCTCTTATATTACGGTACAAGACTTAAGAAGGGAAATTCACAATGTTAAAGAACACATAAAAGTCATAAATACTAGACTTTTAGCTTTGACAAAACATGCCGACGCAATACCGAGGCAAATATTCCATTTTTTTGCTTCGGTATTATGCCAAAACAAAAAAATCCGTAACTGACATATGCTTTTTCTTGTAGTTGTTGTAACTTCACTTTAAAAATTGGTAACTTTGGTTTTGTAGTACCATATTAAAACTTTTATTCAATACAATAGAATTACCCCTTACCGCAGTATTGTTCTTCTCTGTAATGGGTAAGTAGTGTTTCATATTGCAGATGCTTGTTTATTAAACAGAAGGCAGTGGAAAATTACAATGAAAGTCACAACTCAGGTCCTGTCTTCTTGCTCATGAGAATCGAACGGGATGAATTTCACTATATAGGAACTGATATTAGATTACTGAATACATGCAAATAAAAACAACAAAACCTAAACAAAGAGGAACAAACAACTAATAACAATAATCTATAGGGAGACAAAATTGTTAATAATGTTTGGTTATAGCCATAGGTACTAAAAAGGAAAAATTGCTGCTGCTAGCAAAACTTCCCCAAGAGGAGATGGTTGAAAGTAATTATTAATCTGATCAGCACCTTGATACCATAGTAGGTTATTATCATCATCACCTTTGATTTCCTCCATCATCAAACGTGGCACCAGCGAGACACCACCACCAGTACCACCATTATCTTTAATTCCGGCATCGACTTGAGTTGTAGATGTTGCCTGTGCCTGAATGTCCAACTCCAATGGATCAAAGTAATACTCACTCGTTGTAACTTCTTCTGTGGTATTGGGCACCTTCAAGAACTCAACCCTATTTCTCACCGTCTCCAATTTGCACTCTATCACCTTCAATAAATCTCTCTGTCCCGAAAGCCTATCAAGCCAGTTGTCGTTATCGTCCTTCTTGGGAAAAATCTCCTGTCTCAAATATTGCTTTTTTCCAGGATGATCATGATCATATTCTTTGTAGTTGTGGATGAGAGCTTTCAAGTCTCTGGGATTCTCTGGCCAAGTCTCGACCTCCCCGTCTGGCCCAAAAACAACTGCACACGCTTTGATGTCGCACAGTACTGCAAGCTCCATTGTCTTCCTCAGGACACAGTCCTTTCTTTTCTTGAAGCTCAGTCTTTTAGCTCTATCGTTGCCCACTTTTCCCATTTTGATCTTCGTAGGCACCATCTGAGAGAGAGGGGATGTCCTGATTCAGAAACAGTTACTGTTGTTGCAAGTAAGAAATCTTTGGAGAGAGAGTGAGTGTAATTACTAATTACCTTATTAATGAGACATTTAGTGATGGAATCTCATGTGCTTTTTATAAGTTTCCTTTTTTCACACTGTTACCTTTTTCTGTATGTCTCCCCGAAAGGGTAGGTTAATGTTCGGTGTTACTTATATTTTAGTTAAATTACACTTCAACCCTTCAACTGTGGCCAAGATATCACCTCACCTCTTGAATTATTGTATTTTTTTTTATAGAATTAGTTGCACATTATAATAATATAGTTCAAGCAGAAAAATGAGATAATTGGCTTAAGTGAACGGGGTGTTATCCATGGGACAATGTGAAAGTATTGGCTTAAGTGAAACTGTAATGTAAAAAATATAATAATTAAAAGTAAAAGGGCACTACGAAATGAGAACTATCTTTAAGGGGTTCAAGTAAAATTTCTGAATGTAATATATCTACGGTTAATTGTCATTATGATTTAGGGAATCAAAATAAAATCTGAAAGCGACGTCGTATTCTGCTTTCCTTCTGTTACGGAAGCCAATGTGTATGGTCTATGCTACCCTCACTCGATGCCATTCAGACTCTTATTACTTTAATGAAAAAATATGGCGCAACTCGAGCGGATTGGACAAGTTGGGAGATCAATTCTAGTTAAACTCTAAATATATAATCTTTAACTTTAACTTTAACCCTACCTCAATCCAATAACTTCTGAAGTATTCAATCCGAGTACTGCCCGAGTTTAATTCAGTCTTGCTCGGATTGAATTTGGATTACTTAATTCGTACTAATTTTGAGTTAAAATTTGGATTGAGTTTGAATTACTTAATTCAGGTTGATTTTTTAAAATTTAAATTTAATTTTTTAAAATATAAATTTGATTTTTTTAAGTGATATGAGATGACAGACAAGACGCAGATGAAAAGAAAAGGAGTAAGAAAGGGATAAGTGACCATTGAGAGTGAAATTTGGGAGTGATGGAGGTGTAGACGTGAAGTGAACTGAAAATTTGGACTTTAAACAGTAAAGATAAATATTAATTCTAATTAAATATATTTATCTATATTTGGGTTCAATTCGATTTTCATATTTGGGTTGAACCCGACAACCCAAAATCTCAACTTGAGACTTGCCCAAATTTAATTAAAGTTAGGGTTTTTTTTCTCCAATTGAACCTAAATATTAAAATTTAAACCCAAGTCTTTTTTTTTGGGGGGTTAAATTCGAGTTCTTCTTTCCAAAATACACCCGTGACAATAGGATACTTAAGTCATTTCAGTTGTTGACGGGAGATTTACTTGTATCGATTAAATTAGGAAAGGCATTGATTGGTACTAACTTTGAAATCTTCGAACCCTTCGTAGGGTTTTCCCTCGTCCTCCTCCCCTCCCACCCTCTCTCTCTCTTTCTCTCTCTCTCTCTCTCTGTGTGTGCAAAGATTCGAGTCTGGAATTTCTTCAATTCAACGGTCAAAGTTATCGGAACCATGTACGCGTCGAGGGGGTAAGTCGAGAAAACTCAGTTCTCTCTCTGTGCTTTTCAATTTTTTTTTGCGGAAAATTTGTATGTGCTGAATCTGTATTCTGAGTTTCGTTACTACATATTTACTTCTTGATGTATGAATGTCGATCGTGTTATTCTTTCACATATGTATGCTGAGAGTTTAGAGTTTTTGGCTTGATGCTGTTTGTTTCTTTGTTTATTTGGTATTGTTCTCGTAATTCTGCGGATCGATTATATGTGAAATAGATGAAGATATTGGAGATTTACGAAGGTGTAATTTGGATCTATGCCTATTTGTGGATTTGGTACGGATTAAAGGCAGATTAATTATTTACAATTTCAACTTATAGGGATTACAAATTTGTTCGGATTTTCTTCAAAAGGTTTCCGAGACTGGGTCAAGAAATTTCTTTGTTTACTTGCTTTATTGTGTGGCTTGTCTTTCTTGTAAAAGGTGTCTCTAATCTTTCCATTCTTGTTGGTATTCTTTTTTTTTTTTTTTTTTGGGGGTGTTTGGAAGGGGGGAAGTTAATAGGTTTTATATTTATTGAAGCACTTAACATACGTAGAGCAAAATAATTTTTATGGAGCTGTATTTACCACTTTTGTTAGGCAAGAATTCAGGGACAAACCATTATAATAGTTGTAATAGTCCTGCACGTGTTTGTTTTGAGTACCCATAAGTAGGAGGCCTGAGTAGTTTTGTTACTCTAGAAGTAATTACGTTGATGCTACAGAAATTGTGATTTGATCAATTGATTAAATTGTAAAAATTTTATTGATATTGAAAGCAATTCAATTAAGATTTATTTGAGCTTCACGTGGCTACCTTGTTGATTTCTTTATGTCAATGTGTTGGTCTTTTTATTTTTATTTTTTTCTAACAGCGTTAGTTCACATCATTTGTTGTGGGTTTAAAAACTAAAAAACCCAATAGTTTGGCTGGAAACTTGTGGCTTGAAGTTTAGAGGATAGAACTGTGAATTGCCTGAGACTTCTATAAGATACCTGTGTACGATGAAGTTGGGAACAACATAAAATGTTTATTTATTGGTCATAGTATTGCCTTTATATATATATTGTACTGTAGGGAAAGCAATTTCTTTTCAACCATTATTGAAAATTTGTTGAGAATTGAAATGTCCATGGTTATAGTTCTGCACTGCTATATAAATGTGATCTTTTCTGCTGAATATGTTTTGGTTAATCATGATAGACGATGCCTATATTTTAATGCTTTATTACTTGCTTGCATTTACCCTAGTTACCCTGTGGTTTGTGACATTACCTGGCTCATTAATGTCACTTGGGTTCCACATTGGTTGTCAAGGGTGGGTGTCCTATCAATAGACATGTTATTGATATCTTATGGGGCCAAATGATAATTTTTCTTCAACTTGAGGATGATGTGATTTTATTTTATTTTTGTAGTTTAGCCTAGGGGCCTCTTATTGATTGGTCCTACCTGATGGTATCTGTGGGTTTTTGGTTTAGTCATTACTGCCCTTTCCGTTTCTTCATCATATGATTTTCATATACATTTCTTTACTGGCACATAATATATATGCATATATTGTGTTTGTATAGACGTGGGTTGGTAATATATGAGAAAATGTTTTGAGGAATGAGTTTAGGAATAAGAAAACTAGGTGTCAAAAACATGGGTTGGGCTGTTTTTATTAACAAGGTTGAGTGGGGGATTTTCTTTTGCTTTTGGGTATGAATTATTGAAGGGCAATGTTTGGGAGCGGGGGGGTTTCGGACGGGTACGAGATCGGCTCAAAGAGACCAAGAATGATGGAATCGAATCCCTACTTCGCAGTGAGCAGCGGTTCAACTGGTTATCAATCCCATGGCTATGGCAGCAGATTTGTTTCCTCTGCATTTCCTGTGGTTCGTCTCAGGGGGCTTCCTTTCAACTGCACAGACATTGACATTTTCAAGTTCTTCACTGGGCTGGATATTGTGGATGTGTTGCTGGCAAACAAGAATGGGCGATTCTCGGGGGAGGCTTTTGTCGTCTTTGCAGGACCCATGCAGGCTGAGATTGCTCTACAGAGAGATCGCCAGAACATGGGGCGGAGGTATGTGGAAGTTTTCAGGTGCAAAAAGCAGGATTATTACCATGCTGTAGCTGGGGAGGTGAATTATGAAGGAATTTATGACAATGACTTCCAAGGGAGTCCCCCTCCATCTCGATCCAAGAAGTTTCATGATAAGGATCAAATGGAGTACACTGAGATACTGAAGTTGCGTGGTCTCCCTTACTCTGCCACAAAATCTGCTATTGTAAAATTTTTTGGGGACTTCAAGTTGGCAGATGATAAGATACACATTGCATGTCGCCCAGATGGAAAAGCTACTGGAGAGGCATATGTTGAGTTTGCTTCGGCTGAGGAGGCGAAGAAAGCAATGTGCAAAGACAAGAAGATGATTGGGTCGCGATATGTGGAGCTATTTCCTTCAACACCCGATGAAGCCAGACGGGCCGAGTCAAGATCACGGCAGTGATGAGGCATAGTGGCTATAATTATGAGTGCTTGACTTGTGATTCTGCCGGCTTATATCAGTTCCTCCTTTTCAAAACTCTTGTGAATTTTCTGTTGTGTTACCAAAATTTCACTTACTATCTAAATTTGATTTTGAGATTTAGGATATTTTGTTCCCATGGGAAAACATTTGACAGGCGCAGCTGAAAATTGAAAAATATTCGATAGTGCCAGTTCAACCTTCATGGATTGGTTGGTCAATTTACTGATTGAAGGTATTGAACAAACTCTCTCAGGAATAGCACGGGTGGGGTGGTCTAGTGGGGTATTGATCGAACTTCTCATTTGAGGTTAGAGGTTCGTGTCTTGGAGTTCACATTGGGGTTTGGTGTTTGGTCGTTATGTTAGTCTGACTAGGTTTGTTCCTGAGAGTAGTAACGGGTGTGGTCAGGGGTTTTATGATCCGACCAATGAGGGCTTATTGGATAGTTTTTAAACGTTTTCTTTTGTCTTCACTCACTCGTTTTTTGCATATAAAAAAAAAAAAAAATAAATAACTCTATGTGGAACACTTTATTTGTATGCTGCGTGTATGAAGCCTTAATATTGATAAGAGGCAGACAAAAAAATATGCTACCATGGTTAAGGATTCTGTGCAATAAGTCTCAATGCCCAAGGGAAAATTTCCTAGCAATAAGCAGAAAAAAAAACAAAAAAAAAGTACAGATAAACAAAGGCAGCGAATCCTTATTGGGGAAAAAATTGACCATAATAATGTTTATATTGATATTTCAAAATGTTTTCCAGTTAGTTTGAAAATATTTTAGTATATTTTAACTAAAATTTTTAAAAAAATTTTCAAATAAATTCTCAAAATTATTATAGATTTTTATTTTGGTTTAAGAAATATTTTCGTATTTTAAACAAGACAAGAATTCTTTTCTTACTCATTTATATGTTTTCGTTTTGATTGTTTTTCGAAACAATGGAATTGTGTTCTTTACTCTGTGAGCGGACCCTTTTATAAACCCTGAGGTGGTTTGGTTCACCGTGGGAGGATTGGTTTGGAATTCGAACTCAATCCAATTCAATGCAAAGTGGTGGGAGGATTGGATTGGAATCCGAATTCAATCTAATTCAATGCAAAGTGATTTGGATTGGAGGATTATAAAGATGAGATTCAAATTCTATCCCATCTTTAGATATGATTCATTTGTTATGTGGGCCCTATTAACATGTGAAAATAAAATATGTTAAAATGATCATTTCACCCTTGTGTAAACAATGTGATCCAATCATATACCATGTTTAAAATGGAATGAAAAAAAAAGTTCAATCCATTAATATTGTTTTTTTTGCAACAAAAAATATGAATCAATAAATTACGCATTTTTACAAAATATACCCATAAATATTTTATTTATTTATTTAATTAAATTTGTACAATACACTTTTAATCACAAAAATCATATGCATCATGAAAAAAAAAAATTCCAACACAAAAAAAATACACATATCAATACCACTCAAGCCTAAGTCGTTATTTGTTTATTTAGAGACAAGCCCGAGTTGTGTGTTTAAAAATAAAACTTAATTATTTTTTTTTCAATAAATAGCAAAATTAATCTGAACCATATTAAATTTTTTCAATGATCCAAATGCAATTTATTTTCCATGAATTTTAGGATATTTTAATATTATTGCCTAAATTAATACCACAAATTAGGTCAATTTAAAATAGGAAGAATTTCAATGACATCCCCTCTAGTTTACCATATCTTCAAGGACACCCTATTTAGTTTCTGAATCTTCAATGACACTCATTCTAGTTTAATTTAAACATCACTAACATTAAACTATTATTTCTAAAAAAATAAATTTACCTAAAATACCAAAAATGCCCCTACATAACCTCAAGTAAATTTTTTACATAAAATTTTATTAAAATTTGAGCTTTTAAAATTTTTAAAAAAATCATAAATAACAATTTTAGTAAATAATTTGTTAGTAAATACTAATTTTTTATTTACTAATTAGTAAACTTTTTTAAAAAAAATTGAGCCTATTAATTTTTTTTTTTACATATTAAAATTTGAGCCGATTTGAACTTCATCCGAGTTGTTAGGGCAGATTAAAATTCTCTTTTGAGTCGATTATAATTTATATTTTTTTCTTATTAAAATTTGTGTCAATTAAAATTAGATTTATTACAATTTAAGTCAATTAAATTTCATATATTTTTATATATTAAAATTTAGGCTGAATAAAATTTAATGCGAATTAATTAAAATTTGATTTGAGTTGATTAAAAATAATTTTTAATTGGCTCAAACAAAATTTTAATTAGCCCAAATTCTAATATGTAAAAATAATATAATTTTTAATTGGCACAAATTTTAATATATGTAAAAAAATAAATTTTAATTAACTTGAATCGAATTTTAATCGATTTGAATTTAATTACGTAAAAAAAATTAGAAAACAGAGGGGGTCTCATTGAAGATATGTTTATCTAGAGAGGGTGTGGATGAAATTTGTCCTCAAATATATCATAGGCAATTTAGTAAAATTATATTTTACTTAATATTTTTAATTTGACAAGAGTTGTCATTGAAGATTCAAAAACTAGAGGAGGTGTCCTTGAAGATAAGGTAAACTACAGGGGGAGTGGTTAAAATTTTCCCTTTAAAATATGTTCCTTAATTAAAATGTTAATATTTTTTAGAGTTTATCTCTAAGAAACAAAATTTTAGATGTAATGAGACCCAACACTACTGAACAAATATGATTTTTAATGAGATTCAAACCCTTTCATTTAAACTTGACTTAGACCGAATATTTTCGCATGTTTACTCTCAAAATTTATGTAATTAAATACCGAATGTCAGAAATTAAGTCATATCTATTTAGAAAAAAAATTATAATGTAGTATATAATATAGAGTATAATCAATTTTTTAATAATTTTTTTTTCTATTTTGTTTAAGTACACAAGATCAAAAAATTGGAAATTTTTTTAATTTATTTTAAACACATGCCAAATTTTATTTTTTTGTTGTTTCAGTAATAAAAAAATAAAAAAACATTCAACAAGAGAGATAGATAGATGGAAGTCAAATGTTGAGGGCAATAATGTAAAATGACATGTTATTTCATCTGTGGCTTTCCGAGTAAATGAATCCCACATGCTAGGTGGGTTTCTTTTATCCGGTTCAGAGAGGATTAGTTCGTGAATTCCTACGATCGAGTAATTCAATCCCTAACGTTTATCCCATTACATTTTTTGGTTCCAAAGCTGAAATATATAGTCCCATATTTGAATCCAATCTAACATATCCTATCTACCTTTATCCTTTCAAACAAACGTCACCCGAATCCATAACGGTTAAAACATAAACAACACCCGTAAGTTTAAAACAGTTGGAATCAATTAGTCCGACCGCTCCCCCGCCGCAATGGCCGAGACGACGTCGTATCTACCAATCGAACCCACCAACTTCGACCTCATCGTTGTCGGCACCGGCTTACCATCATCCATAATCGCGGCCGCTGCCTCCGCCGCTGGAAAATCCGTAATCCACCTTGACTCCAACCCCTTCTACGGCTCCCACTTCTCCTCTCTCCCCCTCGACGACCTCACCTCCTTCCTCCATTCCCAGTCCCAATCATTGGATCCGAATCTTCATATACCGCCACCCCAATCCAACGATACTGATGAATTTATCGCTGTTTCTCTCACCACCCAACGTATGTACTCCGAAGTCGAGATCTCCTCTTATTCCACCGAACCCCTCGAACAATCTCGAAAGTTCAGCATCGATTTGGCAGGACCTAGGGTTTTCTTCTGTGCTGATTCCGTCGTTGACCTCATGCTGAGGTTGGGGGTGAATCAGTACATGGAGTTTCAGAGTATTGAGGGGAGTTTTGTCTGTGATGGTGACGGAAAGCTTTGGAATGTGCCGGATTCGCGAAAAGCCATATTCAAAGATAGGAGTCTAGGGCTTACCGAGAAGAATCAGCTGATGAGATTCTTTAAGCTGGTTCAGGAACATTTGCAAGCTGTTGGTTCTGTTGATGGCGAGAGCGGTGAAAATAAGAGGATTTCGGAGGAGGATTTGGAGAGTCCGTTCGTGGTTTTCTTGGAGAAAATGGGGTTTTCACCGAAGTTGAAATCGTACACTTCGAATCGCCCTTTCCTCTCTGTTAGTGAGAGTTATTTGTTTGTTTCAATCTCTTATAACTCTTAGGAGTTTATGTTTATTACTATCATTATTTATTGATTAGAAATATTTTCACTTCTCCTTAAGTTGTTATGTTTCTGATTTTTTTTTATGCCATTTGACAACTTGAAGGAAATGATTTAATATCCTTGAGTGGGGGAGTTTTATTTAGAAAACTGAAGAATCAGTATATTTGGTCGAAATTCTCAAGTTATGGGCATCTTTGTTATAAGCTGTTTTTTTTTTTTTCATTTGAACTGGTTTGTAAGCTGTTGATTGCCTGAAAATGCTGCATTTTGGGTTTTAGTGGACTGGGGAAGAGAAAGTATAGTAGGTTAACCATTTAGAGGATCATTTTTGTTTTCACTATAGAAAGGAAAATTTTCCCTCCATTTAGTTATCTGTAGCAATATGGGAAGGAGAGAATTTTCAGGAAAGGTAGTGGTTTGTTACTATAAGACCATTTTCCCTTGCCTCCCTTTTTCTTTCCAGATTACCAAATGGAACCTAAAAATTTACTGTTGCTTTTGTTATGTTTGTTTCTTTTTATTAGTCTGCCTATTTAATATTAATTTCTCTGGGGGTGAAGACCTTACGTGCTCACATGAAACAATTAAAACCCACAATCCAGTTAGGCTAATTGTATTGTGTTCAACATATACTTGCTTCATACTGACACATATTCTGTGTTGTGGCTATTTATGAACAAACAGCTTTCTATATTTTGTTACATCTCTTGGCTCTTGTTTCTGTTTGAAATATTTCTTCTTTAGGCTTCTCTTTCTCCTTTGTCTGTTTGTGCGTTTCTGTAGAGATTGTAAAAGCTGCCGTAGTTATTCTCTGTACATTCCTGATCGTATATCTATGTGATGGCTTACTGTTAGTGAAGGCCGCTTTTTTTTCCTGATGAAGTTGATACCTTGTCCGTATATTTGTGCTTGTTCAATTGCCTATTTGGAGGACTTTAATTGCAAATGATGCTACAATGTTTCTCATAGATAGGCTTTTTCTTTTTTCATGTGATTGTTTGCCTTAGTTCCTCTTACATTGTGCTTTACAAACTGATGAGTAACTTGCATTAATTTTTCTGCTTGCAGGATTATTCTATATGCAATAGCCATGACAGATTATGATCAAGAGAATGTGAAAGTCTGTAAAGATGCTGTCAAGACAAAGGAGGGAATTAGTCGTTTAGCACTTTACCACTCCTCAGTTGGCAGGTATTTGTTGTTTTTGTTTCATACTACAACGGTTATCCAGTCATTATTATAGTTCCATTTTGTTGAAGTTTAGTCAACTGCAATTACTATTTTATGTAGAAGACAATTGTGACCAGCCAAGGAAAGAAACAAAACATAAGGGCAAAAACACAAACAGTTGTTTTTATCTGGAAAACTGAAAACTTATGCATTAGTGTTTTTTGAGTTCTTCTGTTTGATTTCTAATTATGATCTTAACCCTTCTAAACCCTCCTCCTTACGTCGCCACGTTTATTCTCTAACACGGAAGGGGTGGGATATCTTTATTTTTTGAATAATATCGGCATAAGTTCTATATTTTTGAAAAAGCACCCTATGAGTAAGCATTAATGAGAGATGGGAGTGTATAGATAGATGGTTGTGTTTCAGCCTTACAAATGACAGAAGGTGCATGGACATGTCCAAAAGATTTGTTAAAAATGAGTTATGAGTATGACTGATCTTAGTCTCTGCAAATGCAGCCTAACTTCTGGTTCATCTTTTTCAATACATTCCCCAAATAAAGTACTCTTGAAGAAAGACAGTCAGACTTGTGGAACCGTCTACTTGTTTCATATTAATAAAGAAAAAAAAAAACCATTGGATCTTTTCTTAATTGATAGAATAGAATGCAGGCAACAATTTGTCTGTGCAATGGTTATTTTGTACTTGACAATTGATATGCCATTTGAGTAGTGATTCAATGCACAGAATGTACTGAGCTTAATGCGATGTGCATTTCATCTTGCAGAGTTCAAACCAGCAATGCTTTAGTAAATGACTATGAACTGGAGCACTTATCACAAGACAGAATAAAAATTAAAACTGCAGCAAAATGATCGATTTCATTCAACCTTTGTTTTGCTCGTGTTGATCAATATGCACAGATTTCCCTTGTATAGGTGCAACATAATATGCTTGATTTCATATAAGGTTTCTGTTAGATACCATACAAGTTGACAAGTTTAAACATCTCTTGGCAGAAAAAACTGAATACTGGCTTTTATGCTATGAAGTCTTATGGTTGTAATTGTGGTTATCACATGTGCCATATGTGTTCCACGACCGGTCATTTCTTATGTTTTTTCGTCTTTTTCAGGTTCCCTAACGCACTAGGGGCTTTGATTTACCCTTTGCATGGTCAAGGGGAACTCCCACAAGCGTTTTGCCGCCGTGCTGCTGTCAAAGGCTCTCTGTATGTAAGTTTCACTGAGCATAATTGAAAACTACTTCTCTATGGGTAGCTATGATTGTCACCTATACTTAGACCTTTGTGAATTGTGAATCAAGAATGGCTTGGATGCACTCTACCAAACCAAAGAAAGCCTTGTCTCGATTATCTTGGGTCAGGCTAGATGACCTAGCTTGCTCCCTGGGGAGTAGGGAAACCTTGGTTTGTAAATGGACTTTAGAAAGTTTTTAAGCATGGTACATAAACATCTACTCTGGACAATAGGTTTATGGGGCCATGATAATCCTTATTTTAGGGGCCTTGGATATGATTGCCACTCCTCTTGCTTGGATAAATTAAATGTATCAAAAAGTGTCCACATAATATGAATTTGTTGTGAAAATATTCTGCTGTAGCTTTGCCAATCTATAATACTAATCTACATTTACAACAACTATTATACAGGTTCTGCGAATGGCTGTGATTGCTCTGCATATAGACAAGGTTTGGAAATATGTCTCTTATTTGATAACTTTCGGGAGCATTAAGGATGCACATACTATGTCTGCTTAAGAGGTTTACATGGGCCTCACTCATGCCATTTTTTTCAAAAGCATTTAGTAATCTTGGATACACAATCTCATTAAAATTCGCAGGCTAGTAGGAGTTGTAAAGGGGTTAAGTTAGCTTCTGGTCAGGAGCTATTCAGCCATCAGGTGATCCTAGATCCATCATTTACAGTTCCATCTCCAGTTCCTAATTCTCCCTCAGGTTTTCTGCAAGATAGTTCTCAGATCTTTGGCCTGAGGGATGTTAAAGGAAAGGTGGCTAGGGGAATATGCATTACAAAGACTTCCTTAAAGGCAGATGTAATAAATCTTCTGGCGTTATATCCTCCTAAATGTGAGATCAATGTCCCAGTCTATACTCATTCTTTGTTGAAGGGTTATGGAGTTTATCTATTGACTGTTCTTTCTCTCTAGCTCTGTATCCTGAACAGGTGACATCAGTTCGAGTTCTCCAGCTAGGAAGCAATTTAGCTGTTTGTCCTCCTGGCATGTAAGTTAATTGTTTAATTGTTTGTTTCTTTCCTCCCCTTCCCCCCCCCCCCCCCC
>CAUOFW020009769.1:16473-47952 GCA_963454935.2 Ilex paraguariensis
TTAGAAATACCCAAAACAGCCCACATGAACCCTATGGACACCTTAGGTTAGAAATAGGTCCGAGTAGGAGGAACCCTACCTCTTGAAGCGTAAAGAATTTGTAGGAAGCCTCAAGAACAAGATTGAAGTCCAAAGTTTAGATTTCTCCAAAATCCTCTCTTTGAATCTTCAGTGAAAATCTTTGTTTTTGGTACCTACACGTAGCTCTCGTCGCGTAGATCGATTTTAATTCTTGGCCCGACGAATTCCGACCGACGGAACTCCGAGAATCGGCGAAAGAAAGCTTGAAGAATTATATTTTTTTCTCCTTTGCTCTTTGGTTTGATCCAGCCGGCCAAATGAAGAGCAAATATCTGATTTTTCAGATATTTGCTCACTTTTATACCTTCTAAACACTTGGCCCTCGTCGCNTTTTCTCCTTAGCTCTTTGGTTTGATCCAGCCGGCAGCAAATGAAGAAAATGAAGAGCAAATATCTGATTTGCTCACTTTTATACCTTCTAAACACTTGGCCCTCGTCGCGCCAAGTGTCGTCCTTTGTCCGGGTCCGTTTTCATCCCGAAATGATTAAATTTTGTGCCGATTTAAACTCAAATTATTTTATATGAAATTTATTTAAAATATTTTTCAAATTTTCAAATTTTTATAAAAATTTCGTTTTTAGGGGTCATTGAACACCCGTCACCTCAAAAAACGTAAAAAATCTGACTATCTCAGAATTCGACGAAATTTATCTGGGTAACTAGATTTCGTGAGACAAATCCAACGGTGAGGTCCGTTTCATCATCTGAGGTCTATAAAAATACCAATTTTTTTAACCGCACTATAATGGCAAATTACTATTTTGCCATTTTTTTGCAGAAAAGGTTAAAATTTTTCTCGGGTTTCACACCTCCACTACAAATTGATGATGATACATGAGTGGTTCTTCAAAAACATGGTTGCATACGAGCAATATAAAGGAAGAACCAACCCATGTTATGTGATTGACTATATGATTTTTATAGATTGTCTCCTCCATTCCCCAAAGGATGTCAAAATACTTCGCCATTGTGGAGTAATTGATAACTTGTTGGGTGATGATACAACGGTCTCTAACATGTTCAACAAAATCACCAATCATATCACTTTTTATAGTTCAAGTTTCTGTTACTAGAAAGTTTGCAACAACGTTAACGAGCACTGTAGACGTCCTTGGCATACATGGGTGGCTAATTTAAAGCACAATTATTTCAACAACCCGTGGTCAATCATTTCAGTCATCAGCGCTTTTGTGTTGCTGGTACTCAGATACAAACAATTTATTCTATCTTACATGAGTAGCTTTAAGTCTGATTTGATTTGCATTACATGCCCACGACTCCCATGGTCAATAAATATTATGTTAGAATAAGTTGTACTGATACTTCAGTCAACCTGTTGTTTCACAAATGTTGTGTAGAATTTATGATCAGTTTGAATTTCTTTTAAGCCACTGGTTGGGGCAAACTTTAAGGTTGGTTTTTATGGAGTTATAACCTAAAAACAATATATTTAGAATTGAGTTGAGTATGCTATTTAACAATCAAATGAAAGTTCTGATAATTTTGTATGACCTAGAATTGGTTAGTTGTGCATCTTGTGCAATGAGCAAAAAGCTCTTATTTTTAACAATAATAGTATTAAGATATAATTTATTAACCTACTAATCTAGCACAATCATTTGATTAGTAATGAGTTCTAATCAATAGTAGAATTCATAATCAATTCAATAACACTAATTAATTAAGTCAACAAAGTAACTCAGTAATTTATGTCGAAATAACATTGTCTGACCCACTAGCATTCCTCAGCGGTGGACCGCACATATTATTATCTAACATGATGTATCTCAATCCTCTTAATTTTGTCAATTTTGATCAATTTCAGTCATGCCCTTTTAAGTTTGTTGGGTCCTAAAAATAGCCTCTATAGTTGTCCCATGATAGGACCTAATGAGTCAACATGGATTGTTGAACCAATTCAAATTGGATAACATTTAGAGTTAAGAGAATTTGTTTTTTTTTTTTGTCAATGAGCATGGGTCTTGATTCTCTAAATTTTGGTCAAGTTCAATAATGTGTCACTTTACAATACTTTTGAAAGCCATACAGGTCTAGCCTAAAGCAGACAATATTGTATGTTAACAATCCAAGATATTGCAAAAACAAAATTGAAGAACTCTACACGTATACCCATGTCAACTCTATAGATCCAGCACGCAGTAAACATCTTCACTCTCATAAAAGATAAGACGAGGGAATTTAGTGCTAAAAAAATGTCATACAAATTATGCAAAATAGAGTGCATGCATCAACCAGGAAAACATACCCAACAAGAGAGTAAACTATTCATGTGAGCTCCTCCTCTTCCACATTAGATTCCACAACAAGTTTTCATATGAAAAACACATCTTCACTTTCACAAAAGCAACATACTTGGCTTTGTGATAGTTACTAGGCTTACTTTCACTTTTGGAAAAGAACTGCATCTCACCTNCATCTTCACTTTCACAAAAGCAACATACTTAGCTTTGTGATAGTTACTAGGCTTACTTTCACTTTTGGAAAAGAACTGCATCTCACCTTCTATAAATACATGGCTCCTCTTCACTTCTTTTCATAAATATTTTTCGTTCCATGTAAACAAATTACTTTAGAAGACAAAGCAGAAGAGAAAAACAAGGAAGTTGAAAATCGGTATGTTGTGCAATTTGATGACCATATATTTTGATTGTCTAAATCTTGTAATACAACAAGGTTTATTTTTTCTTATTTTGGAGCGGGAGTGTAGTTAAGTGTGTATTTTTTTTTTCGAAAAGTAAATACATGCGTATTTGTTTCCATACAACATGGGAGGTTTGAGTTCCACTACTGCAATTTAACTTTATCCCTTGAAAAATTTAAAAACTGCACTTTACCTCATAAATAATGGATTGTCTCAGGTTACATGCGTGGTATATTGGAGGTTAATAGACGAAAAATGAGATGTTGTTTGCTAATTGGTACAATTGTCTCAGCTATCCACTCGCATTGACGAAAAGCTTGCTTCCTTTTCCATGTCCACCCTTTGGCTCATATGTCTTCAAATTAAATGACCAACAACGCTGGGAAAATAAGAAAGTCTATGAACTACAAAAAAAAAAAATTATCGACTTTTATATAAAGGCTAGGAATAGAAATTTTGGTCAACCAGAGAAACACTGACGTTTGATTTTTCGTCAGAATAAATGCCAGATTACATTTACCGACGTTTATAGACTTAGCTGACATTTATATGGACTTTGCCAGTGTTTATAAACGTCAGCTATACCAAAATTTCTNCAGGAATAGAAATTCTGGTCAACCAGAGAAACACTGACGTTTGATTTTTCGTCAGAATAAATGCCAGATTACATTTACCGGCGTTTATAGACTTAGCTGACATTTATATGGACTTTGCCAGTGTTTATAAACGTCAGCTATACCAAAATTTCTTGCAGTGTTCTGATANTAGGAATAGAAATTTTGGTCAACCAGAGAAACACTGACGTTTGATTTTTCGTCAGAATAAATGCCAGATTACATTTACCGACGTTTATAGACTTAGCTGACATTTATATGGACTTTGCCAGTGTTTATAAACGTCAGCTATACCAAAATTTCTTGCAGTGTTCTGATAAATATGTCAGCTATTCACCTCAGAATTATCAAATCAATATTAAATGGAACCACCATTCAGTTCGAAATTGACTACCATTATGTCCAAGATTAAGTTGCTGCTAGATCGTTTGGGGTTAATTATGCATTTTGTTTCCACAGTGCATTTCCTTTTGGGATATTGGTCTCATGCATCAAATGTGTTATGTCTTCACCAACCAAGGGTGCCAACTCAGTGCAAGTTATAAAAATCTTGGCCCAAGTTTAATCGCCAAGGTATTATTTTTGTGATAATTTATTATCGATCCTTATCATTTTTAGGTTGGATTGCAAGTAATCACAAAAAGTGATAAATGACCTTCAAAAGATTTAAACAAAAACACATAAAGTTTATAATGTCAGTACGGTAATGAATTTTTTTTTTTTTTTGTAATTTATCAACTTAGTTTGCCACTTCTGTTGTGTAATTGTAAGATCCCATATTAGAATTAGATAAGACTAATATCATCTTAAGATTTTTCCTAGGATGAATAAAAAGATTATAGAAATCTCGAATTGTTGTTGAAAGATTTATTATGAAGTTTGAGTTTTGGACAAATTGACTTTCAAGTCAAACTTAGTTTTGAAGGTGTTTAAGTTTGAAAATGGTGACCAAGTAATTTTGTAAATATTTTTTGGTCAAAATAAGGTTCCAATGAATTCGGAAGGTTGAAAAATATTGGAAGATGTTATATGAGATATATATTAGAAGTTTTCTAGAGTTCAGACCTATTTTGGAGAGAATTTGGGTAGAAAGGAATTTGATACTACCTTAGTATTTTAGTTATAACTTTTTAATCTGAATTCCATTTGAGCTGATTTTGGGATAATAGACACTAGACTTCAAGGGCTACAAAAGTGTATTTCACAAAAATTTCCTGAATCGACTTGTAAATAGGTCAAAATCGAGCTGGAAGTCAGGGGTATGTTGTAAGACGCGTTCGGACGGGAGAAACACGAGTCCGGATGCACCGGGCAAAAGTTGGATGATCTTTGTTATGCGTTTTCTCCACTTTTGGCATTACAAATACCTAAGGAACGATGCTTAGGCCTATGTTTAGTAATTGTTCATCCAATAAAACCCTAAAAAGCTTGAGAGGAAGAAAGAGAGGAGACATAGGGATGATTCTCACTTCGGGAATGATTCAAACACGCTAGGGATATCTTCAAATGTCGGATTAAAGGTAGGGGTTTTTTCCTAAACTTGTTCATTAAGGCTTAGATTAATATATATGTTTGTTTTGATTCTAAATCGTATGTATATATTATGAAATCATTGTTTCTTGCAAATCATATTATGTCTTGAATGAGGTTGTTTTTTGATAGCCACAAAACTCTCTTTCTTGATATCAAAACCCTAGCTTTCAAGAAATGTAGATTTTACCCTTGATATTCCAATGTTCTTGATTTAAAAACTCTAGTGTTTTATTAGAACAATAAAATTATATTTCTTGATAATTTCTTGCATATTTTCTTAAGTTGTTTTGTTGAAAAAATACATGTTGAATTATGGTTCTTAGTTTACCTGTGATTTGGTGAATTAGTTTGGTATTGTATTTCTTGTGTAGATATTTTGATAAATATGGGTGACCGTTGACCGGGTATTGTAGAATGGGTAGATGTGTTTCTTACTCTGAGCAGGTTTGAAGGTTCCCTACCACTCGTAGTGGGATTGGTGCCTTATGAGGACCAAACCACTATTCGCTCATGAGTGTCGAGACTAAGGGCTAGTATACTACTCATGGGTTAGATTCGTCACTGCCAATGCGTTGATATACGCCCTTCCTATAGTTGTGTATCCTTACGAGAATTGGGTGTGTGGGTGTGGACTAGGATATTTTTAATGGGTGTATTCATGCTAAATCTTACTACATACCTGAGATACAGTGTTGGTAATAGTTTGTTAGTTGAAAGTTAAGTTGGTTTTGCTTATTCATTTAATTTATTATTACTACGTAAATTTGAGATATAATAAACTGTCACTGTTTTATTTCAAAAGTTATATATGATATTTTGTAAAATGGAATGGACCTGTTTTATATGTTTTTAAAACCTTGTTCGAGTTTGAGAGGATTTTTCGATAGAGTTTAGTGCTCACCCCCTACAAACCACATCTTTTTCAGATTTTGGTTTAGAGGAAGAGCTCGAATTTAATGAGCATGTTGATCTCGAAGCTGGAGAGGGTTAGTATGAGGATCCTGAAGTGGAAGCTTAGAGATTTAGTTCTGATTATTGTACTTGGTGAGATTTTTGTGAAACAATGTTTTAGTCAATTTAATTATTTTGCTGCCAGATTGATACTATTTGGTTTTTAATTGTAGGTTGAAGTAGTAACCTTGTTTTATTGACTTTAGTATTCATTCTTTGTCAGATGGATGAATGATTTATGATTTAATGGTTATTGTAGTTGCTCTTTTGATTGGATGATTTTAGATAGTAATGTCTTTTAGGGTGAATTTTGGGGTGTTACAGGTTTGGTATCAGAGCTTAAAAATTAGGTCTTACATAGAAACTATAGGTTATGGACTATCACTGGAGTATTTGGTTTGGTTGAAGAAACTCTAGGGTTGAAATTGTTTGAAGTAATATGTTTATAAGATATGGATGATTTGTTACTTAGTTAGCTTAGGGATTTGTAATTTGTTTGAATTCATGGATTAACTAACTTTGAGGAGTTGACGAAAATTTTGGGATGAATATTCTAGTTTTATATCATATAGTTATGGACTATTCTAAGAGATGGATGGTAATTTGACTTTTGGTTAGTAAATGATGCTAGATATAGATATTTATGCAAGCGATATTATCTATATTGGAGATGGGTATTAGATAGGATTTGTGACAAAAGACACCCAAACTCGAATTGGACAACTATAGCAGAACTATTAGTCAAGCAGATCACCTTTCACTAATTGGAGCATAACTCTTTGTTGAAAATTTCAAATTGTGCGCCATTTTTTGTTGTTAGAAGCTTAATTCGTATATCTTTCCAACCATATAGGTCACACATGCGAGAAATACCTAAATTAAATTCATGTATTCTCCAAAGTTGATCAAAAATCTTTACTGTGCTATTCCTTGGATATCAAAGTGTCGTGATTTTCTTCTTAGACTCTAAAAAACTTATCCTTAAGTAAGCTTTCATACTATTTAGGCTTTGATTTAGAAACACCTCCATATTGATTGAAATGTTTTTATGGATAATAATAAAAATGTGACTATTATTTGGTGTCATGTTGACTCTAAGTATTCTATTCTACTATTAGTGTTGCTTATATTTTTCAAAGTAAAAGAAATAAGTTTAACCCAATTTGGATGTGTAGAGGAAAGGTCAACTTAGATATTTTTTTAAGACGAACTAAATTTTGAATAATAAGGTTAGAGGAAGTCATGTGTGACACTCAAAAGTTATTGACATTAAAGGGATATGGTGAAGTAACCTCAAATGGGAACCTATTTTGTGAATAATTATTGGAATTGTGGTTATAGGTTTTAAATGGATTCGAGGAACAGGTAAATTGGGAAGCTCAGATTGAGGAGAACGTGGATTCCGAGATGGACATTTAGAGTTATTTCCTTTATGTTCTAGACTGGGAGGTTAATTAGGAGACAATGTTAAGAATAATATTTTATTTATTCTGCTGTAAGATAATATTTAGTTTTTGGATGTAATTGTCATGTTTTGGTATATTTATTTTGGATGATGCTTTAGTTATTATGGATGATAAATGAAATTTCGTTTATTTATGAATTTTGTTAATTGCTCTCATGATATGAATAATTATAGATAATAATGTCTTCCAAGATGCATTTTGGGCCGTTACAGTAATGGAGTTAATTGAAAGTACTTGATTCACTAACATAATTCTGAGATAATTGAAGGATAAATGAGCAGTTGGAGCAAAATGGGTGGATAACACTCTATGTGCTATAATAAAAGGGAGAGACCTATTTTTAGCAGCCCACTTGGCCGATCGTTTAATACAAGGAGAGAAATAAAGGAAAATTTCAAGGAAGAAAGGGGAAGATAGAGAAGAAAGTTTGACATTATTGTTTTTAATATTAATGTCTCGTATTGTTTGCATCATTTAAAAGAATAACAAATATATATCTAAATCTAATTCTTTCATATCGAAATTGCATATTTTTATGCGACTATACTATAAGTTCAAGATATCTATATAATAAAACAGCTCATACTTTGAATTTTATCTCAGTTATATTTTTTTCCTCAAAATTATCACTAATCACTTACCTCATCAATCATCTCTCTGTTATACTCAAACGTCAAGTAGCATCACTCATTCACTCAAACTTCAAGTCACAACTCATTTCTATCACATGTTTAATCATTTATATATTTTCGTCCTAAAAATATCACATCACTTATTTCTATCATATGTTTAATTATTTAATATTTGGTTAATTTGTAGTTAATATAATTTTTATTTCAAATATTATTCATATACAATAATATACACATGTTAAAAAAATTTAATATAGTGTGATCAATTTTTTAGGAGCTCGAATTTTATATTTTATCGTGTCTTCAGGTATGGGTTATAACTAGTATATATATATTTTGGAATGTTATTATCCCCAGGTTTTATTTCCCAAGGAAAAGGCTAAGACTAAAGCACTAAAAAATAACTTGCTTTAGTACCGTATCCGAAGTTATAAGAAAAGAGTGTGAATTTATAATAAAATAGGATTGTTTCGAATTGGTCCAAACATTTTAAGATCTATCTTAATTTTTTCAGCCCCAAAACTTAATCCTATTGAGTTGTAACATGTATTTTTTTGTTAACTTAATCTAAATATTTTAGAATTAGTCACTGTTTATTCATTATATCTCTTTGGGCATCGTTATCAAGGCCTTCACTTTCATGAAGAAAAATCTTAGGCTAGTGAGGAAAGAAACATAATTGGGTAGTTAGGGCTATTATTGTATTTTCATTCCACATACGATTCCCTAATAATTGTCCTATGAAAAAATATCTCCTACCCCACAAAAAGGATATGGTTAACTGGTAGTGCTTTGCCCTTTTGTCTGCCCTTTTCTTCCTTATGTAAATTTACAGTAGGGTGTTTATTAGATCCTTTTTTTCATTTTTACAAAGACTGGATGTAGCTATCATTTGCAATCTCATTTTTTCCATGGCTGCTACTTTAAATTGTTCCGGAATTAATTGAGGTTTTTCCTTTAAGATATTTTCTTTAAGAAGTTCAATGTGATTTAATCCCATCCTAGGTGAAATTTCTTGAGCCTATGAGGATGAGGTGTCAGAGGCTTCTTTCTTCATATCTTTAAGATATGCCGCTGTAATCAGAATTTTTGTTTATAAAGGATAATTGTTCCAAAATCTTACTTGGAATTCTCGAAATAAATAAGGGTGTTCATTGCGTTTAAAATCACAACTAAGACTCTATACCCAAACCTAGGGTACAAAGAACTCAATTGAGAATTTTAGGATGTATTTTTCCTCTATTTCGTTTGCTTTTAAGACTGGACTTTTTTCTTTATAAATGTTCAATAATTTTAACATTTATGGAGGATATACTTCTTCAATCGCTCCATGGGTATCCCACCATTGGTAGAGCCAATTAGGATATTTGTTAATGGATTCTGTGAATAACAAAAAACCAAGTGTGGGTTAAAGATGAGTTTTGCAAATAAAAGACATTATGTCAGGCTTCAATATAATTGAAGTAATTATAGTAAGAGAAGGGATATCTACTAAACAAAAAAAAACCTTAATTTCCTGGTTTAGCAAGGCTAATACCCTAATCTCGTTCGGATATAATCCTCATTAATGTAACTTTTGTTGTGACCGTGCAGCAATTATGGTGAATAATAAGGAATTAAACAATTAAGAAAATAAGAGAAAATAACACAGAGATTTACGTGGTTCGACAATGTGCCTACATCCATAGGAGCAAGCGGTCATTCTTTTTTTTTCTCATTATTTAAAGTAGGGTTACATCTTAAGTATTTATACAACTCTAGTGCGGACGTATTTACAAAATACCCCTTGTACTGTACCGCAGGGGCATTGCCCCCGCACCCCCAACTAATCAGAATCCTCCCCCATACATAAAATATATCAATCCCGCAAGGCAGATGCCGTCGCGGGCTCTACTTCGGCATCTGCCTCCTTGCCATTATGCACACAGCAAATATGAGCCACACATACTCTAACAATCCCCCACCTTGGCAAATATTCACTCCTTAGGAGAAAAAGAGAATATGTATCCGGGAACTCCACCGGGAACGCTAAGTTGGGGCATCTCCCATCTAGCAACTGGAGACATTAATCAAGCCCAAGCAGTGCTTGAACTTGTCTGTAGTAACAGGCTTTGTCAATATGTCTACTGCATTTTCAGAAGTGTGAACTTTCTCAAGTAATAGTTCACCAGAAAAAATCAGCTCCCTGATCTAATGAAACCTCACATCTATGTGCTTGGTCCTCGCATGATACACCTAGTTCTTTGCTAAATAAATGGCACTCTGACTGTCACAATGCAACTGAACTCCACCTTGTTGGGCATCCAGCTCCTTGACCAAACTTGTAAGCCACAAAGCCTCCTTGGCAGCCTCAGCTACTGCCATATACTCTGACTCAGTAGTAGATAGTGCAACTATAGGCTGTACCATGGACTTCCAACAAATAGGTCCTCCCACAAGAGTAAACACATAACCTGTGGTAGATCTCCTGTCATCCAAGTCCCCTGCATAGTCTGCATCCACATATCTCACAACTGAAGG
The DNA here is from genome assembly GCA_963454935.2 of Ilex paraguariensis. Classification (NCBI taxonomy): domain Eukaryota; kingdom Viridiplantae; phylum Streptophyta; class Magnoliopsida; order Aquifoliales; family Aquifoliaceae; genus Ilex; species Ilex paraguariensis. The sequence goes on from CAUOFW020009769.1 coordinate 26,934, forward strand.
GTCACTCTGTTGTCTGCCAAACATGATGCCATAGTCTGTAGTGCCCCTCAAGTATCTAAAAATCCACTTGACTGCATCCCAATACTGTCGACCCGGATTTGAAAGAAGCTTGCTAACCACGCTGACAGCTTGTGCCAAATCTGGTCTTGTACAAACCATGGCATACATCAAGCACCCCACTGTACTAGCGTATGAGACCTTTGACATGTCATGAACTTCATCATCTGTCTTCGGGCACTGAGTGGTAGACAATCTGAAATGATTCGCCAAAGGTGTACTTACTGGTTTTGCATAACTCATGCTGAACCTGTCGAACACCTTCTCAACATAGCTATGCTGAGATAGCCATAATCTCCAGGAACTTTTGTCCCTGCGAATCTCCATCCCAAGAATCTTCTTAGCCGCACCCAAATCCTTCATATCAAATTCTCTGCTCAATAAAGTCTTCAACTTGTTGACCTCACTTATACTCTTGACAGCAATCAACATATCATCCAAATAAAGTAACAGAAAAATAAATGAATCATCATCAAGGCTTTTCACATAGACACAACAATCATACTCACACCTTTTGTAGCAAATCCGGATCATGTAAGAGTCAAATCGCTTGTACCACTGCCTCGGAGACTGCTTCAGCCCATAAACTGATTTCTTCAAATTACAGACCAAATGTTCCTCTACAGGGAGGCTAAACCCTTCTGGTTGTACCATGTAAATCTGTTCCTCCAAGTCACCATGAAGGAAAGCTGTCTTTACATCCATATGCTCCAACTGCATATCTAAATGTGCTACTAGTGCCAACACTGTCCTGATGGAAGTGTGTCTGACCACGGGGGAGAAGATCTCATCATAGTCAACCCCTTTTCTCTGTGAGTAACCCTTTGCTACTAGACGAGCCTTGAATTTTTCCCCCTCCTTTTCTGATACTGCTTCTTTTTTCTTATACACCCATTTGCACCCTATCGCTCTCTTCCCCTCGGGAAGCTCCACCAACTCCCATGTCTGGTTCTTATGCAGAGACTCCATCTCCTCCACCATAGCACTCATCCATCTACTTTTCTCTTGGCTTTGTACTGCCTCCTGAAAAGTTGTAGGATCCCCAATACAAGTAATAAGCGCATAAGAAACCAAATCTTCAAAACCATACCTGGTAGGCGGCTTGGTATTGCGTTTTGGCCTATCTGTGGTTATACTGTGATGCTGCTGATCACCTAAGATAGAACTCTCTACATGCTGAGCATCCTCTTCTCTACCATGGTTCTCTAGCTCCACTTGCACCACATGCTCATTAGTGCTACAGTTTTCTGGCACTTGTTTCTCTTCTTCCTGAGTATGCTGCAACATGACTTTTTCATCAAAAACCACATCTCTACTGATCACCATCTTGTTTGCCTTCGGATCCCAGAGCTTGAAGCCTTTCACCCCTTTCTGATATCCCAGAAAGATACACTGTCTAGATTTCGCATCAAGCTTCGACCTCTCCTCACTAGAAATATGTACATAGGCTGGACATCCAAACACTCTCAAACCAGAGTAGTCTACCTCACTGCTTGTCCACACCTCCTCTGATACTTTCTCATCTAATGCTGCCCTCGGTGATCTATTAATTAAGAAACATATTATATTCACTACCTCTGCCCATAAATTCTTTGCAAGCCCTGCATTCAACCTGAGACACCGAGCTTTCTCGGCTATCGTTCTATTCATCCTTTCCGCTACACCATTTTGTTGTGGTGTCTTGCGGACTGTGAAGTGTCTCTTGATCCCATGCTGCTCATACAACTCCTGGAACTTTGAATCTTTGTACTCAATACCATTATTTGACATGAGGCATTTAATCTTCCTCCCTGTCTGGTTCTCTACTTCAGCTTTCCACTGCTTGAACTTGGCAAACACTTCGGACTTGTGCCGTATGAAGTACACCCAGACCTTTCGCGAGTAGTCATCAATGAAACTCACGAAATACATGTATCCTCCCCGTGATACTACACTGACTGGTCCCCAAACATCTGTATGGACATAGTCGAGAATTCCCTCTGTCTTGTGTGTGGCTGTCTTGAACTGCACCCTGTTCTGTTTTCCAAGAACACAATATTTGTAAAAATTGAGCTTACATGTCTTGACACCCTTCAATAGATTTTTCTTATGAAGCTCTATCATCCCACGCTCACTCATATGACCCAGCCGCATATGCCACAANCTTTCCAGTTTCAACAAAACTTCCGTCGGTGATTCCTCATCCATGACGTGATACATCGCGTCATCAGCCAGACAAAGCCTAATTGTCACCATAGCCTTCGCTTCCAATTCTTTCCAATCCATGTCGTTCATTCCTGCCGGTTGTTTTCCNCTATCTAATTCAGACTCTACAATAGCAACTCCACCTACAATCGCGGTACCCAGCAGTCTGTAAATGTTTCCTGCTACTTTCTGTCCCTTCATCACTGTCAGCATGCCTTTACTCACTTTCATTACTCCACTTATAGATTTGTAACTATAACCATTACAATCCAAAGTGCNCTGCACTAACAGGTCCTTCACCCTCCTCTGTCATAATTCGAAATTCCCAGTTTCGTCGAACTTCATGATGTCGAATTTTGCAGAAGAAATCCCAGACATCGTAGCCTTGCTCTGATACCAGTTGTTGTGATCGTGCAACAATTATGGTGAATAATAACGAATCAAACAATTAAGAAAGCAAGAGAAAATAACACAGAGATTCACGTGGTTCGGCAATGTGCCTACATCCATAGGAGCGAGCAGTCGTTCTTTTTTTTTATTATTTAAAGTAGGGTTACATTTTAAGTATTTATATAACCTTAGTACAGACATATTTACAAAATACCCCTGTACCGTACCGTGGGGGCGTTGCCCCCGTACCCCCAACTAATCAGCGTCCCCCCCATACATAATATATATCAATCCCGCAAGGTAGATGCCGTCGCGGGCTCCGCTCCGACATCTGCCTCCTAGCCATTGTGCACACAGCAAATATGAGCCACACATACTCTAACAACTTTACTATAAGCCATTGCTTCCAGAGGATCTTGGGTCTTTTCCAGAAGTGTGCAATTTTTACATAATCCATTTCTTTAANATCCACGTTTTTGGTTACCTTTCACCACAAGCCCTTCCCCTTGTGAAGCCTCATTACTGGCTTTCTTTCGCTAATGAAAACCTAACAGAGCACCTGTGACATCCTCCAACTCGAGGGTTTGTTTCCCCCACATCAGAGTCGTAACCAAATTCTCGTACGTAGGAGACGCTGGTAGGGAATTCAGCAACATCAACGCCTTGTCTTCGTCTTCGAACTTTACATCAACTCGCTTCAGATCGCTGATGATCTGATTGAACACGTTGATGTGTTGGGTCAGATTCGAGCCCTCTGACATCTTAAGACCATATAGTTTCTGCTTAAGATAGAGCTTGTTCGTCAACGACTTGGACATATACCGACTTTCCAGTTTCAACAAAACTTCCGTCGGTGATTCCTCATCCATGACGTGATACATCGCGTCATCAGCCAGACAAAGCCTAATTGTCACCATAGCCTTCGCTTCCAATTCTTTCCAATCCATGTCGTTCATTCCTGCCGGTTGTTTTCCGTATAACGCCTTCACCATGCCCTGCTGCACTAACAGGTCCTTCACCCTCCTCTGTCATAATTCGAAATTCCCAGTTTCGTCGAACTTCATGATGTCGAATTTTGCAGAAGAAATCCCAGACATCGTAGCCTTGCTCTGATACCAGTTGTTGTGATCGTGCAACAATTATGGTGAATAATAACGAATCAAACAATTAAGAAAGCAAGAGAAAATAACACAGAGATTCACGTGGTTCGGCAATGTGCCTACATCCATAGGAGCGAGCAGTCGTTCTTTTTTTTTATTATTTAAAGTAGGGTTACATTTTAAGTATTTATATAACCTTAGTACAGACATATTTACAAAATACCCCTGTACCGTACCGTGGGGGCGTTGCCCCCGTACCCCCAACTAATCAGCGTCCCCCCCATACATAATATATATCAATCCCGCAAGGTAGATGCCGTCGCGGGCTCCGCTCCGACATCTGCCTCCTAGCCATTGTGCACACAGCAAATATGAGCCACACATACTCTAACAACTTTACTATAAGCCATTGCTTCCAGAGGATCTTGGGTCTTTTCCAGAAGTGTGCAATTTTTACATAATCCATTTCTTTAAGAATTAACTCATATAATTTAAGTTGTTCCGACTTTAATTGAGGTTTTTCCTTTAGAATCTTTTCTTTAAGAAGTTCTATTGGCAAATGAAGGAACATGGCAAGTGGCCTACGGTACAGGATAAAGAATTCATTTGCACATGTAAAGCATACGCATAAGAAACTCTTCCCAAGTTGTCTGTTTACGCACACAAAAAAACTGTTAAGCTAATGGCAATTTTGTACTCAATAATTTATTTTGAAGGCTACTCCCCCTTAGATTTTTATTTTCGAGCAATGCAGTAGGTTATGGAAGAACTTTAATGGTTCCTAAGGTTTCAGGAGTTTTATAAAATGTACCACAGGCCTTCGGGAATCTGGGATTAAATTTTTGAAGGCTACAAAAAATTTATCGTTGTTTGATAAAAAGTTCGCAAATGGAATCATTAAAATTCCTCTACTGAGAATTATTGATCATATTGAGTGCCTCTTCAGAAATATGGTTGCATACGAGCAGTATGAAGGAGAAACCAAGACAACTTATGTGACCGACTACGTAACTTTTATAGATCGCCTCATCAACTCCTCAAAGGATGTTGAAATACTTGGTGAGTGTGGAGTTATTGATAACTGGTTAGGGAAAGATAAAACGGTTTCTATCATGTTCAACAAAATAATCAATCAAGTCATTCTAAATTTTGATACGTTCTGTTGTTCGAAAGTTTTCAATGACATTAACGAGCATTGTGGACATTCTGGGCATACATGGATGGCTAATTTAAACCACAATTATTTCAACAACCCGTTGTCTAGCATTTCGGTCATTGGTGCTTTTGTGTTGCTAGTTCTCACCGTGATACAAATGGTATGCTCTATCTTACAAGTCTAGTGTTATGTCCAATTTGATTTACATGCCCACCCCTCTGTCTGTAATAAAATGTTTAAAGTTGTAATGATCATTCAGTCAACTTGTTGTTTTACAAATGTTGAGTAGAATTCGTGATCAATTTGAATGTTTTTTTCTAAGCCATTGTATGAAGCAAACTTCCTGGTTGGTTTCTATGGAGGGGTAGACTAAGAAGATAAAGGGAAAAATTAAACCTTGATCCTCTCAACTATGATCCTGGTCTCATTTTGTCCCTAAATTGAGTTTCTAATATTATTTTCTCAACTACATGACTTGGTTTTTCATCATCCCAAAATCAAACGATCGTCAAGTTTTGAACAAAAAATGCTCATGGGTGTAGTACAATATACATTTTCAATGTCTAAAATTTTGGTAATGTAACTGACCAAAAAAACACAGTTGGAGGTGAAATGTGCAGAGCGTGATAATTGAAAGGGCAAAGTGAGACCAATCATCTTAATTGATGTGCAATGTAAGAAAATGTGAAAGTTTAAAGTACAATGTAAAATAAGGGACATAGTAATGAGGGCCAAAGTATAATATGTGTTTAAAGGAGGAGAAACCGTACACAAATTACCACACTTTAAGATAATGTTACAACTTTTTTGAAGTGTAAGTTATAACTTTAAAGGACATGATCGATTATGAAAGAAATTTAAAAATTGTTCTTTGCCTCATAAATAATAAATTATCTCAACTTACATTGAATGTTAATGGACAAAAAATGAGGTGTCGTTTGCTAATTGGAACACATTGCTACTGTTAAAAAAGTGGTAATGTGAGATATTNACATGATCGATTATGAAAGAAATTTAAAAATTGTACTTTGCCTCATAAATAATAAATTATCTCAACTTACATTGAATGTTAATGGACAAAAAATGAGACGTCGTTTGCTAATTGGAACACATTGCTACTGTTAAAAAAGTGGTAATGTGAGATATTTAATATTTGAAAAGAGGAAGTGAAACTTTTAAAATCTTTCAGGGGTAAAAGCCCAAATTTTGAAGCAATATCATGAGGGTTTCACCATAGGTGATGGCTCAAGGCTACCACTTTCCTCAGAATTACGACTTCTTAGAGTTAGCCTGCCCTTTTCTTTTGCTTGTGAATTGTTGCAGTAGGTGATGCCTATTGTGTATCTATGACTAAATTAAATACAATCTTTCAAAAATTAAGCCATTTTTAATGTGCTGTGAGGTTCGAATCTATTTACAACAAAAAAAAATAAAATGTACAACTTTTTGAATCGTGTGAAAACTTTTAAAGTTAGAGTAATTATTTTTTTGGCCAAGGTATTATTTTTGTGATAATTTGTTATCAATCCTTAACATTTTTAGGTTAGATTGCAAGTTATCACAAAAAAATGATAAATGACCTTCAAAAGATTTAAACAAAAAAACATGAAGTTTATACTGTGGTACAGTAATGAAATTTTTTTTTTTTTTTTGAGGTCCACAGTCTTCTCCTTATCTGTTGGCCTGTTTTTATTATACAAATATCTTATTTCATCCTTTGAATTAAATTCCAGCCACCTCTTGGTTGTGACCACTGCCTTCGTCGTCATTGATGTGCTTTGATGTGGAAGGATTGGATACGTTAAAATCCTATCACCATACATTTCTTATCCAATTTTGAATCAGTTCATAGTCTTATACGGTTGAGAATCTTAATCTATTAATGGATACTAGATTAAGAATCGCATGAGTCAAAAAATAATTAGAGATTAGTTTGACAATATTAAATCCCAACTCTAATAATTGATATCTGAGTGGAGGTATTGTTGCAAAATGTTTAGTGAACAAAGGTATTTTTATTATTTATCAACTTAATTTGCCACTTTAGTTGTGTAATGGAGCTAATTGAAATTACTTGGTTCACTAACCTAATTCTGAGATAATTGAAGGATAAATGAGCAATTGGAGCTAAATGGGGGGATATTTGGAGGATTAATTAATGACCAATTGGAGGTAATTAGCTGGTGAATAACCTTATCTTTGCCCTACCCACACTACGTATAAGAACAACTTTAAGAAGATAATTTCATGTGATTATCAATTCAAGATACAAGAACTAGTACTGTATCCAAAGTTAAAAGAAAAAAAAAATGTGAGGTTAATAAAATAAAACTAGTTATTTTCTGTGTCTGAAGATACGGAATAATAAAAAAAAATAGTCAACAATAAGCATATTTATATTCGCACCCAAAATTAAATTACAAAGATAGAAGAGAGATAAATGAATTTTAGCATCGGTCGTGGTGGGGGCGAGTGATAGTGGGCAATAGTGATAGTGGTGGGAGAAAGTGATGGTAGTAATGGGTGACAGTCATGGATGACAATGGTGATAGTGGTGGTGGGGGCAGTAGAGATAATGGTGGGACAATGACGGTGGTGGTAAGGTGGCGGCAGTGGTGGTGGAGGTGGGGTAATAGTGGGGTGGCGATAGTAGTGGTGGGGTGGTGGGGGTGATGGTGGTGGTAGGGTGGCAGCAGCGGTGGTGATAAACTGATGGTGGTGGTCGGGCAATTTAGGTGGTGATAGTGGCAGAGGTGATAGTGTGATGACGACGACAATAGTGTTGGTGGTGGGGGTGACGGTGGTGGTGGTGGTAATGGTGATGGTGGTGGAGTGGTGGGGGTGACGATAGTGGTGATAGTGGTGGTGGGGCAGTGGATATGGTGGTGGTTGTGGTGGTTGTTGTGGCAAAGATGGTGGTGTGATGACGACGACAGTAATTGTGGTGGTGGTGGTAGTGGTGGTGGTGGTGGAGTGGTGGGGGTGACGGTGGTACTGGTGGTGTTGGTGTAGTTCCAAATACTAATTTTTGTTTTTTGAAAATATTTATGAAAAATTGTAAGTTTTAGAAACACTTTTAGAAAGTTATTCCAAACAGGTACTTCGGAGCCTATTTTTCCTATTAAATTTGGGGTGTTAATATTAACCCTCAAATTAACTTTAAAATAAAATTTAAAAAAATCTCAACTGCAAAAAATAAAAATTATTTTGTTTATCTTTTAAAATTTGAATTGTATTGTATTTATTATATAGATTGTCTAAAATTTCTTCAAATAAATTGGAATGTATGGTATTTTTTTCAAAGTTGTAACTTACTTCATCGAACCGTAACACGTATTCTTTTGTAATGTACTCTAAATAAACTATAGTAATAATTATTTATTTATAATTTTTGATACATCTCTTTGTAAAACGTAATCAGGCCCATGGAAAATATCTTCACTTTCATGAAGAAACATCTGGGGTACTAAGGAAAGAAACATACTTGGCAATGGCTATTATTGTATTTTCATTCCATGTACGATTCCCTAATAATTGTCCTATGAAAAAATATCTAATCGTTCACACAGAAGGAATGTGGTTGAGTAGACCTATTATAAATTAGTTGCTGATCTTCACCTAATTTGTCATCACCCTCACAAAAAACCTTTACAAATCTGCTGGTGTCAGGCAAGCTATCCAATTAAATCAATTATTTCAGAAGACAAAAAAGCTGCAAATCAGTAAGTTGTAGAATTATTTGAAAAATAAGTTGTACTTTGATTCCTCTTAAGTACTCCTTTAGTTATAGTCATTAATTTTACACTAATGGCAAGCATTTGTTGTAGCTTGGACGAAAAGTTTGGGCACTTTATTCTCCAAGTATATGAATTTTTTTCACTTTGCCCGTAAAATCAAATGGCACATGGGTATTTTCTGTCCAAAACATACTTGAGTGGGGCCCAACTATTCCATGGGATGAGGCTTAGCCAAGATCAAGCCTAGCCCATATCGAAAAATTTTCGAGTAGGAGCTCTTAACTAGAAGGTTACTTGTTTGCATCTTTCTATTATTAGTCCTTGCGGGAAATTATGTTTGAACTGTTTTAAGTATGCTTTGTCCCTCAAATAATGAGTTTCTCACATTATCTCCTCAACTACTTGATTAGTTTTGCATTGCTCCAAAGTAAACAGCCGTCTTGTTTGAACGAAAAATAACAAAATGTCTAAATGTATAACAAAATACATGTTTCCAATTTCTACAACTTAGATAAAATGAAACCCATAACCGTTATAAGATATGCAATATGAAAACTGTGACAATGGAAGGAAACAGGTAAAATTAATAATCATGGTGATAGATGTAATGTACAATGGTGGGCATTTTTTATTTGGGATTAGGGCTTTGTTAGAGAGAAAATTACTCCAGGTTTCAGTCCCATGTATAAAACAAAGTAAATGTCTTTTCATAAGTTCACTTTATAGAAATTAAACCTTCCTTCATATGAAATGTCTTGCAAGTTTTTTTCATTAGTTTTGCACTTCATATTTGTATGTGAAACAAGAAGTGAAATATCTTTTGAGGGACTCTTATATACTTCTTTGCCACTATTGATCTATTTGATAGGAAAATCAAATGTCTCAGCTGTCTATTTGCATAGATAGAAGGCTTGATTCCTTATCATTGACACCTAGTGAGATTTATGGAATCAGTGACGGATGAGTGATTATGTGTGAAATTGATAAAAATTATAATGGATAGTATACAGGCAATTTTCGACAATATTAGTAGATAATGGCACCGAAGATGAAAACGTCCAGATGTGGTAGGAGCAAAATGGACGAAGTGACCTTACAAGTAAAATCGGGGTCAAAAGGGGGCAAATGTGTATCTAGCAATTCTCCTATGAAAGTCGAATTAGTCGAGTGAATGAGAAGGAAAGCAAAATTTTTAGGGTGACCAGATAGTGTTAGACAAGCATAGCATACGGAATTTGCAAAGGTAATTTAATTGCTAAACAAGCCTAGCATACAGAATCTGCAAACCTTATCTAAGGGAAAAGTAAAATATTCACCTGAGTTCCTCCACTCTCCGCATAAGATTCTAATATAGTAACTATACCCATGAGAAATTTCAGTTTTTTTTTTTTTTGGGTAATCGGAAATCGTTCCAATCATGTTTTCTTTAAACTTATGGCTAATAATGAAAATCTCGGGTGTATACTATTACCCGTCAAAAACTACCCTATTAACGCTGACGAAAAAAAATAACGAAATCTAACACAAAAGCTACTTTATAACACTTTTGACATATTAAGGGTAAAATGTAAAAAATTTTATCTTTGATGGTGTATCTAACAACTTGTGTGGACAAATGGTTCATTTCCAAAAAAGTTAGTAGTTTCCGTCACCACATTTAATAAGAGTAATACTATTAAGACCTAAAAATATAAAGTAATTTTTATATCTAATTATGTGTTAATTGATGCTATGATCGAGTTCTAACTAAAAAATCTAACAATAATAATTACAATAATGTACTAGATCATGTTACAAACACGTCACTAGATTAGTAAATTAATGTTTTAGGTATAGATAGTACTGATCATCCAACAAACTATTTGCAAGTCAAAAGCTCGACAAGCGACAGGGTGCGGAGCTCAAGCCATAGAGTGAACATTTGTAATTGTTAGCAATGTTAATCAAATTATATCGTATCATGTTATAATCGAATCTTCTTATTTCACATTTATATTGAGTATTACTTAATCCTAATTTGACTAGTTTAATTGATTTTGTTCACAATTCAAATGTTAGCAAAACCAATCTAAAAGTAAATTCTCTTTTCTATAAGAATTCAATATCATATCAATAATTTTTTTAAGAAAAAGGAACATATCAAAAATTTTCTTTATACAACTACCCACCAATTAAACGAGACGATCGTGTCAAAATTAGGTCTTTCATGTTTGATAGTGAGTTAACCAGTTTATTATTTACATTTTATTTTCTATTTAATTTTGAAAACGAATCAACCTTAACTAATTAATTCGTATTAGATTAATGCATCGCGTCGAAAATTTGTCACCTCTAATATTTTATTGATGACTATATCATGGAAAAGATGTTGAAAAGAATAATTTCTTCAAGTTGTAGTGCGTGGTTGTTAGTGTATCCATGTCCATCAGATCATTTGAATCTAACGACTTATCTTATTGTTTATATTTTGATCACACTTACATTTTAATCACAATAATTTAGCATTCACATTTCAACTATAGTAAACATTTTAAATGTACTTACCTCTCAATCACATTTTGATATTTTAACCATCTACATACATTTTAAAATTTTCTACATTGTCCCTCTAGCTATTTGTTATTTCACATTGGCCCAAACACAAATGTCTGCTATCTTTGTAGGCGAAAATTGCCAATGTATTTAGGCAAAGTAAAAAAAATCACATTGTTGGAGGGGGCAAAATAAAATAATTTTTCATTAAATTTGTAATGGACATTAATAATTAGAACAATTCAAAATAAATCACATAGCTAAACGTGCAAAATAAAAAACATACTAATTGAGGAGACAACGTCAAAAAAGAGTCATAATTAAGAGAGACAAACGTCCGTGTTTGGACTTCTAGTTCTAGGCCAATCATGTCCCAGAAACAATGAAGCATACGATCCAGAAATAGTAACAATTGGTCCTTATCACCGCAACAAAGTTAAGCTATAATTGATGGAAGAGCGTGTACATGCTACCTGGTGTTCTTCATGGGCTGCAATGGTGTCTTCGCATCCGATTGATGCAAACCAAGGAAGGAAATGGAGTTTTATGAAATGTATCATAGAGCATCGAGAATCGGGGATTAAATTCGGGAAGGCTATAGAAAGTTTCTTGTTGTTGGATATAAAATTGGCAGATGGAATCATGAAAATTCCTCCACTAAGAATTAGTAATAATACTGTCTCTTCAGAATTATGGTTGCATAAGAGCAATATAGGGGAAGAACCAAGTCAGCTTCTGTGACCGACTACGTGATTTTTATGGATCGCCTCATCAACTCCCCAAGGATGTCAAAATACTTTGCAATTATGAAGTTATTAATAATTGGTTTGGGGATGATAAAGCGGTTTCTACCATGTTTAATAAATTGGGCAATTATGTTATCCTAGATCCTAAAAACTTCTATTATTCGAAAGTTTTCGATGGCGTTAACGAGCATTGTGGGTTTTCTTGGCATACATGGATGACCAATTTAATGCACAACTATTTCAATAGCTTGTGGTCTATATGTTCTATCTTACAAGTGTAGTGGTATGTCCAATTTGATTCAGACGCCCACCCGTCTGTCAATAACAGAATATTTAAAGTTGTAATAGTCATTCAGTCAGCTTGTTGTTTTACAAATGTTGAGTAGAGTTCGTGATCAATTTGAACGTTTTTTTTCTAGGCCATTGTATGGAGCAAACTTCCTGGTTGGTTTCTATGGAGTGGTAGACTAAGAACATAAAGGGAAAAGTTACACCTTGATCCTCTCAACTACGACCCTGGTCTCATTTTGTCCCTAAACAATTGAGTTTCTAATATTGTTTTCTCAATTACATGACTTAGTTTTTCATTATCTCAAAATCAAATGATCGTCAAGTTTTGAACAACAAATGCTCAAGTGTGAAGGACAATATACATTTTCAATGTCTAAAATTGTGGTAATGTAATTGACCAAAAAAATACAGTTGGAGGTGCAATGTGCATAGTGTGATAATTGAAAGGGCAAAGTGAAACCAATAATCTTAGTTGATGTGCAATGTAAGAAAAAGCTAAAGTCTAAAGTACAATGTAAAATAAGGGACATAGCAATGAGGGTCAAAGTATAATATGTGTTTAAAGGAGCAAAAAGACTGTGGTACCGCCGGCGTACCAAAAATTAGAAAACTTTAAGTTAACATAATTTTTTTGAAGTGTAAGATACAACTTTAAAAAACATAATCGATTATGAAATGATAGAATTGATACTGAGAGTTGATGATCAATCATGAAAGTCTGTGATTAATTATGATATTCTTTTGAAGAATTGTAACTTTTAATTTCAAAATTTTAACATTACCATAAAAAATTATAGATGACGATATAGTACCAATTTTTTTTTTCGGTACCGTAGACTTCCCCTCGGAGGAGAACATAAGAAAAAAATAGGTGTTCTTGACTTCATTGCATGAGACGATTCAGGGGGCCCAAAATAATGTAGTGCCTAACTAACATGGATCTTGAGGCTTTAGATTTATGTTAGATTGGATCATGTTTAATTGTTCCAGTTTCAACATAGAAAAATTAGAGTTGATTATTATAACCATTGATTTCACCGTAGATTTTAATAAATGTTGGGACCTACTACTTATTCAATGATTGTAATTGTCAAATTTAATTTTTAAGTCCATTTAACATTATCATTTAACATATAGGCCATAATCATGGGGTTTTGTGGGTCCCATTGCAACTAGTAGGACCTACCGAAGCATAATTGAATGATTAAACTTGATAGATATTGACAAGAATTAACGGGTAACACAGAAGGAGATCAACTATGATGTAGTGATATCTTATATGGTTTAGTACCCACTTACTTATCAGATCCCAACTGGATGGCGCCATATCATGGAGAAAATTAAAAACAATCGACAACCCATCAATTCACCCACTCATTTGTAAATTAGCAGATTGAGTAACTTATTTATTCTTAAATATTTGAAGGTATTATCAATCAAAGTAATTAAGATCGAGCAAAAAAAAAAAAAGAAGAAAGAAAGAAAGAAAAACCAAAGTAATTAGTCAAATTAAAACGGATTAAAGCTCGTCTGATTGAACTTACTGTTAATGGTGGACCACCATATCAACCACCTTTTTTCACTCAATACATTATTACCTATTCATTAAGCCGGTGGAAAATGAGTGAAAATTAAATTAAAATCAACTTGTTATTGATTTGTCCACAACAACCCTAATTCACCCATAATTGATATGCTCTTTCTCTGTTGGTAAACTCATCCGTCAGTTGGTATTCCCAGATCGAAGAACAATGTAGGTATACTGAGTTGTAGAGAGACACACATATACGGACATTCTTTGGTTTCATCAGGCCATCTCCTAAAGCCCAAAAAGGCCATCACCTAATGAATTCAAGAAATGTTGTGGTGTTAGTAAGTCCCGCATGTTGCCTTGGAATCTGTTTGCCCAAGTCTTGTCTTGTGGAGGTGTTCAATTTGGACTTTTTCAGCTTTTGGTGCTGTTCTTCTTAAATTAATACAAAAAAATTAATTGAAAACTTGGATAACATTTTGGATAATATTTGGAGAAGGAATTAATTGATTAGATTTACAATGGTACAGATGTGTCACGACTGATAGAAAAATATTATATTTTCTGGGTCTTGAACTGGGACCCTATTTTTCGGTAGGCGAATGTGACACTGGCAGAAATTAGATGAAAATTGTATCTAAATTCAGGGCAAACCATAATTTCTATTCTCAAAGAAATAATGTAACATTTGGGACAGATCATTGCAAACAACGTGCCAATCAACATCCCTTCGGTAGTACTCTTGAAATTAGTTCAACAATGCAGGGATTTTTAGAAGCTCCTTGGAATATATGTCTTTTTTGGGTAAATGAATGAGTTTTATAACAAAGCAAAGGCTGCAATGATAGAATCAAGCTACAACAGCCTACATATCTCAACATGAGATGACCAAAAGAGAAAAATAAATCTGGAAATGGTGCTGTTTAAGTGACAGTAACTTTCACAGATTAAATTACATAGTTGAAACAGAACAACTTCATCCTCATGTACCAAAACAAGAGCTAGGTAGCCTCCAATCAAGGGTTAGTTCCCTGTTGCTGGGGGTGGTCTTGAATTTAAGTGGGAAAAGTCTGTATCTTACAGAGGTGAGGATGTTCTGCTGGATATGCATAGGATCCCTGAATTCATTGATGAAAATTCTTTGGTTCCTTTCCCTCCAGATAACAAAAACTGTAGTTGCCAAGCACAGTTTCCTGACTGAGTTGATGAGAGCTTTTCCTTGGAATGTATGTCATTTTGACTTGTTCATAACTATGTGTGGGAGTTATAATTTCGTTTTGTGTGGTGGTTGATGGCATGATGAAATGGATGTGTTTCTCAGCTTATCATATCAGGTTACTTTCCACCATGTTCTAAATTTTGTGGGTACGTGTTTCAGCCAAAATTCTTTTCTTGCATGCTCTCTACTACAGGTATTGTGAAGCTTTCAATTTGTTACCATCATCTTTGTTTTCTTTCCTTGGTTTTTGTTCTATCTGGTTGATTGGTTCTACCGGTACCATTAAGACATACATTGATTTGTATGTGCATGCGGCTCTAGTAAGGATTTGGTTCTTGTTTTGCTCTTCACTCTGCGCTGGTGCTTTTGTGTGGGGGTTTTTTTAATTGTGTTGTCTTTAATGGTTTTAGATTCTTTCTTTCATCCTTTATCAGGCAAATAATGATTTTTGGTGCTTGTTTATTATTCAACGATTGGCTATAGCCAGTGGTGGAGCCATAATATTAGAAAATTGTGGCCATATTAAAATTAATACATTGCCCCCTTTAATTTTTTACGAATTGGCATGCAAGGCTCTATTGAGTTGTACTGAGTAAATGTTAGATGCTCTGGTTAATATACCGACCAAAGACAATATTTATGTTCTATTCAATACATTGCCCCTGCTTTTTAAAAGCAACTATATACTTGGCTTTGTCTCTTTTTTTTTTTTTTTTTAAAAAAGTTAGAGGCCCATAACCAAATAAAACACTCTTAAGATGCAATGGCAAAGTCTTCTAGCCCACAAGCATGTTTTTGCTCGTCTAAGTAGTCAATTTCTCAACAAGATGGATGATGATTTCGACTAGGCTTCACAATAAAATGAATAATGATTTTGTTACGGACTCTTTAGTTGTATTATATGTCTTCGAATTAAATTTTTTGAGAAATTTATTTTAAAACTAATTAGTACAAGCAATTTTTGGGAAGTGAAAGAATGTCATGTTCCACTGTAATATATGATTCGGTTGGAATGTTTGACTCCTGCGAGAATGAAACTTGGCTTCACCCTTGGTTGTAGCATTAATTGAACAATTATTCGGTACCTTGTATTTGTAACTGGTATGAATTTTTTCTATTTTGTGATACGCACAACATAATCATATGTCAAAATTAAGAAACACATACACTTCTTCAACACTCTCGGATGAGTATCCAATACTCTCTTTTAAATTTTGATTGGGGTGTAGTTTCCTCTCCTCATTCTAACTTGCTACACCTCTCTCTTTCAGCCACCAATATTACATTCATGAAGACAGTTACAACTTTAGAATTGATCACCTAAGTGCAGATTGTGCGAAATAATACAATACTCTGCAATTCGAAGTCGAACCATAGGGAATTGAGAAAAATTTAGAACACAAAGAAAAATAAAAGAAAATTATTTTGAAAAAATTGTTGTAGATATTTTGAAATTTGTTTTTAAAATAATAATTGAAAATACTAAAGTATGGGGGATACCCTTTTAAATCCACATAATAATTATTAATGATCCAGTTTTCAAACTTAATTGAGAATCAACTGAGTGATCCTAATCAGAATATTTAGCGATGATAATATGAAAATATCAAAAGTTATAATTAATGAATTATTTAAATAAATATAAGAATTTATTTGTAGATCACAAGCATTCACCGTGTCCGGAGTTTATGATAAATCAAGCTTTCTAACAGATAAATCTTATTTTATTGTAAATAATAAATCTGTCACACCCCCACCCCGGATCACATAGGGTGGGCAGCGGACCGGCCACCAAAACCTTAACCAACCATCCCTGTGCAAAATAAATGCAAAATACAGCAGAAGACAAATAATAAAGTGATCCATTCCACCGATCTAATGAATACTAGAGAAATAAACTAACATCACCGACATTATTATTAAATTCATGTAAAACAATAATTAATTCATATGGTTCACTACTCTAAGCATAAACAACATTGTTCACAAAACAATTGAATATTTGCCTCAAAACTACAAAAGACATTTATTCCTGAAAACCTACGATAAAATAAATCTTCAATTTTTCTAATCCCTTGTTTACCTGAGGACTTACTCCTCCCCTTGATCCTCACTTGAAAAANTGGTGCTGTTTAAGTGACAGTAACTTTCACAGATTAAATTACATAGTTGAAACAGAACAACTTCATCCTCATGTACCAAAACAAGAGCTAGGTAGCCTCCAATCAAGGGTTAGTTCCCTGTTGCTGGGGGTGGTCTTGAATTTAAGTGGGAAAAGTCTGTATCTTACAGAGGTGAGGATGTTCTGCTGGATATGCATAGGATCCCTGAATTCATTGATGAAAATTCTTTGGTTCCTTTCCCTCCAGATAACAAAAACTGTAGTTGCCAAGCACAGTTTCCTGACTGAGTTGATGAGAGCTTTTCCTTGGAATGTATGTCATTTTGACTTGTTCATAACTATGTGTGGGAGTAATAATTTCGTTTTGTGTGGTGGTTGATGGCATGATGAAATGGATGTGTTTCTCAGCTTATCATATCAGGTTACTTTCCACCATGTTCTAAATTTTGTGGGTACGTGTTTCAGCCAAANGAGAGCTTTTCCTTGGAATGTATGTCATTTTGACTTGTTCATAACTATGTGTGGGAGTTATAATTTCGTTTTGTGTGGTGGTTGATGGCATGATGAAATGGATGTGTTTCTCAGCTTATCATATCAGGTTACTTTCCACCATGTTCTAAATTTTGTGGGTACGTGTTTCAGCCAAAATTCTTTTCTTGCATGCTCTCTACTACAGGTATTGTGAAGCTTTCAATTTGTTACCATCATCTTTGTTTTCTTTCCTTGGTTTTTGTTCTATCTGGTTGATTGGTTCTACCGGTACCATTAAGACATACATTGATTTGTATGTGCATGCGGCTCTAGTAAGGATTTGGTTCTTGTTTTGCTCTTCACTCTGCGCTGGTGCTTTTGTGTGGGGGTTTTTTTAATTGTGTTGTCTTTAATGGTTTTAGATTCTTTCTTTCATCCTTTATCAGGCAAATAATGATTTTTGGTGCTTGTTTATTATTCAACGATTGGCTATAGCCAGTGGTGGAGCCATAATATTAGAAAATTGTGGCCATATTAAAATTAATACATTGCCCCCTTTAATTTTTTACGAATTGGCATGCAAGGCTCTATTGAGTTGTACTGAGTAAATGTTAGATGCTCTGGTTAATATACCGACCAAAGACAATATTTATGTTCTATTCAATACATTGCCCCTGCTTTTTAAAAGCAACTATATACTTGGCTTTGTCTCTTTTTTTTTTTTTTTTTAAAAAATTAGAGGCCCATAACCAAATAAAACACTCTTAAGATGCAATGGCAAAGTCTTCTAGCCCACAAGCATGTTTTTGCTCGTCTAAGTAGTCAATTTCTCAACAAGATGGATGATGATTTCGACTAGGCTTCACAATAAAATGAATAATGATTTTGTTACGGACTCTTTAGTTGTATTATATGTCTTCGAATTAAATTTTTTGAGAAATTTATTTTAAAACTAATTAGTACAAGCAATTTTTGGGAAGTGAAAGAATGTCATGTTCCACTGTAATATATGATTCGGTTGGAATGTTTGACTCCTGCGAGAATGAAACTTGGCTTCACCCTTGGTTGTAGCATTAATTGAACAATTATTCGGTACCTTGTATTTGTAACTGGTATGAATTTTTTCTATTTTGTGATACGCACAACATAATCATATGTCAAAATTAAGAAACACATACACTTCTTCAACACTCTCGGATGAGTATCCAATACTCTCTTTTAAATTTTGATTGGGGTGTAGTTTCCTCTCCTCATTCTAACTTGCTACACCTCTCTCTTTCAGCCACCAATATTACATTCATGAAGACAGTTACAACTTTAGAATTGATCACCTAAGTGCAGATTGTGCGAAATAATACAATACTCTGCAATTCGAAGTCGAACCATAGGGAATTGAGAAAAATTTAGAACACAAAGAAAAATAAAAGAAAATTATTTTGAAAAAATTGTTGTAGATATTTTGAAATTTGTTTTTAAAATAATAATTGAAAATACTAAAGTATGGGGGATACCCTTTTAAATCCACATAATAATTATTAATGATCCAGTTTTCAAACTTAATTGAGAATCAACTGAGTGATCCTAATCAGAATATTTAGCGATGATAATATGAAAATATCAAAAGTTATAATTAATGAATTATTTAAATAAATATAAGAATTTATTTGTAGATCACAAGCATTCACCGTGTCCGGAGTTTATGATAAATCAAGCTTTCTAACAGATAAATCTTATTTTATTGTAAATAATAAATCTGTCACACCCCCACCCCGGATCACATAGGGTGGGCAGCGGACCGGCCACCAAAACCTTAACCAACCATCCCTGTGCAAAATAAATGCAAAATACAGCAGAAGACAAATAATAAAGTGATCCATTCCACCGATCTAATGAATACTAGAGAAATAAACTAACATCACCGACATTATTATTAAATTCATGTAAAACAATAATTAATTCATATGGTTCACTACTCTAAGCATAAACAACATTGTTCACAAAACAATTGAATATTTGCCTCAAAACTACAAAAGACATTTATTCCTGAAAACCTACGATAAAATAAATCTTCAATTCTTCTAATCCATTGTCTACCTGAGGACTTACTCCTCCCCTTGATCCTCACTTGAAAAATGTTAAATGTTTGGGTGAGCACAAAGGCCCGTAAATAGCAACTACCTCTAATAAGGTGTGAAAATGAATCCTACAGTTTATATACAAAAAAATAAACTTTGATACATACATAAGTATAACAAATTATACCTCAATCCCTACCACATAATCTTGTAAACACTATAATCTCATGATCACAAATAACTTTATAAATAAAAAGTCACACACACACACTCAGTCTCAAATACATTTGTCAAATCATGTTTGTTATCACTAACCTGGTAACTGGTCCCGTCTCTTGTTATCACTAGCCTGATGATTGACTCCGTCTCTTGTTATCACTAGTCTGATAACTGGCTCCTATGTGCACATCCCTATATCGATCACGCCAGTATACAATTTCGTTACCATTTAGACCTGGTAACCTTGTTCCCTTCTCATAAAACATGATTTCAACACACACACTAAAACTATTGTTTTAGTCTCAATGCACACAAAATTTTCCTTTGATCACCAAAACACATTTAAGCAATGATATAAAATCATTTCATCTGTTTTTCAAATTTACATGTATAACAATTCACAATTGTAAAACATTTAATTGTAACCCCAAACATTAACTGTAACACCCCCCCCACTACCCAGCAAGATATTGTCCTCTTTGGCACAGGGTCACGGAACACCGTTCTCCTCCCCTGCCCTCAAGGGTTTGTTCCTCCCAGGGGTTCCCTGGGAAAAGGCCTCTTGCAAGGTAAGNCTTATCATATCAGGTTACTTTCCACCATGTTCTAAATTTTGTGGGTACGTGTTTCAGCCAAAATTCTTTTCTTGCATGCTCTCTACTACAGGTATTGTGAAGCTTTCAATTTGTTACCATCATCTTTGTTTTCTTTCCTTGGTTTTTGTTCTATCTGGTTGATTGGTTCTACCGGTACCATTAAGACATACATTGATTTGTATGTGCATGCGGCTCTAGTAAGGATTTGGTTCTTGTTTTGCTCTTCACTCTGCGCTGGTGCTTTTGTGTGGGGGTTTTTTTAATTGTGTTGTCTTTAATGGTTTTAGATTCTTTCTTTCATCCTTTATCAGGCAAATAATGATTTTTGGTGCTTGTTTATTATTCAACGATTGGCTATAGCCAGTGGTGGAGCCATAATATTAGAAAATTGTGGCCATATTAAAATTAATACATTGCCCCCTTTAATTTTTTACGAATTGGCATGCAAGGCTCTATTGAGTTGTACTGAGTAAATGTTAGATGCTCTGGTTAATATACCGACCAAAGACAATATTTATGTTCTATTCAATACATTGCCCCTGCTTTTTAAAAGCAACTATATACTTGGCTTTGTCTCTTTTTTTTTTTTTTTT
>CAUOFW020009769.1:49515-109572 GCA_963454935.2 Ilex paraguariensis
GGGGGGGTGTTACAAATGGTATCAGAGCCGACCCCTTGGCGGTGCCGAGTGTGGGGCCCTGCACGGGTCAGCGTGTAGGAGGGAGGAGAACGGTAGTCCGTGACCTAGCTGCACGGGGACGTGCAGCCCTGAGGGGGGTGGATTGTGAGATCCTGGTATCCCACATCGGTTACGGAGGGGGGAGTTGCTGGGCTTATAAGTAAGCCTTCAGCCCTTACCTTGCAAGAGGCCTTTTCCCAGGGAACCCCTGGGAGGAACAAACCCTTGAGGGCAGGGGAGGAGAACGGTGTTCCGTGACCCTGTGCCAAAGAGGACAATATCTTGCTGGTAGTGGGGGGGGTGTTACATTAACATATATCATATATATGAAAAATTCACACACACGCACCCACGCATTTAATATAGAAAATTCTCCCAAAAGAAGCAGTAAACTACTCACCTTGACTTCTAAAATCCAATTCCAAGCACTCTTTCTCAACCTCAATGCAATTACCACCTAATCCAAAATAACATATAACAATCAATCCCTTTTTTCTAACTTCGTCGTTTTGCGATTCTATATTTAATTTTTACACTTCCTACTCATTGACATATACTTAGTATGTCTTTTACATATAAATACCCTTCCTAATACGAGGTAATAGGATATGAAAGTAGTCTGGGCTGTTTAGAAAAAGTTTCTAAAATTTTAGGGTCAAATCATAATTTTTAAAATTTTTGGGGTCAAGGTATAATTTTGAATACTTTCCAAGGCTTAAGGGCTGTTTTCAAAATTATCAATCTTGTTTCAAAACTATTAGAGTCATCTTTGCAAATTATCAAGTGAAAAAGTGATCAAAATTGAATTTATGAAAATATAGGGGGTCACAATGCCATCTCTGATAACTAATGGGAGTTTCTATAATTTTACACATTTTCACCTTTCCAGCAGACAACGTTTAAATTGTTAACAAATTTTTATAATAAATAATGGCCCTGACCTAAGTGTAACGATAAAATTTTTGATGTAAATTAACACAAAATAAGGTCAAATTACAATAATCAATTTGATTGAGTTTAAGTAAAAAAATGTAGTGTTGACTCTCTTTGGCGTGTTTCTCGCATGCACTGTCCTCTGATTCTCGATAAATTTGATGAATTTAGTGAAGATGAGGGCTAGATTGATGTATTTCTCACTCTTCAATTGGTGGCTTTGATGAAAACGAGAGTTGGATCAATGTATTTTCTACTCTTCAATTTGATGATGCTTTTGATGAATCTCCTCACCGTTCTTCGTTTGGAATAGCTTGAAGATGATTTGGATTTCTTGAAGAAGGACCTTGGCGGTGTGTTCTTCTTCTTGGAGATGAACTTGCAAGATTTTAGTGAACTTCGAGCAGAACTTCGCCGATCTTCCTTTCTCTTTAGCTTCTTCTCATTTTTCCCTTTTTGGCCTACCCCAATACCTCTATTTATAGTGGTGGGAGTAGCTATTCATATAAGAGTCCTTATTACTCTTATATGGCTTTAGGTAGTGGACTACCCATAAATTTGTAAGCTTTATGGAATTTAAGTTCAACCCACTTTACCTTTTAAAAATTTATTTAATTTGGGCCTATGAAATTTAAGTCCATTTTAATTTAACAAGCCCAATTAATTGCATTTGGACTTGTATTATTTAGGTTATGAAATTTGGGTCCAGTTTAATTTAATTTGACAAGCCTGATTAATTAAATTTAGGCTTGTATTATTTAGGCTATGGAATTTAGGTTCAGTTTAATTTAATTTGACAAGCCTTATTAATTAAATTTGAGCTTGTATTATTTAGGTTATGGAATTTAGGTTCAATCCAATTTTATTTATCTAATTGATTTGAGTTCAATTATAGACTTTTATTTACTAATTTGTTAATGTCTACAAATGCCCCCTTGAGACTTATTTGCATATTTAATATTTTGTCAATATGTAAATGGGTCTCAATTTGTATTTTAATTTTAATTTAATTTATACATATATTTTAATTAAAATTATAGTCCATATGATTTTCGGTCTATATGGAAGTCCCATTAAAATTTAACTCTTGAATGTTGCCTTGAATCAAGGGACATGTACTACCCTTTTTTTTTTTATATCTCTCTTTTATTGGTGCCTTCTTTTTATTTTTACTTCTTCTCTTTTCTCTTTTTTTTTTCTTAGAATTGGACAAACAAGTCTAAAAAAAAAAAATTAGTTATTTTTGATAGACTTTATTATTTTGTAATAGAATTATAACCCATGTTGAACTCCAAGTAATACAAAGAATTCAATTAATTACAATTTCCTAATATTTAATTTATTAAGATTCAAAATAACTAGCTCTTTTTTTACTTGAAAACATGAACTTAAAACATTCAATCCCTCTAAAACTATCATACCTTTTCTCTATTTAAGGATGCTCAATGACCCAAGAGTAATAGCGCTTGAAAGTTTGTTTGTGAATCAAGATAGCTTTGTGGTTCAAGCTATCAAGGTATGTTTCATATTTATTTTATATATATATTATTGAATTGTATTTTTTATACTGACTTTGGTATCACAGTTGGTCTTTCTGTTTTTAGACATTCTTGATAAGTTAATTGTTTCAGAAACCCTTTTTTTTTCATGACCTATTGATAAAATTTTTTATTTATAGACACTAGTACCTCTATATGTTTGACAAGGTCTGACACTTTTGTGATCACCAGCTATGACGTCAAGGCCAATTTGTTTAAGGTATTTCTTCTTTTTCTTGTCTTCTATTATGTAAATTCATATTATTATCATTACTTTTTTATCTATATATATATATAGATATATGTTTTTTTTTTTGATTTTTTAGAGTAGTTGTTCAACTTTGTTTCGAATACAGATAATGAAAGTCAACTTACGTGAGCCCAACCTATACATAAGCTTCCTTTTTTTTTTTAATACTTAAAATCTTTTTTATCACTACCTTAATTTAACACTGGATTTTATTTGTTTAATATTATTTTATTTGTTGGGTGATTTTGCGAACTTGTCCACACTGATATATTATTTTGACTGGCTGTTTCTATTAAAGAATTTTTTTTTAAAAGAGGTTAATGTTAACGGTAATTTGTTACAAGAATTTGATTAGGTGATAAAATTTTAAATATTATATACTGTTCAAATAGTATATATTTTTTTTTATTATTATTATTTTTTTAACTATTTTCTTTCCTGGTTGATTAACCAAATTGATCAAGTTACATGATTCTACCGTAAATTTGATGAGAACAATTAGCAGGTCATTCCAACTTTGTTTTGTAGACATTACAATCGGCAAGAGGCTTTATTCGTAATTCTGTATCAGCATCAAGTTTTGGTTCTTGTCTTCGGATTCTGGATGACAAAGGTATTTTTGCTTCCTTTTTTTTTTTTTTTTGTTTATGAGTTTGCTTCCTGGATTTGTGACATGTGTTGTCAATCCTTTCTTTTGTTTTTGTTCATTATTTAATTCTTTTTTTTTACTACTTTAGTTCTTTCCTTTTTCTTTTAAACTTTTCTTGTTTAATTCTTTGTCTAGTTCTTGGTCACAAATTCTTTGTCTAGTTCTTTAGTTCTTCTTCTTTTTTTTTTTTATTTTTAAGAACTTGTGGTATATATATATATATATATATATATATATATATATATATACTTTTTTGTAGATTTGTTTTTGATCGTTTATACCCTCTTTTTTTTTTATATATATACATATATTTGAGTATAATTGTTGCTTTGTAAATTTGACATTCATGACAACAAAACCACATTGTTCCCTAATGACTATCCATAAAATTTTAATTTGTTATTACTCTTTATATATATATATCTTGGCAATTTTTGAACAAGTCATGATTTCTTGACAATAATTCGTGTCTTTTAATTTGTTGGGATAATAACCCTTTTTTTTTTTTTTAAAGTTAGTCTCGAATATCTTTATCCAAAAATTTGTGTTAGGTAACCTTTTGACCTAAAAATTTTATCTTACTAACTTGATTTTAGGTGATCCTTTCTTTTTAAAAAAAGATAATAAATAAATCTTGTTCCGCAAGAATTTTTTTTTTGTTTTGGGTTAACTTTATTCCAAGAGTATTAATTAGCTTTTTCTAATGAATTTTAGATGACATTCGCTCTAATAGTTTATAACTTTTGTGTTAATTATAAGTGGCTTCTGTTACAAGAGTTTAATTTTATTTTTTAATTATTATTAATTTTCTTTTGACCACCTTAAGTATTTTTGTGTTGACTTAGGTGACTTTTGTGACAATTTTAGGTGACTTTCCATGACAGCCTTAAGTGACTTCTGTAACAACCTAATGTGACTTTCGTAACATCGCTAGATGACTTCTGTAATAACCTTAGGTGAATTTTGTAAATGTGACTTTTGTAACATCATTAGGTGACTTCTGTAACAGCCTTATGTGACTTCTATAACAGTCCAATGTGACTTCTGTAGCAATACTAGGTGACTTCTATAATAGCCTTAGATGACTTCTGTAACAACCTAAGGTAACTTCTATAACAGCCTTAGGTGACTTCTGTAACAGCTCAATGTGACTTCTGTAACAGCCCAAGGTGACTTCTGTATTAGCACTAAGTGACTGCTGTAACAGTGTTAGATGACTTCTGTAACAGTATTAGGTGACTTCTGTAACAGCCGTAGGTGACTTCTGTTATAACCCAAGGTGACTTCTGTAATAGCCCTAGGTGATTTCTATAACAACCCAATGTGACTTCTGTAATAGCTCTAAGTGACTTCTGTAACAACCTTAGGTAACTTTTGTAACAGCCTAAGGTGACTTCTGTAACAATCCAATGTGACTTCTGTAATAGCCCTATGTGACTTCTGTAACAGCCCTTGGTGACTTATCTATTCTTGTATTGTCACTATTATTATTATTTTATTCCCACTTTGTTGATAGCATCATGGTTTATTTTATTAGTATATATATATTTAAAAAAATTATTATTTGCCCTTTTTTTTTCTTATTATTATTTTTATTATTTTTTAGATGGCCTCATCTCAAAAAGCCAGATCGGGAAAAATTATCAAAATTTCAAGTCAAAGAAAGAACTTACCTTCCGATGAGTGGATTGCTGAGTCAGAAGATCCAATTCTGAAAGACAAGGTTTTGTGTTTTCTAACTGTTGTGGTAAAGAACAAGAGAACTAACGAGCTGTCAACATTATCACTCAAAGTTCTTGAGCCCATGACTGGTCCCTGCAGCCGTTCGAGAATAATCTATAAACTTGAACTTCATATGCCAGTGATTAGTGAGTATCCTTTACCAGAGAACATGCACAAAAGTGACACAGTTAAGTCAAATCGACTACCCTCACTTTGTGCACCTTCGTATCATTCCAAAGATCATCTTATCCCAAAGCCACTTGTTACTGATTTGATTAACCAAAGGACTATGAGGTGGGGATGTTCATTGAACCCAAGGGTAGATATTCAATATCTAAATGGGTTTTGGGAGTGGTCTCAATGAATTTACCGCAAATTGTTAGATAAGGGTTTCAACGAACTTGCTTATGCTGTGCATGCAGCTTCTTTTGACTACTCTCGATCCAATAGTGTATATCGCACCCTTTGTGAAGTTTGGTGTCCACAGACGAATACATTTGTTACGGGAACAGGAGAAATTGGAATCTCACTTTGAGAATTACGACATGTCACCTGTCTTTTCGTGGTGAATTTTTTGAAGAAGTTATCCCAAGCTTGACTGAATTGAGAGACTCTGATACTAGTGTTCTTCCTGTGACTTGTCTGCACTTGTTTAAGCCTTTTGTCTTAATTAATAAGAAGAAAGGAGATAATCGTCCCCGTCATTCAAATTGACTTGATTTTTGGTTCAAGGATGACGAATGAAATTGGCATGGAATTGACAAGTTTGACATTTCTTAGCGTAACTCATTGAGTCTTGTACCATAGTGGGCCAGTAATATCCTATTCTTTTTATGCGGAAATGTAATTTAGGCCCTGATTGATGAGCTCCACAGATTCCAGAATGAGCTTTTCTCGAGTGCTTGAGCAGCTTCATCTTCATCCAAACATCACAGGAAAACACCATCAAATGAACGACGACAAAGGATGCCTTTATAATAAATAAATCGAGGAGTTCTTTGTCATATCTCGGTTCTATGACGTGGGTCATTCGATAATTTTTCATACTGCAAATAGTCAATCAAAGGTTGCCTCCAGTCTTTATTTTCAAGTTGCACTACTTAAATGGTAGTAACTTCCTCCATTTCATAGAGTAATGGAGGTATTACCCATCTTTGACAAACGGGAATTGAAATTATTTGGTAATAAGGTTTTGTAAGCACAACGACAAGATTGGCAAGAGCATCAGCACATATGTTTTCACCGCGTGGTACATTTTCAATGGTGACTCAATCAAACTGACTTATAAGTTGAGTTGCATAGCGACAGTATGGAATCAAATCTGATTTACAAACATCATACAACTCCAAAACCTGATGAACCACCAGCTGCGAGTCTCCATAGATTTTCAACTGAGAGAGCTGCATATCAAGTGCCATTTCTAAGCCAATGATCAAAGCTTGGTACTCTGCCATGTTATTAGAACAAGACTCGGTCAAGGTAATTGTGTAAGGCAATACTTCGTCTTCAGGGATAATAAAGACCACACTTGCACTAGCTCATACCTTCGAATAGCACCATCAAAGTATAACTTCCAAGACGGTATGAAGTCAGTGAAGAAAACTTCTTTATCTGACAATTCTTCTAGTAGCTCCCAGTCTACAGGGATCGGGTGATTTGCAAGAAAATCAGCCAATGCTTGTCCTTTGACTGCTCTTTGTGGAATATAAACTATGTCATATTTAGAAAATAGAAGTGCCCACTTTGCCAACCATCCCGAGAGAACTGGTATTGACGTAATGTACTTGACAGGATCAGATTTTGAAATGAGATGAACAACATGAGCCAGCATATAATGCTTCAACTTCTTTGTAGCGAAGACTAATGCAAGGCACATCTTTTCAATAGGTGAGTAGTTTAGTTCTGCACCTATTAATGTCCGACTTAGATAGTATAATGCGTTTTCATTTCTCCCATCATTAACTTGTGCTAAGAGTGCTCCTAATGACTATTCTTGGACAACAATATAAAGGATGAATGGTTCTCCTTGAATTGGTGCTGCGAGGATCGGGGGATGAATGAGATATTGTTTTATAGTTTCAAAAGCATTCTGACAAGCATCATCCCATTCAAAAGGAACACCCTTCTTCATTAGTTTATTGAATGGATGACAAAATCCGGCAAGGTTCGAGATAAATCTTCGTATATAGGTAAGTCTTCCTTGAAGACTTTTCAGGTCATGCAGATTGCGAGGCTCTGGCATCTTTAGGATAGCCTCTATTTTTGATTGATCAATCTCGATGCCTCAATGCTTGACAATAAATCCAAGAAACTTGCCAAAGGTAACCCCAAAGGCACAATTTTAAGGGATTCATTTTTAGTTGATATCTCCTAAGTCGTTCAAAAATGCTACGCAAATCATCAAGATGATCTTCACGTCTTCTTGTCTTTACGACCAGGTCATCAACATAACATTTAACCTTTTTGTGTAGTACATCATCAAAAATCTTTTGCATTACACGTTGATATGTGGCACCAGCATTCTTGAGTCTGAAAGGCATCACTCTTTAGCAGTAAACTCCCTTAGGGGTTCGAAATGCAGTGAGTTCTTCGTTCTTAGGGTCCATTCAAATTTGATTGTATCTAGAGGAACCATCCATGAAAGATAAGACCTCATGTCCCGTAGTCGCATCAACCACGAGTTCTATAATCGGCAATGAAAAGTCATCTTTCGAACATGCTTGATTTAAATCTCTGAAATCAACATAAACTCGAATTTGTCCAATTTTCTTTCTGACAGGTACAATATTAGCAATCCATGTTGGATATTTGACTTCTCGAATGAATCCAACGTCTATCAACTTGTTGACTTCAGCTTCGATCTGCGGGACTAGTTCTAGACAGAATCTTCGTTGTGGTTGCTTAATGGGTCGAACTCCGTGTTTAATAGCAAGATATGAACTGCAACTTTGGGCAAGCCCTAACATTTCTTGGTATGACCATGCAAAAATATCTTTATACTCCTGTAATAGTTTAAAGTATTCACCTTCCTCTTGAGGTTTTAGAAGAGCACTGACGAATATTGGTCTTGGTACATCTTCCGTTCCTAGATTCAATTGCTTTAGATCATCAATAGTGGCTTGCCCTCCCTCTTCAAAAGTCGATGGTGCTAGTTCAGGCTTATCGTCAGAAGTTGAGCCTTCTAGTTCTGAAGTTTCATCAATAGTCACATGGTTCATAGAGACAACTTCTTCCTCAATCTTGAATTTATTGATTGGTAAGGAATAAACATTCCTCGAATATATAAAACGATGTACATTCTCATATTTCCATCCTTATTTCTCAATGATACGATGTTTTCAATCCATGCGGGATTGTTTGCTTCCTGAAAGAAACCAGACTTGACCAACGTATTGACTTTAGCTGAAAATTGTAAAACTGATTTTTGATAGAACTACTGTAGTGACAAAATGTCATACGTAATAGCAGAATGGATGATTGCATTATTGTGACCAATATCTTCATGATCATCCTCAATATTCTCAACCATATCTTGCCCTCATCCTTTATAGGTGGTCAAAGTTTGGTTGGATTCATCTGTTGAGGATAATTCTTCAATATCAAATTCTTCCACTGTTGTTTGCTCAATGGTGACATAGTTCACTGAGATAGCTTCTTCTTCGATGCTTTTGGTATGCACTATTTTTTGTCTTTTCTTATTTTTTGCAAGCAAGTCTTGGGTAGCTATAGGATTATTGAGATTAGCAATACCTTCCTTAGCTACAATTGCAAGCTTTGGTATATGATGTCTGCATTGTCTCTGTTGTTTCTTGCCTTACTTGGAAAATTTTGTTACATTCTGGTTAACAGATTGTCGTAGACGAGTGAACACCGAAACTTTTTGATGAATCCTTCTTTAGCTTAATCGAGATTGGAGTGGGATAATATCCAATCCCGAATTTATGTTGTACAGAGGTCTCTCCTTTAGCGACCTTTTGTCGCATTGTCAACTCATCAGTTTTCTCTCTTGAAAGGACTAGATCGAGTTTCCCAAGTTGGCGTGGTTCACCTTTACCATAACCTGCATTTTCAAAGAATTTCTTAACACGAGGATCAAACCAATCTTCTTTATAATCTTTTCCTTCTTCTGGTACAAAAGGTTTTGTGAAGCCTTTTATTTGTGGGTCAGAGATTGTCAATTTTGATAATTAAGTTACAAGTAAGTTCATTTCATTCTTCAAGTGCTTGATGTCATCTGTTGACAATTGTTCTTATTTTTCTCTTGATAGTTTGATCTTTGGTATGGTACTAGGAAGTGTCTCCGCGATAAGCTCGACTTTAGAGTAGAATTTGGCATCCGCAAAATGAGATTCTTCTGTTGAGAAAGGCTTGGTCCAAGCAACGACTTGTCTCACTTCTCCATCATGATAATATTTGAAGCATTGGTGCAATGTTGATGGCACAACTCCCGTCTCATGTAACCAAGGTCGCCCCAATAGTAACTCATAAGATGTTTTGGAGTCAATAACATGGAAAAGAACAAAAGACCCCAATTCNGGTTGGGATTTTTATGCCTCGACATACCTGGGTATGCATATACCATTATTATCTCATTATGAACAATTAACTGTACTTGCACAACTCCTTCAGGAAGATGAACGACAAGTTCTTTACTTTTGGTTGACGATGTTTCTTCTGATGAGATAGAAGAATTCAACGGTTGTGATGGTTCTTTAGGATGTATCAGAGGTGATGATNCAGAGATTCCAAGTTGTTTCATGATGCGAATTGACATAATGTTGACAACCAATCAACAATCGATCAAGATACGAGATATTTTATAATCTTGAATAAACCCGCTCATATAAAGGGGTTTATTGTGGAGGAGAGATCGTAACTGCAAATCTTCATCAGTGAATGAAATCGTTGTCATGCAATCGAATTGACTAACTTGATCAACAATAGTTAAGATCTTCTTTTTGAATTTTTTCGGGTTGACCAAAACNTGAAGAATCTCTTCCTTTAAGATAAAACATCTTTCAAGAGGATGACTAATAATCTGATGATATTTACAATACTTTGGATTATCAACCCTTCCCGATTCTTCTGGCTGCTTGGGTGTTGGAAGCTCGATAAGTTTTAACTCAAGTAGTTGATCAAAAATATCTGACACTTCATCATCANTTCTGTCGATACCTCTTTCTGAGCATTTTTGGTATCTGAATCTTTATTTAGTGGAGCCTCAGTTATACATTTTTTTTCACAAGCACTGATCACATAAGATGTAGTTGATTCCCTTGTAAAGAATTGCTTGGGAAAATATTCTATCAATGTTACAAGTGTGCGAGAACGTAATTTATAGTCTTCATTATCAATGGTTGTTGGCTGGGAAGACACTCTTCTTTGTCCTCCACGTCTTCGATCTCGGTGAGAATGAGGTCCCCTCTTTGTTTTGGGGTGTTTTAGCTTATTAGTTGGAGGAGATAAATGTTGTAGTTTACGCACTCTCCGAGTTTTCACCATAGTCCATTCCCCAAAATCTTCTTTAGTAGCCACAAAATCATCCAAAGGAGGCCACCTACTTGGTTTGAGATCAAAAATAGGTGCTCCTGGTATGAGCTCCGAGTCGCCTAGTAGATTAGATGACTGTGTGTTAGTAATCGATGTTCGATATTTATCCTTTTTGCTGACAAAAGTTGACCAACCATTCCCGTTCTCGTCTTCTGATTCAGATGATGATGCCCAAACATCTAGATCATCTGTCATGAGTTCATAAAGCATTGGAAGGTTGGGATTTTTATGCCTCGACATACCTGGGTATGCATATACCATTATTATCTCATTATGAACAATTAACTGTACTTGCACAACTCCTTCAGGAAGATGAACGACAAGTTCTTTACTTTTGGTTGACGATGTTTCTTCTGATGAGATAGAAGAATTCAACGGTTGTGATGGTTCTTTAGGATGTATCAGAGGTGATGATTGTGCTCCATTGTTTGAAATTGGTATAGGGTTAAAGGACCCAAAAGTGACCATTGTCACATTTGCAGCTACCATTTCTTCGCTAGAATCGAGTTTAATTTTTTTCTCGTTCAATAAATGAAGAATCTCTTCCTTTAAGATAAAACATCTTTCAAGAGGATGACTAATAATCTGATGATATTTACAATACTTTGGATTATCAACCCTTCCCGATTCTTCTGGCTGCTTGGGTGTTGGAAGCTCGATAAGTTTTAACTCAAGTAGTTGATCAAAAATATCTGACACTTCATCATCAGTGAAGGGATATTTCTTCTTTTCAAGTTCTTTCAAACTTGGTCTTGTCTTCTTTTGAGTTTGATCTTGATTAAATTTGACTTGGACGTCTGTCTTTGGCTTTTTATCAAAAATCTTCACTGGTGTAGTAGAGATTGCCAAAGACTCTTTTGATTTGGAGGAAGACTCTTTTGATTTGGAGGCTTTCACATCTTTTTTCATGTATTTCTTTACGTCTCTCATTTCATGAGGGTCGCTAAGAAAGTAATTTTCGTGCCTAGAAATTTGAATTTTCAAGTCATGGGCTGGTGTTGCAAGTTCTTCAAACATATGGGGCATGTTTCCTTGGAGACTGTAGAGTAGTCCCCAATGCATTCGTTGGACACACAAATCAATCGAAGAGGCTTCACTAATGCATTCCTTACAATTGAGAACAAGACTCCTCCAGCGTTCAATGTAATCAATGATAGGTTCGTCTTTTCTTTGCTTTGTTTCTGCAAGTTCAGGAAGACTTACCATATGTTGAGTGTTGTAGAAACGAGTGAGAAACTCTCGTTCAAGTTGGTCCCAACTATCAAAAGTCCCAGCTATTAGATTAGTGTACCAGTCAAACGCAGCCCCTCTGAGGGAACGCACAAATTGTTTCACCATCAGGTCGGCGAAGGTACCGACATTATTGCATGTTTCAATGAAATGAGCAACATGCTGTTTTAGGTTGCCTTTTCCATCAAATTGTTGAAACTTTGGGGGTTGGTAGCCTATTGGCATTTGTATCTCATCAATTCGTCTGGTATATGACTTCACATATATCAACGAAGGTTGAGGAGCTCCTCCATACTGGGCTCGAATAGTATCAGCAATCATATGTTGAAGTTGTTGGACAGAGAGTGCGGCAACAGACATTTGAGAAGAATCTCGCATGACATTTTGTGCCACGGCTCGATCATATTGCTCTTGTTTTTGTTGTTGTTCTAAAAACTTTGGATTTTCTGGCATTTTAGTACCANATTTCTTTACGTCTCTCATTTCATGAGGGTCGCTAAGAAAGTAATTTTCGTGCCTAGAAATTTGAATTTTCAAGTCATGGGCTGGTGTTGCAAGTTCTTCAAACATATGGGGCATGTTTCCTTGGAGACTGTAGAGTAGTCCCCAATGCATTCGTTGGACACACAAATCAATCGAAGAGGCTTCACTAATGCATTCCTTACAATTGAGAACAAGACTCCTCNCTTTCTTTACGTCTCTCATTTCATGAGGGTCGCTAAGAAAGTAATTTTCGTGCTTAGAAATTTGAATTTTCAAGTCATGGGTTCGTGTTGCAAGTTCTTCAAACATATGGGGCATGTTTCCTTGGAGACTGTAGAGTAGTCCCCAATGCATTCGTTGGACACACAAATCAATCGAAGAGGCTTCACTAATGCATTCCTTACAATTGAGAACAAGACTCCTCCAGCGTTCAATGTAATCAATGATAGGTTCGTCTTTTCTTTGCTTTGTTTCTGCAAGTTCAGGAAGACTTACCATATGTTGAGTGTTGTAGAAACGAGTGAGAAACTCTCGTTCAAGTTGGTCCCAACTATCAAAAGTCCCAGCTATTAGATTAGTGTACCAGTCAAACGCAGCCCCTCTGAGGGAACGCACAAATTGTTTCACCATCAGGTCGGCGAAGGTACCGACATTATTGCATGTTTCAATGAAATGAGCAACATGCTGTTTTAGGTTGCCTTTTCCATCAAATTGTTGAAACTTTGGGGGTTGGTAGCCTATTGGCATTTGTATCTCATCAATTCGTCTGGTATATGACTTCACATATATCAACGAAGGCTGAGGAGCTCCTCCATACTGGGCTCAAATAGTATCAGCAATCATATGTTGAAGTTGTTGGACAGAGAGTGCGGCAACAGACATTTGAGAAGAATCTCGCATGACATTTTGTGCCACGGCTCGATCATATTGCTCTTGTTTTTGTTGTTGTTCTAAAAACTTTGGATTTTCTGGCAGTTTAGTACCAGACAGACTTGAAGTTTCTTGACTGCTTTCTTTTGAAGGTTCTTGCAATTCAAGCCGGTTCATGAGTGCAGCGATTTGCATTTCTTTACCTTCTAGGGCCTTGGTCAACTTCTTGACCGTAACAATGAGTTGTTGAAGATGTTCTTCAGATGAAGTGGCTTCCGTCACCATCACAGGCATAGGCATATCAGAGCCCGAGGAATAATCACCCCACTTCTGTTTAAGAGAAATATCGGAGTAAGATTTAGTCTTCAAGCCTGTGCTGGAGTATGTGTCAGGCAAAGAGTCATCTATCTCTTCCTCCAAATCGATAGAAGAATGAGCAGATTGTCTCTTTCTGCTTGGAAGAGCCTTCCTTTTGCTTTGCCTAGATCGATGCTCCATCGGTGGCAAAAGTTGAGATTTNTCCCCAATGCATTCGTTGGACACACAAATCAATCGAAGAGGCTTCACTAATGCATTCCTTACAATTGAGAACAAGACTCCTCCAGCGTTCAATGTAATCAATGATAGGTTCGTCTTTTCTTTGCTTTGTTTCTGCAAGTTCAGGAAGACTTACCATATGTTGAGTGTTGTAGAAACGAGTGAGAAACTCTCGTTCAAGTTGGTCCCAACTATCAAAAGTCCCAGCTATTAGATTAGTGTACCAGTCAAACGCAGCCCCTCTGAGGGAACGCACAAATTGTTTCACCATCAGGTCGGCGAAGGTACCGACATTATTGCATGTTTCAATGAAATGAGCAACATGCTGTTTTAGGTTGCCTTTTCCATCAAATTGTTGAAACTTTGGGGGTTGGTAGCCTATTGGCATTTGTATCTCGTCAATTCGTCTGGTATATGACTTCACATATATCAACGAAGGCTGAGGAGCTCCTCCATACTGGGCTCGAATAGTATCAGCAATCATATGTTGAAGTTGTTGGACAGAGAGTGCGGCAACAGACATTTGAGAAGAATCTCGCATGACATTTTGTGCCACGGCTCGATCATATTGCTCTTGTTTTTGTTGTTGTTCTAAAAACTTTGGATTTTCTGGCATTTTAGTACCAGACAGACTTGAAGTTTCTTGACTGCTTCCTTTTGAAGGTTCTTGCAATTCAAGCCGGTTCATGAGTGCAGCGATTTGCATTTCTTTACCTTCTAGGGCCTTGGTCAACTTCTTGACCGTAACAATGAGTTGTTGAAGATGTTCTTCAGATGAAGTGGCTTCCGTCACCATCACAGGCATAGGCATATCAGAGCCCGAGGAATAATCACCCCACTTCTGTTTAAGAGAAATATCGGAGTAAGATTTAGTCTTCAAGCCTGTGCTGGAGTATGTGTCAGGCAAAGAGTCATCTGTCTCTTCCTCCAAATCGATAGAAGAATGAGCAGATTGTCTCTTTCTGCTTGGAAGAGCCTTCCTTTTGCTTTGCCTAGATCGATGCTCCATCGGTGGCAAAAGTTGAGATTTACCCACCTTTGTTCTGGCACAGGTTATTGGAATTTACTCCTTG
This sequence comes from Ilex paraguariensis, assembly GCA_963454935.2. Lineage (NCBI taxonomy): Eukaryota > Viridiplantae > Streptophyta > Magnoliopsida > Aquifoliales > Aquifoliaceae > Ilex > Ilex paraguariensis. The sequence continues at coordinate 64,390 of CAUOFW020009769.1, forward strand.
ACTAGGTCTGCTGACTTGTTGGTAGGAGGAATCACGATGTCTTTAGTTGTCATTGTTGTCAGGCTGTTGATTTGAGAGATGAGAGGAAAATAGGATCCCACCGGGTGTGCCAAAATTTGTGATGTAAATTAACACAAAATAAGGTCAAATTACAATAGTCAATTTGATTGACTTTAAGTAAAAAATGTAGTGTTGACTTTCTTTGGCGTGCTTCTCACATGCACTGTCCTCTGATTCTTGATGAATTTAATGACGTTGATGAATTTGGTGAAGATTAGAGTTAGATTGGCGTATTTCTCACTCTTCAGTTGGTGGCTTTGATGAAAACGAGAGCTGGATCAATGTATCTCCTACCACCTTCTTCTTCCCACGATAATACTGAACCAGTAACTTCCTTCTCTTTTCTTTTCTTTTTCTTTTTACACATTGATTAAATTCCTTACAAACTTTAAGACTAACCAATCTAACTTAGATTTAAACACCTAAATTAGCAACTTCCAATAAAACTCATTTATACATTCATCACTATTCTTCACCATGAACATATAGATACAAAACTTATAAACCTACCAATAATTAATGAATTCATACCTTTAATGAGTCCAATCCCCCCCCCCCATTTTTTTTTCTTCCTTTTCCTTCTTCTTTCTACCTTCTCTCTTTTTCTCTCTTTCTTTCTTTCTCTCTGCCGCTGCCTGTTCTCTCCAGTCTAACGATACTGATAATATATGAGGGCAATCTAGGGCAATTAGTTTATTTATAAGACACGATCGTTATTTTTCTTTAATGTCACTTAAGTCCCTCTAATTTCTTAGAATTACAGTTTTAATCATAAAATATTAGCGTACAACCAATTTTAAAATTTCTAAATAACTTCCTTTCTTTTTATTTTTAAAAATCCGAACACATATTGGTATTGGGTATTACAAAATCAATTATCTTATTAGAAATTCTAATTAATTAATTCAAGCATTGAATAACCAGTTATTTGACTCGCAAGAAATCTCAAGCATTCGATGTACGTGACACAACGAATTAAAAAATTATACAAAGCAAAAAATTTACTAGAAGATAAGAATTAAATTAAAAAAAATAAATCATGTATTAAAAAGAACATTAAATCAATAATAATTATCATGCTTCATTGAAAGTATCTCTCCCAATTTTAGTTGAGCATTTAGCCAGTCATATAACTAAAACATAAAAACTAGAAAAGAAAAGATGGGAGAAGAAAAATAATCCTACAAATCCTAGATGAGAACCCTTATTTATACTCAAAATAAATCCTAAGTATAGGTAGAAGATATAAGGTTGGTTTGGAAAGAATTACTTTCCAAAAAAAAAGTTATTTAAAGTTAAATCTCTTGCATAAAATTTTTGGGGTGCGGGTATAAAATATATCCAGACTTCAAGATTGGATTTTGCACATTTAGAGGTTGAATCACAAAATATTCGTGAAATACACTTTTTTAGCCCTTAGAGTTTTCTTTCTAACCCAGCAAACATCAAGTCAATCGGATATCAGAGTCAAAAGTTATGATAAAAATACTAAAGACGTGTCAAATTATTTTCGAGGATACTTTCAAAATCCAATTTTAAATGAGTTTTCTTATAATTTGGACTCTTATAAGGATTAAATTTGCTAATATATCTTCAAATATTTCCATCTCAATCTTGACTCTTTAATCCTTATCAATCATGATTCTTCCTCTAGTGATTGCTTCACTTGTCTTATCCATTATTATTTTAAATCAACCAATTTACTTGAAAAATAAACCAAACAATTAGAAAAAGTATCAAACTAGAAAATCAAAGAATTTAACACATTTAATTACAGATAATATGTAATTAACTAATCATTAAATTTAATAAAATATTACTTTTGACGGTTAATCACATCCCCCAACTTGAATATTACTAGTCCCTAGTAATACATGAATTTCAAAATCTAAAAACTAAAAACAAAATAACCTAATAAAATAAAACACAAATCCACTTTCGTAAGCCTCCCGATTGCATTTAGCATATGCAACAAGTCTTTAAACCCCTAGGTTCCCCCTAGTGGACGAGTATAGTCTCGTGAGGGTTTCTAGAGATGATACCCACAAACATCAACCTGTGATCAAATATCTGAATAATAATTTTATAATACAAATTGCTATCACAAATATAAAAACTCTAAGATACAAGCCCTTTTATAAGCACATGTAAAATAAAATATAGAACTCTACGTTATATAAATGTAAGAACTTATCATGTTCCCATATAAAATTGTGTAGTGTGAATTGACTATACCAAATTAGCAATTTATCTGGTAATCACATCTACAACTATCAACTATTCGTCTCAATGTCAAATCTTATTAGATAATTCAATCATACAAGATTCTCTCAGATTATAGTGACTATTCTCTCAAATATCACATGTGAGAAGAAGATATTTAAATCAAAACAAAATAATGCTCACATGTTNATTTCCATCTCAATCTTGACTCTTTAATCCTTATCAATCATGATTCTTCCTCTAGTGATTGCTTCACTTGTCTTATCCATTATTATTTTAAATCAACCAATTTACTTGAAAAATAAACCAAACAATTAGAAAAAGTATCAAACTAGAAAATCAAAGAATTTAACACATTTAATTACAGATAATATGTAATTAACTAATCATTAAATTTAATAAAATATTACTTTTGACGGTTAATCACATCCCCCAACTTGAATATTACTAGTCCCTAGTAATACATGAATTTCAAAATCTAAAAACTAAAAACAAAATAACCTAATAAAATAAAACACAAATCCACTTTCGTAAGCCTCCCGATTGCATTTAGCATATGCAACAAGTCTTTAAACCCCTAGGTTCCCCCTAGTGGACGAGTATAGTCTCGTGAGGGTTTCTAGAGATGATACCCACAAACATCAACCTGTGATCAAATATCTGAATAATAATTTTATAATACAAATTGCTATCACAAATATAAAAACTCTAAGATACAAGCCCTTTTATAAGCACATGTAAAATAAAATATAGAACTCTACGTTATATAAATGTAAGAACTTATCATGTTCCCATATAAAATTGTGTAGTGTGAATTGACTATACCAAATTAGCAATTTATCTGGTAATCACATCTACAACTATCAACTATTCGTCTCAATGTCAAATCTTATTAGATAATTCAATCATACAAGATTCTCTCAGATTATAGTGACTATTCTCTCAAATATCACATGTGAGAAGAAGATATTTAAATCAAAACAAAATAATGCTCACATGTTCCATTAAAAAACCATAATCCAAAAGAAAAGAATTTGATATAGTCTCATTAAAGGAAATCAACACACAATAAACAAATAATTACTATTCTTTTCCTTATTCACACAAGTTATGCATCTACCAATACACTCTTGAGATCAAATAGGTCTTTATTTGAAGTTGTAACGACGCCATGGGATTAGGGTTTGGAAATAAAGGATATTCAGGAATTCAAAAGACTATCCCGAGAGAACATGTACATTATACAACCAAACTTCTTTCCACAGTCTTTCACTCTTCATTCTTTTGAAACACAATTTACATTACTTGCTTATATTGTTTTTAAACTCATGCTTGCTATTTGTTTCTATCTCTTTTTCTTTTCAATCTGTTAGACATATTGTCATTTTTTTTTTCAACTTTTTTTTTCAGCAAGACATCTGAATGTATATATATATATATACAGGACATCTAATGCAGATATGCACAAGGATGCAATTTTTTTTTTATCATATTTTCTCAACTAACATCTCCCAAATTACATAAACAATAAAAATTTCAATCTCGGGATAACTAAGGGTAAAGGATATTATTTTTTTCATTGGCTTGGTTATTATATGTTTGGTATAAGAAACAAAATTTTCTTCAAAGGGTCAATCACAGCTTTTAGGGATAATAATATTCAAAGAATAAGACTCAAGCTCAAATAATGTCAAATATGGCCTAAAATCATATCTCAAAAATTTTTGATAACACACTTTCTATACAAATAATTTAAAGTCAAACAATCATTCAAAATATTGGTGTTGACCAAAACAAAATTAATGAGACTATTGAAGGAGATTAACTGAATAAAAATATTCTTTATTAATTAAATATAAATAACCCTCCAAGGAAGATTGGATTAAAACTTATCAGGGTTTTTATGCATCTCCACTATATGTTTCAAGTTCTCAAGGTAAAATACTTAACAAATTTTTAATTTGGTAAAGTCTAAAGTGCACAAATTGTGATTTTTTTATAAGAACATGATGTAAGATACAAAAATATAGAATAAAGTTCTTTGTGATACTTAAACAATTGCAAATTTAAAGCTATGCAAATTATTTCTATATTGTGGTGTCAAATTATAAAAATGTTATTTAGATATTTAATAACAATTTTTTTAATTATTTTTTTATTTTTTATTTTTGCATATATATTTTTTTCTAATTTTTACCAACGTAAATAAACTAGAAATTGTTACAACAAAAAACATACCCACAGCCTCCAGCCTAAATCCAACATTATCCTCAATGTAAAAATAAATAACTTAATGCTTAATAAAAATAATGAATAAAGATCAAAGGGGTAAGAATATTTGGTGCCACAACAACTCTAAAACCTAAAAATAAAATACTCAACAAAAATAAGCAAAATGTTAAATAAAAGAAAATATTATACAACAATTGGGTTGATTATTAGAGATGAATCATTCATAGTGGAGATCCACCAACCCAATGGATTTCACTTCAACTATACCATCCTCTAAATATGGCTTCAATCGCTGTCTGTTAACTTTAAAGGTGTTCACATTATTGGAATTTTCAATCTTTACTGTTCCATATGGGAAAACTTATTTAACAATATACGGACCACTCCATCTAGTTTGAAGCTTTCCTTTGAAGATATGTAGTCTAGAATTATATAAAAGAACTTTTTGTAAAGGTGTAAAAGTTTTACGCAAAATATTTTTATCATGAAACACCTTCATTCGTTCTTTGTTAATCTTAGAGTTCTCATAAGCTTCATTCCGAATCTTCTCAAGCTCATTTAATTGTAATTTTCGTAAGGTGCCAACTATGTCAAAACTAAAATTAAACATCTTAATGACCCAATATGCCTTATGTTCTAATTCTACAGGTAAGTGACAAGCTTTTTCATACACCAATCTATACGGAGACATGCCAATTGAGGTTTTGTAAGCAGTATAGTATGCCCATAATGCATCGATGAGTCATAATGACCAATCTTTACGATCAGAGTTAATCATTTTTTTCAAAATATAAGAAATCTCCTGATTGGCTAACTCTGCTTGACCACTTGTCTGTAGGTGATAGGGGTTGCAATTTTATGTGTTACACCATATTTTTTCATTAAAGTTTCAAAAGGTTTATTGCAAAAATGCAATCCGCCATCACTAATAATGGCTCGAGGTATAACAAATTTGGACAAAATATTTTCTTTTAAAAATTTTAAAACAATCTTATGATCATTTGTTTGACATGGTACAACCTCGACCCATTTAGAGACATAATCTATTGCCACTAAAATGTACAAATATCCATAAAAATTAGGGAAAAGGTGCCATGAAATCTATGCCCCAACAGTCAAAAATTTTTATTATCAAAATTGGGTTCAGAGACATCATATTTCTACTGGTTAATCCCCCTAGTCTTTGACATCGCTCGCAAACCTTACAAAAATTATAAGCATCTTTAAAAATTGTTGGCCAATAAAATCTGTACTGCAAAACCGTTGCAGTTGTATTTTTCATAGAAAAATGGCCTCCACATGCTCAAGAATGACAAAAAGATAGTATACTACTTACCTCATCATCGGGCACGCATCTCCGGATAATTTGATTTGAAAAATATTTGAAGAGATATAGATCATCCCAAAAACAATTCCTTACCTCAACTAAAATTTTTTTTTTTGTCCAAAGCAGTCCAAGTTGGTGGCATATTACTTGTAATAAGAAAATTCACAATATCAGCAAACCAAGGTATTGAAGAAACTGCCAATAGTTGTTCATTAGGAAATGTATCCTTGATTAGCACTGTCTCAATAGGCACGTTGCTTACAAGTCTAGACAAGTGATCAGCCACTACATTCTCCACTCCTTTTTTATCTTTGATTGTTATGTCAAATTCTTGGAGAAGGACGATCCACCTAAACAGTCTTGGTTTTGCATCTTTCTTGGTCAACAAATATTTAAGAGCTACATGATTTGTGAAAATAACAATAGGGGATCCTACTAAGTATGGCCTAAACTTGTCTTGAGCAAACACTACTGCTAGTAATTCTTTTTCAATAGTAGAATAGTTTATATGTGCATTGTTTAAAGTTCTACTAGCATAATAAATAACATATTGCTATTTCTCATTTCTTTGTCCTAAAACTACCCTATAACATACTCACTAGCATCACACATGATTTTAAAGGGAAGACTCCAATTTGGGGGTTGCATAATTAGAGCAATGATGAGTATGTCTTTCAGCTTATCAAAAGCCTCTTGGGATGACTCATCCCACTCAAAAGGAGTGTATTTCCCTAGGAGATGACAAAGTGATCTAGATATAGAACTAAAATCTTTTATAAACCTCATATAGAAACTGGCATGACCCAAGACTGATCTAACATCCTTAAGGGTTTTGGGGGTGGGTAAATTAGCAATTAATTCAATCTTAGCTCTATCTACATAAATTCCCTCTGAAGAGACAATGTGACCAAGAACAATTCCTTTTCGGATCATAAAATGACATTTTTCCCAATTAAGTACAAGGTTTTTCTCTTCACATCGAATAAGCACTTTTTCAAGATTTAAAAGGCAGTCATCATAGGAATCACCAAAAATAGTAAATTCATCCATAGAAACCTCAAGAAAAAAGTTCAACCATGTCACTAAAAATACTTAGCATTCACCTTTGAGAGGTTGCAGGTGCATTGCAAAGTCCAAAGGGCATCCTTCGATATGCAAATGTACCAAAAGGACAAGTAAATGTGATTTTCTCTTGGTCTTCTAAGGCAATTTCAATTTAGTTATATCCTGAATAACCATCTAGAAAATAATAAAACATATGTGATGCTACCTTTTCCAAAATTTGATCCATAAAAGGTAAAGGGAAGTGATCTTTTCTAGTCACACAATTAATTTTCTGTAGTCAATGCACATCCTCCAACCAGTTACTGTCCTAGTTGGTACAAGTTCATTATTTTTATTAGTAACTACAGTTACACCAGATTTCTTCTGAACTACCTATGTAGGACTTATCCACTTACTGGCTGCAATAGGGTAAATTATTCCTACATCTAACAATTTTAGCACCTCATTCCTTACAACTTCTTTCATATGTGGATTTAGTCTTCGTTGCATCTCCCTAGATGTTTTAACATTATCCTCCAAATAAATCTTATGAGTGCAAACCAATGGACTAATTCCTTTTATATCAGCTAAAGTCCAACTAATAGCATTTTTATGCTTTCTAAGAAGTTGTAGCAACATACCTTTCTGTGCTGAATTTGATGGAGAAGAAATTATTACTGGATATGTTTCATCGTCTCCCAAGAATGCATACTTTAACTCTATGGGTAATTGCTTCAAATCAAGCTTGGGAGTTTTATCACTAGATGAGATTGGTGGATAAGTTCTTGGTGGAAGCTTCTCAAATTTCTGTCTCAAGTCTTTCACCTCAAGAACCTGTGAAGAATCCAACAAATTAAACAACTCAGAAATTTCAGGATTATTTTCATTCATCTCTAGCAAAGAATTTTGTTCCAACAAACATGCTTCAAGTGGATCAAACAAAGAAGAATCAAATACTCTTTTTGAAACAAGATACTCAATCATATTAATCTCATGCACATCCTCATCAACATTCTCTGATTGTTTGCACCCATTAAAAATATTAAGCTTTAATGTCATATTCTCAAAAGTTAACTTCATCACACCCATTCTTGCAATTAATTAGGGCATTCGAAGTAGCTAGGAATGGCCTGCCTAATATAACAGGAATTTGAGCATTAGTACTTAACATAGGTTGAGTATCCAAAATTATAAAATTCACAGGAAAGTAAAACTTATCAACCTATATTAAAACATCTTCCACCAAAACCCTCGGTATTTTCACTGATCAATCACACTAATCAATTAGCCAATTGAAGTGTAACTGAAGTGGGCTTTAACTCCCCTAACCCAAATTGTTCATATAATGAATAAGGGAGCAAGTTCACACTAGCTCCTAAATTCAATAAAGTCTGTTCAATTTTGTAGTTACCTATAACACAAGAAATGGTGGGGCAACTTGGGTCTTTATATTTTGGTGGAGTTATATGTTGTATGATGGAAGAAACCTGCTCAGTCAAAAAATGTCTTCTTTTGCACATTTAATTTCCTTTTAACAGTACATAATTCTTTCAAAAATTTTGCATAAGGAGGTATTTGTTTAATGACATCCAACAAGGGAATATTAATTTTCACATGCTTAAAAATCTCTAACATATCATTGTGCATGTTTGGCTTGATAGAGGTAAGTAATCTCTGTCAGAATGGTGCAGGTAAAACATACTTTTCAGGCATATTGATTTTAGATTGGTCAAGTTTATCACCACTCTCTGTAGATTTTGAACTTTCATCTAATTTTTGAACTTTAGTAGAAATAGTTTTGTCAATAACTTTCCCACCACGGAGTATGGTGATTGACTTTTCCTGCTCATGAATATTGTCTGATGTGCCTGTTTCATTCACATTAAATTGACCCTGCGGATTTGGTTGGGTTGGGCTGGAATCTTACCCTTTTCTTGATGGAATGGGGCAGTGGTCAATTTAGTGATTGCATTTCTAATATCATCAATAGCCTGTGAAGTTTGTTTGTTGTAATTTTCCTGTTGATTGTTAAAGTTTGTCTGACTCTACATGAACTGTGTCAACACTTCCTGAATATTCCTCTTGCGGGGTGGAACATAGAGTACAAAATTAGAGGAATTTTGTTGAGGTATTTGTGATGCATGATTCTCACCCCTCCAACTAAAATTTGAATGATTTTTTCACCCAGGGTTGTATGTATTTGAATAAGGATTATTATAAAATTTTGAGAAAGTATTTGCAGCATTTACTTGATCATGCAAGATTTTTTTTAGAACAGGTAGTGTTGGACATTGTTATCCGAATTTGATATTGACAATTTACGTACAAGTATACACAATCAACAAGTAATAAAGTGATAAGTAGAGTATCGTTCCCATGGAGAATTATTGCTAATAATATCCATGTACTAACTTTGTATCAATTCAATTTTATTTAAACAATTGAAATTAGACTGTGAAATTACTAATTTAAAATTAAATCTAAACTTAATAATTAAGGGTTGAATTTACTAGAAAAAAGAAATTAAGATTACAACTTCCCCTAATGCTTCGTATAAACCTTTCTAACTCTCTTTCCAGTTAATTGATCAAAACAAGTTATTAACTGAGAACTCAAAGTTATTTATCAAACCTCTTCCGATAGTTAGATAAAAATATCTATCCCAACTAAATTACTATATTCCTATGTAAAATAATTTGAAATAGATTCATTAAGTTCAAAGTCTCATAATAGTTACATACGGCATATAGGTATATTCCCATCATATACACAAACCCAGCAATTCAATCCTGAGAAAAATTAACTAGACGCATGTCATCATATTCAGATATAAACCTAGAATTCATCTTTCAATTTCATCTAGGTTATCAAATTAATTGTTGGCCACACAATCATATATTAAGCACAAAATATGACAAACAACTCATGTATAATTAATAAAACTAGAAACGAGAGTAGATCAATTTAACTCAACATCAAGTTCCGTTGCAATCTTAACAAAAATTTAGTTCATAATATAATTGAAAAACATCATTCTCAAATTAAAGAACATATTAGAAAATTAAGAAGCAAAAGTAAGAGAAAATAATGAAAACTTAGTTTCAATCTTCACTTTCTCTCTAGCCTTCGATTCCGATTTTTTTCGCGTCGATTTCTTCGATTCTTGTCTTCAATTTTCTTTGATCCTTTGGTTTTTCCTATGTTAGCAGCCCCAAAATCAGTATCTCTCTGTCCCAACTCAAAGCCTAGCATATATATATCATTAGGGTTCAATTTCGGGTAAAAAATAAGTCAAAATTCGTGTCCAGAGCCAACACAAGTGCCTAGGCCCTGGAAAGGCACTGCATGGACAAAATATGGGCGCCTAGGTGCTGGAAAGACACTGCCCCCTTTTAAGCCTAACGCTTCCTTTGTTGCTTAGCCTTCAAAAATTCAACACTTAGGCTCCAAATTGACATTGTTTCCTTCCAAATAATGATTCCTATCAAATAACATTAAAACACATAAAACAAATAAAAAAGAAACATAAAATAATTAAAAACTTGCAAATTCATTAAGTCGAAAGTACTCAATTCGTAGGTATAAAACCCACTCATCAGACACTTCTTCATGGGATGTCCAGGAATCTCACAAATGCTACAAATCTCCTCAATAGGTATTTTGTCAATCTCATTAACCCTTTTAAATTCCATAGTCTCAACCCTTCTAGCCAAAGTGGCAATTCTAGCCCCTAGGTCATCTTCTTCCCTTAACTGATATTTACCCCCAACTTGATGATGATTGTGTGGTCTTACTTTTAAGAGGTTCTTGAGAAGTAGTATCCCAAGATTATGCATTCTCAGCTAACTGATCTAAAAAGTCAAAGGCCTCGTCTGATTCCTTATTCATAAAGTTACCATTACATATCATTTCTACAAATTGATGCATTTGTGGACTTAAACCTTCATAAAAGAAACTTATCACACACCAACTCTNGTTCCTTATTCATAAAGTCACCATTACATATCATTTCTACAAACTGATGCATTTGTGGACTTAAACCTTCATAAAAGAAACTTATCACACACCAACTCTCATAACTGTGACATGGGCAAGATGCAATGAGGTCTTTAAACCAATCCCAACTTTGATAAAAATTTTCAGACTCTTTTTGAGAAAAATTCATGATTTGACTTTCGAAAAGTTTCAACCTGATTGTATGTCACGCCAAAACTTCATAAAAGTGTGATTAAAANATTCCTTATTCATAAAGTTACCATTACATATCATTTCTACAAATTGATGCATTTGTGGACTTAAACCTTCATAAAAGAAACTTATCACACACCAACTCTCATAACTGTGACATGGGCAAGATGCAATGAGGTCTTTAAACCAATCCCAACTTTGATAAAAATTTTCAGACTCTTTTTGAGAAAAATTCATGATTTGACTTTCGAAAAGTTTCAACCTGATTGTATGTCACGCCAAAACTTCATAAAAGTGTGATTAAAACAAATACTTTGTTTATTTAAAAAAAAAGCACACTGGTATGTTTGTACAAACATCTAGGAAAGTATCTCTTTAATTGAAATAAATCAATTTTCTTTTTTTTTGAAAATTTTGGCAGAGTTTTCATTGAAAATTGGGCTTTCAACCAGTTAGAAAGAGCATCCCTGTGAGAGCATAACATAATTTAAACTAACTAAACATTCACACCTTGCCTCCATCCAAAAATATAATCCAATTAAATTTGGAGTGGCAATTAGAGGCCCACGAAGTCCTCCCAGACCCAGATACGTNGCACACTGGTATGTTTGTACAAACATCTAGGAAAGTATCTCTTTAATTGAAATAAATCAATTTTCTTTTTTTTGAAAATTTGGCAGAGTTTTCATTGAAAATTGGGCTTTCAACTAGTTAGAAAAAGCATCACTGTGAGAGCATAACATAATTTAAACTAACTAAACATTCACACCTTGCCTCCATCCAAAAATATAATCTAATTAAATTTGGAGTGGCAATTAGAGGCCCACGAAGTCCTCCCAGACCCAGATACGTCAAACACCAATATATACCACAACTTAGTACCCAAAGTCATAACTTTACATTACAATACCCAAATTAATAATCCCGCTATGGGATGATCAAGTGCACACCATAAATGTCTCAAGATAACCTTTTCAAACACAATTCTTGAGTGTTAACATTTATGCATAAGTTTTAAAGGTAAATACAAAAAATTTCCAAAAGAGATTCTTTCTAGTCCAAGCTCCCACAAGCATTTCATCACTTATGCCCTAGGATGCATGCTAGTCTCTGANTTAATAATCCCGATATGGGATGATCAAGTGCACACCATAAATGTCTCAAGACAACCTTTTCAAACACAATGCTTGAGTGTTAACATTTCTGCATAAGTTTTAAAGGTAAATACAAAAAATTTCCAAAAGAGATTCTTTCTAGTCTAAGCTCCCACAAGCATTCCATCACTTATGCCCTAGGATGCATGCTAGTCTCTGAAAATATTAGTAAGGGATGAACAACCACACGCTTAGTAGGATAATCCTTTTCTCAAGTATTTACAAAGTTTTAAAAATCAATATTCCACAAATCATACGAATAAGTAATGAAAGCTTTCTATAATTAAATACAGGTACAAGATAATAAGTAAAACATTTATAAAAATCTCTCAACACCTCAACATTAGAAATATACAAGGTACAAATTAAAGTCAAACCACATAACAAATATCATGCATGCCTTGTATACGGACAATATAATCAATCACACCGGTTCACGCATTAACCATCCTCGGGGAACCTTTTGGGTCTTGCACCCTAGGGTCTCATCGCCCTTCTTGTTTTTTAAGCAGAATGTGTAGGGCACAACTTATGACGCCACATAGGTCATCACCGAAAACCACAACCATAACCAATCCCCCTTAGGACTAGTAGCCGCCTTGGCAACCCACTCCATAGGCCCAACCGTCTACTAACCCTCTGCCTGTAAGTATCGAGCATACATTTTCTAAAACTCATTATTTTCTATATTCATAAATCCTTGTGAAAACCCATGTCATAACCTTGACATTTTATCAAACATATAGTATATTCAAATCTCAAAATTTGCACTTTCAAAGCAACACAACCAATTCTAAGAGAATAAGTCATATATATTATGTACAAAATTATAGCATACTTAAAAGCCCCCAAATCATAAGTTTAATCAAATATCCATAACTAAAATCAAACTAGGGTTTCAAACCCACCACAAAATTATTTTTATTTCCAAGAGAATATGTAATATATATTATGTACAAGGTCATAACATACTTCAAAATTCAAAAATCATAGGTTTAATTAAATACCCATAACTAAAATCAAACTAAGTTTTCAAACCCATAACATAAAATTCATTTTTATGCATGTAGGTTCATAATCAATGGCATATTCAACACTAAATCAAGGTTTATAACAAGTATTTTGTCATCAAACATAGTAAGCTTTAACTAAAGAAAATAAATGAGATGTACAATATAAATACAAGAGAGAGAAAAATCCCACCTAAGAATCAAAAATTCCAAGCCAGATTCCTAGGATTTTCAAGCAAACTCCAAGCTTTATGGACCTTCTTCTTTCCCTTTCTCTTTCCCTTTGTCTTCTCCTAGGGTTTTAAGAGGTTTTGGGTGAGAGTGGAATGAAAGAATGAAAGAAAAGGGGCTGAAATCTGTGTTTTAAACACAGCAGTCCCAAAATCTACTGTTCATGGGCTGAGAAATACATTTTTCTCCGAAATTACGGTTTTACCACAAAACATTTTAATTTGATCCATATGACTACCCTAAGATTTTTCGACATTCCGGATTCATTTTTATTGTTATTTTAATCTAAAAACATTTAGTTTTATGATTTATCTCAAAACTAAAGTTAATTTACACCTGAAACATTAAAATTACTATTTTACCCATTCGAGCCGCTATATGAGCTAAACGACTATTCCAAGTTTTTCGGACCTCTCGAATTGAATGATAATATTATTTTAACCTAAAAACATTAATATATTTACTTAGTTACCCTTATCAATCTTAAACACCTCCAAAAATTAAATTTGACCCAAAAGTCAATACGTTTGTGCCTCAAACTTATGCGACTATTCATGTAACAACGATTCAAAGTTTTTCTTACCATTTTAATTATTTTAAAAATACTAGCAAGTTAATACCATTTATATTTATATAACACATGGGATCTCACAATTCACCCCCGTTAAAATAAGTTTCATCCCCGAAACTTGTTACTAAACTCCAAGGTTGAAAAGATGTGGATATCGTACTTGCATATCGGTCTCCAATTCCCAAGTAGCTTCTTCAATGCCATGGTGTTGCCATAACACCTTCACAAGAGGTATAACTTTGTTGTGTAGAACTTGTTCCCTCCTATCAAGAATTTGCATTGCGCTTCATTGTAGCTCATGTTTTCTTGTATTTGGATGTCTTGCCAATCAAGAATATGTGATGTGTTGGGCTCACATTTTCGCAGCATGGAAACATAGAACACATTATGAACTCCCGAAAGTTGAGGTGGTAAAGCAAGCTTCTATGCCACCATCCCTACTTGTTTCACTATCTCAAAAGGCCCAATGTACCTTGGAGCCAACTTCCCATTTTTCCCAAAACTAAATACTTCTTTCCGAGGTGACACTTTCAAGAACACATAGTCACCCTTTTTGAACTCCAATGGCCTCCTCCTCCTATCCGCATAACTCTTCTGTCGACTTTGAGCTATGTGTAGTCGTTCCTGAATTAATTGTACCTTTTCAGTTGTCTCCCTCACTACCTCCAGACTAAATAAACTACTCTCCCCCACTTCCGCCCAACACAAGGGCGATCTACAAGGTCTCCCATATAATGCTTCATAAGGTGTCATGCCAATGCTAGATTGAAAACTATTGTTATATGTAAATTTCACCAATGGCAGATGATCACTCCAACTTCCCTTGAAGTTCAACACACAAGCTCATAACATATCTTCCAAAATTTGTATCACCCTTTCAGATTGGCCATCCATTTGAGGATGAAAGGCAGTGCTAAAGTGTAACTCTGTCCCCATAGCTCGTTGTAGACTTTGTCAAAATTGCGCCACAAAACGAGAATCACAATCCGACAGAATAGAGAATGGAACTCCATGTAATCTAACAATCTCACGAATATAAAGTTTACTCAAGGTCTCTAAAGTGTCAATGGCCTTAATATTCAAGAAATGAGTAGATTTGGTGAGTTTATCTACAATGACCCATACGGAATTATGCCCTCGCAAAGTCCGTGAAAAACTAGACACGAAATTCATTGTGATGTGATCCCACTTTTACTCTGCGATAGGTGAGAACTGTAGTAATCCTCCGGATTTTTGATGCTCCACTTTTACTTGCTGACACACTCCACCAATATTGATGTTTCATGTCTCCATACATTTTTGTGCCACCGGGGTGGCTAGCAAACTTAGAGCAATGACACTCTCCAAGTATCTCCTCCTTTAGGGACGAATCATCTGGTACACATAGCTTTTTCCCATATCTCAATTCTCCATTTCTCAAAGACCAACCTTCAACTACTTCCCCATTTTCCAATTGAGCTCGAATCGACTCTAAGAAAGGATCCAAGCATTGCAACTCAACAACCATACGTTGGAGGGTAGGTTAAGCCACAAGGTTAAACAGGCATGGTTGGGATCCATCTCCTCCAACCCATAGATCATAGTCTTCAAGTGCATCTATCATCTTCCATTTACTTGCCAACATACCACTAACTTCACCACGTGCCTTTCTACTCAAAGCATTTGCAGCCACATTGGCTTTCCCAGGATGATAGTTATGAGTAAAGTCATAATCTTCTAGATACTTCATCTAGCGTCGTTGGCAAACATTTAGATCCTTTTGAGTGAAGATGTACTTCAAAATCTTGTGGTCGGAGTATACTTGAAACCGTTCTCCATACAAGTAACTACGCCATAATTTGAGGGCAAATTCAACAACGGCAAGTTCCAAATCATAAATGGGATAATTTTGCTCATGGGTCTTCAATTGCCTTAAACCATAAGCGATGACATTCCCATGTTGCATCAAAACACACCCAAGTCCTCGTAATGAAGCATCCGTATACACATCATAGCCCTCACCACTAGCAAGTATAATGAGAACAGGTGCTGTGGTTAACCTTCTCTTCAAAATCTCAAAAGATTGCTCATAATCTTCATTCCACTCAAACTTTTCCCTCTTTCAAGTAAGTCGCATCAACGGTATAGATATACGAGAGAATCCCTCTACGAACCTCCGATAATAACCGGCTAGTCCCAAGAAGCTTTGGACCTCAGTCACATTCTTGGGTCAATCCCATTTCAAAACTGCTTCAATCTTGGACAGATCCACTGACACTCCTTCTTCGGATACTACATGTCCCAAAAACTTGACTTCTCTCATCCAGAATTCACATTTGCTCTTTTTAGCATACAACTTGTGTTCCCTCAATGTTTGCAAAACTTGCTTGAGATGTAGTGCGTGCTCCTCATGTATTTTAGAATAGATGAGGATGTCTTCAATGAAGACAATGAAAAATTGGTCAAGGTAGGGCCGACACACACGATGCATCAAATCCATAAAAGCCGCAGGTGCATTCGTGAGCCCAAACGGCATCACCACAAACTCAAAGTACCCATACCTTGTCCGAAAAGCGGTCTTAGGAATATCTTCATCTCTAATTCTCAATTGATGATACCCCGTGCGAAGATCAATCTTTGTATAATAGCGAGAACCATTCAATTGATCAAAGAGGTCGTCGGTGCGGGGTAGAGGATACTTGTTCTTTATAGTCACCCGGTTCAACTTCCTATAGTCCACACACAATCTAAGATTTTCATCTTTTTTCTTCACAAAGCGGACGGGAGCACCCCAAGGTGAAGTACTCAACCATATAAACCCAAGGATAAGAAGCTCATCTAGTTGTTTCCTTAACTCCTTCAACTCCAACGGTGCCATGTGATAAGGAGCAATGGATATCGGTTCCGTGCCAGGGTAAAGCTCAATAGAAAACTCCACTTCCCTCAATAGAGGTAATTCAGACAACTCATTGGGAAAAATATCAAGAAAGTCGGATACTATAAGAATAAAATTGGATTCCACATCATCCCGTTCCTCTCTAGAAATGTGGGCTAAGAAACTCAGGCTACTCCCAATATCCATCTTCAGAACGTGTTTCCCCGTCAAAGGGAGATGTCGAGGGATACTATTTTCACCTATGAAATAGAAAAGTATATCTCCCAGTGCACGAAATACCACTTTCTTCCGGTAGCAATCCATAGTAGCATGGTAGGAAGAGAGTAAATCCATTCCAAAAATAACATCATACCCCATCAGCTCCAAAGCAATTAAATTTACCCTCAACTCTTTCTCTCCAAAGTGAAGTACACAATTTCTACACATTCTAGTTGTCCCCAAACAATCCTCAGTAGGTAGATCTACATATAGCATATAACCCAAAGGCCCAAACTCCAACCCAATGCAATAGCATATGATGTAGAAATAAAAGAATGGGTTGCCCCGGGATCAAACAAGATACGAGCCCATGAATTATAAAGAAGAATCATACCCTCCATTATTGCATTAGAAGCACTCCCATCAGGCTAAACTAAACCATAAATGCGAGCTGAGGCATCAGTGCCCTGAGTCTTGGTTCCCTGTTTCTTCTATTGAGCTTGCTGTTGTGGTTGAGATTTGAATTGAGTGGTCTGGGGCTGCTGTGGTACTGTCTGTACATGACCATAAGAAGTCTATTGATATGGTAGCTTTGTGGACTACTGATAAAATTCCCTACTGCTCTGTCCCTGTGGTGAAGAAGCTATTGAAGGACAGTGACTCTTGAGGTGACCCATGTCACTACACCCATAACACCGCTTCAAGTGTGTCAGCACTCTCTCAATGTGGCCCCTCGGTCTCAAACTTTGTGCATAGCTTGACTCACTCCCTTGACCCATATTGCATTCTAGACGTTGGTATGGAGTATCCCTATGACGTCCACCACTACCACTGTCGGTCTTGGATTGACTCTTCCTATGTTGGCGGTGTTCTTGAATGACTTGAGTTTCCTCCCAATCTCTCTTCACTAGGGTTGCCTGCTCAACTAATTCGCCAAAGTCACGAATGCGAAGAGCTACCAATTTCTCCCGAATAGATGGCTTGAAACCTTTCTCAAACAATTTGGCCTTCTTGGCCTTAGTCAATACATACTCTATAGCAAAGTTAGAGAGCTCCACAAACTTGGACTCATATTGAGTGACAGTCATGTTACATTGTTGAAGTGCCATGAAGTTTGATGTCATCTTATCCCTCACTGATTCGGGAAAGTACTTCCCATTGAAAATCTCTTCAAAAATTTTCCAAGTCATTTGTTCCATGTTTCTCCTTCTTTTTACCGACTCCCACCAATGATTTGCTTCCCCTTCCATAAGATATACAGCTAGACCAACTCTTAAGTCATTGGCAATATCCATGCCATCCATCACTTTCTTCACTTGTCAAAGTTATTTCTCTGCCTAGAGTGGGTTCGGGCCTCCTTGGAAGGTAGAAGGGCGTTGTCGTAGGAATTCTGTAAGAACCATCATCCTTCTACCCTCACCTCCAACTTGTTGCACTCGAGCTTGAGCTTGGGTGGTGGTAGTATGGTTGCTGTTTTCGGCTTGTTGTTGTACCAATGTAGTGAGCTCCCTCAAACATTGGTAGATACCATTCATAGTGTCTTGATGTGGCGGTACTTGATTTCCCCCTCCTCGAGGTGGTCTCCCATGTCCTCTTCTTGCTTCCATCCTACTTATGCAACTAGGCTTTAGATCACCGTTTCAAACATATACATTCTAGAGAAGTAGTCAAGTTTATGAGAGACGTCATTTCGTACAATTACCCTCAAAAGCCTAATGACTTTCAAAACTTTATGTGCTGGGACCATATTTGGATAATCCAATTACCTACAGCTCCCATATAAGACCTAATATCTAAGCTCTGATACCAACTTCTCAGGCACAAACTTCATAAAAGCGTGATTAAAATAAATACTTTGTTTATTTTAAAAAAAATATATGCCAGTATGTTGTAAAAACATCTAGAAAAGTATCTCTTTAGTTGAAATAAATTAATTTTTTTTTTTGAAAATTTTGACAGAGTTTCCTTTGAAAATTGGGCTTTTAACCAGTTAGTAAGAGCATTCCTATGAGAGCATAACATAGTTTAAACTAACTAAACATACACAACATGCCTCCATCCAAAAATATAAGCCAACTAAATCCGGGGGTGGCAATTAGAATGCCCACGAAGTCCTTCCAAATTCGGATACGTCTAACACCAATATATACCACAACTTAGTACCCAAAGTCATAACTTTACATTACAATACCCAAAATAATAATCTCTCTATGGGATGATCAAGTGCACACCATAAATGTCTTAAGACAACCTTTTCAAACACAATGCTTGAGTGCTAACATTTTTACATAAATTCTAAAGGTAAATACAAAAAAGCTCCAAAAGAGATTCTTTCTAGTCCAAGCTCCCATAAGCATTCCATCACTTATGCCCCAAGATGCATGCTAGTCTCTAAAAATATTAGTAAGGGATGAGCAACCACACGCTCAGTAGAATAGTTCCTTTCTTAAAAATTAACAAAGTTTTAAAAATCAACATTCCACAAATCATACGAATAAGTAATGAAAGTTTTCTATAATTAAATACATGTACAAGATAATAAGTAAAGCATTTATAAAAATCTCTCAACATCTCAACATTAGAAATATACAAGGTATAAATTAAAGTCAAATCATCATAGCAAATATCATGCATGCCTCGCATACAAATAATATAATCAATTACACCTGTTCACGCATGAACCATTCCCGGAGAACCTTTTGGGGCTTGCACCCTAGGGTCTCATCACCCTTCTTGTTTTTTAAGGGGAATGTGTAGGACACAACTTGTGACACCACATAGGCCATCACCGAAAATTACTATCATAACCAATCACCCTTAGGACTAGTAGTTACCTTAGCAACCCACTCCATAGGCCCAACCGTTTACTAACCCCCTGCCTATCAGTATCGAGCATACATTTTCTAAAACTCATTATTTTCTATATTCATAAATCCTTGTGAAAACCCATGTCATAACCTTGACATTTTATTAAACATATAGTATACTCAAATCTCAAAATTTGCATTTTCAAAACAACTCAACCAATTCCAAGAGAATAAGTCATATATATTATGTACAAAATTATAGCATACTTAAAAACCCCTAAATCATAAGTTTAATCAAATACCTATAACTAAAATCAAACTAGGGTTTCAAACCCTACACAAAATTATTTTTATTTCTAAGAGAATATGTAATATATATTATGTACAAGGTCATAGCATTCTTCAAAACCCAAAAATCATAGGTTTAATGAAATCCCCATAACTAAAATCAAACTAAGTTTTCAAACTCATAACACAAAAATCATTTTTATGCATGTAGGTTCATAATCAATGGCATATTCAACACTAAATCAAGGTTTATAACAATGTTTTTGCCATCAAACACATAGTAAGATTTAACTAAAGAAAATAACTGATATGCACAATGTAAATTCAAGAGAGAGGAAAATCTCACCTAAGAATCAAGAATTCCAAGCCAAATTCCTAGGATTTCCAAGCAAACTCCAAGTTTTATGGACCTCTTTCTTTCCCTTTGTCTTCTCCTAGGGTTTTAAGAGGTTTTGGGTGAAAGTGGAATGAAAGAATGGAAGAAAAGGGGCTGAAATCTGTGTTTTAAACACAGTAGTCCTGAAATCTACTGTTCACGGACTGAAAAATACATTTTTCTTCAAAATTATGATTTTACCACAAAACATTCTAATTTGATTCATATGACTACCCTAAGGTTTTTTGACGTTCCAGATTCATTTTTAATGTTATTTTAACCCAAAAATACTAAAATTACTATTTTACCCTTCTGAATTATTTTGTAAGCTAAACGACTATTCCAAGTTTTTTGAACCTCCCAGATTCAATGGTAATATTATTTAAATCTAAAAATATTAATATATTTTCTTAGTTACCTTTATCAATCTTAAACACCTCTAAAAATTAAATTTGACTCAAAAGCCAATACGTTCGTGCCTCAAACTTATGCGACTATTCCTGTAACAACGATTCGAAGTTTCTCTCACCATTTTAATTATTTTAAAAATACTACCAAGTTAATACCATTTATATTTATATAACACACGTGATTTCACATTGTATTCACTGACACAGTTTTATCATGAAATGTAGCACAAACCTCCTCGAAGTCTCTAATATGCAGGTAAGGGTTTTATGATTCCATGCCATGAAATTTTAGAAGTAATCCAATCATATCAGGTTTAAAAAAAAAATTGTGGCATTTAATGGAAAGATGATGCATGAGGGTGCAGTGTGACGTGCAGGTTGTAGATAATCATGCAAAGTCCGACCGTGATTAACATTGAAATTATCAACATCATTCTCATCATGATTACTTACTCTATCCTCATGATCCTCTTGTTTAGGAAAATTATTTCGTCTGTTATCATTAGGATCAGTAGCCATTGTATGAAAAGTATGATTTGAATCAATTAAATTTTCAACAGAGTATCTAAATCTTTTCTTATCAAACAATCACTTAAATCACGATGTCAAGAACTCATAAAAAAATAAAAGAAATAAATAAATAAAACAAAAAACAAAATTAAATAACAAAAAGAAAATAAATTTTAGTAAAAAAAATAAAAAAAATGGAACAAAGTTATCGGATTTCCGACGAGTCGTAAATACCGAAAACCTCACTAAATGTGATGGCGGCTCCTTGTCTTTCAACAATTTTCTGACAACGGCGCCAAAAACTTGCTACAACTTTAGAATTGATCAACCAAGTGCAGGTTGTGCGAAGTAATACACTACTTGAAAGTCTGAGGTTGAACCACAAGGAATTGAGAAAAACTTAGGACACAAAGAAAAATAAAAGAAAATTATTTTGAAAAAAATTGTTATAGATATTTTGAAATTTGGTTTTAAAATAATAATTGATAATACTAAAATATCAAGGATACCCTTTCAAATTCACACAGTAATTATTAATGATCTAGTTTTTGAACTCAATTGAGAATCAACTGAGAAGTGATCCCAATCGGAATATTTAGTGGTGATAATATGAAAATATCAAAAGTTATAATTAATAAATTATCTGAATAAATATAAGAATTTACTTGTAGATCACAGGCATTCACCGTGCCCAGAGTCTACAACGAATCAAATTTTCTAACAGGTAAATCTTATTTTATTGTAAATAATAAATTAATTATCTGGTGAGAAATTCTAATTAATTAATTTAAGCATGGAATAATCAGTTATTTGACTTATACGAAATTTCAAGCATTCGATGTAGACGGCACAACAAATCAAAAAATTATACAAAGCAAAAACTTTACTAGAAGACAAGAATTAATTTAAAAGAGTAAATCATGTATTAAAAAGAATATTAAATCAATAATAAGTACCTTGTTTTATTGAAAGTATCTCCCCTATCTTTAGTTGAGCTTTTAGCCAGCCATAGAACTAAAACATAAAAATTAGAAAAGAAAAGATAGGAGAAGAATAATAATCCTCTAAATCCTATATAAGAACCCTTATTTATACTCAAAATAAATCCTAAGTATGGGTAGAAGATATAAGGTTGGCTTGGAAGAAATTTCTTTCCAAAAAGAAGTCTTTTAAGGTTAAATCCTGTACATAAAAATTTTGGGGCGCGGGTATAAAATGTGTCTAGACTTCGAGCTTGAATTTCGCATATTTAGAGGTTGAATCACTAAATTTTCGTCAAATACACTTTTGTAGCCCTTGAAGTTTTTTTTCCAACCCCACAAAAATCAAGTTAATCAGATATCGGAGTCAAATGTTATGACCAAAATATTGAAAATATGTCAAATCGTTATCTTTTAGGATACTTTCCAAATGTAATTTTAAATGAGTTTTCTTCAAATTTAGACTCTTATAATGATTAAATTTGCTAATATATCTTCAAATCGTCCTATTTCAATCTTGATCCTTCAATCCTTATCAATTATGATTCTTCCTCTAGTGATTGCTTCACTTGTCTTATCCATTATTACTTTAAATCAACTAATTTACCTGCAAAATAAGCCAAACAACTAGAAAAAGTATCAAACTAGAAAATCAAGGAATTTAACACACTTAATTACAAATAATATGTAATTAATCAATCATTAAATACAATAAAATAGCACTTTTGACGGTTAATCAAAGACAAAGCCATTTGATTTTTCTACTGTCTTCTAAGCCCTCCAATTGCCATGTTTCTCTATCCTAATAAAGTGACTTAAGCATTTCGCCTGGTATCCTAGTTTGTTCTCTTGTAGGACATACATTGATTCATGTTAAACCTTTTGTGAGTTGTTTTGATAGATTATTCTATTTTATTTTTATTTCCAGAAGAGAAATATAATAGCTTTTAACAAATTCTTGGGTATTTTTTTGTTGCTAGAGTTTACCAATTGAAAAAAAGGTGACTCAGTGCACAAAGCTCTTTTCATTTTGACAGAAAACAGGTGTCCCAGTTGACAATTTGCATTGATAGAGAGCTTGCTTCTTTATCAGCTATACCCTTTCAAACTTATATCTTTAGAGTGGATGATCAACTGCGCAAGGAAAACAAGAAAGCCTATGAGCCATAAATGCTTGCAATTGGCCCTTGTCACCAAAATAAAGCTAGCCTACAAATGATGGAAGAGCATAAGTTACGGTATTTACAATTGATGCTTAAATGGAGAAATGAGTCAAGTGTAGGTAGATATGTCACAACGCTGGAAGAATTGGAAGAAAAAGCATAGAAATGTTATGCACATTCTAATGAGCTCAAGAAAGATGAGTTTGTGCAAATGATGCAGCTTGACAGGTGCTTCATGATCGAATTATTTCAAAAGTTTTTGAATGAAGAATTGAGAGATACCAAGACCCTGTTTTTCAATTGAAATCCGGTGCATTTTACATAGAGATTTATTGTTATTTGAAAATCAACTTCAATTTTTTGTCCTCCTTTGTTTGTTTGACATGACCAAAGATCAAAACCAACAAGACATTCGAAGCTAAATAGACAACATATTCTACTTAGCCCTTAATTTTTTTTAGAGTTTACCAGATTTGATCTATTTATAGCCTTCTGGGTTTCCGACATATAATGTCCATCTTCTTGGCCTCGTACATGATACATGGTGTTCTTCATTTGTTGTAATGGTGTCTTCCCGTGGAAAGTATGTAGACCAAGGAAGGAGATGGGAGTTCATAAAATGTACAACAAAACTGCTACAGGCTGGGATTAAATTTGAGAAGGCTACAAAATATTCCTCCTTCCTGGATATAAAGTTCGAAAATGGGATCTTGAAAATCCCACATTTGGTTATTTTTGACGAAACAGAGTTATTGTTTAGAAATTTGATTGCATACGAGCAGTACAACAGAGGAATTGAACCATTTTATTTGACCGATTATGCCACATTTATCGATTGCCTCATCAACTCCCCGAAGGATGCCGAAAAACTACGCCACTATGGAATTATTGATAACTGGTTAGGTGATGATGAAGTGGTTTCTACAATGTTTAACAAACTGGGTAATTATATCATTGTAGATTCCGCAACATTTTGTTACTCGAAAGTTTTCAAGAAAGTTAAGAGCACTGCCAACGTAATTGGCACATATGGATGACAAATTTAAGGCATAATTATTTCAATAGCCCATGGTCTATCATTTCACTTAGTGGTGCTATTTTGTTGCTTCTGCTCACCATGGTACAGACTATATGCTCTATCCTACAACTCTAATTCATTGCCAAGTTGATTTACTTTGTTCACTAAATTGTACTAATCATGCTATTTTAGATCTCTGATTCCAATTTACATAAGTTGTATGTTCAAATAAAGTGTGTTGATTCTGATTATCTTAGAGAGATAGAGAGGACAAGCACAACATTACAACATATGTGTAGGGACAAGAATGTACGAAGTTAGGTCAAATTTAGTGTATGTAGTCTATCGCACATGGTTGGGTGAAATGTGTGTGATGCTTCTTTAAGTGTTAATTCTTTATTGTCATTATACAACGCATTTTAAAGGCGTTCAAGTCTAACCTAAAGCGAAAATTATTGAACTTTAAAAGTCAGGTGCATTACAAAAATAGGATTAAAGAACACTGTACATTTATCAATGCCAACTCAGCAAGTAAACATCTTCACCTTCACCAAAGGTGAGAAAATGTGAGAGAATTTTGTGTTGAACAAGCATAGCATCCATAATATGCAGCATACAGAAAATTATGGATTAAGTGTTAAACAAGCATAGCATTAGGGATGGCAGTGGACAGGATAAAAATGAGTATTCGTCCAAACTCGTCCGTTTAGACCGGGGATGGACCATACGTATTGGACTGTGTGGACGTATAGGAGGATACTTACAAAAACCCGTGTAAGGATGAAGACGGGGATGAACTGACACTTACCCCTGCCCCACCACCACCCTTCCCCGCCCCGCTTTACTCGTTATATATATATATATATATATATATATGTGTGTGTGTGTGTGTTGCTGTGAAAACAAATCTACATATTATTGAATTATTTTTTCTTTTGAAAATTGTTTTATTTTTTAATTTTTTTCATGGTTTTGGTTTATAAAGGTGTAGATCTTTGTGTTTTTATATTTTTTTATGTTGGATTATGTTGAGTTGCATGATATTGTGTTGTATTTATAAGGGAGACAAACTTTTAATTATATTATGTTGAATTATGTTGTAGACAAGATTTTAATTATATTATGTTGTAAATGACAAACTTTTAATTATGTTGAATTATTTAAAATATTAGATTTATTTAGAATTTTTAATTATGTTGGCTTGGGCATGATCTTGGGTAGGTAAGGTGGACGGGGGTGGGGGCGGAGGTGAAGGCGAGGGGCGGGGATTACAAATTTACCAGCAGACGAGGATGAGGATGAAAATTATACCCGNAATTATTTAAAATATTAGATTTATTTAGAATTTTGAATTATGTTGGCTTGGGCATGATCTTGGGTAGGTAAGGTGGACGGGGGTGGGGGCGGAGGTGAAGGCGAGGGGCGGGGATTACAAATTTACCAGCAGACGAGGATGAGGATGAAAATTATACCCGTTAACGGAGATAAATCGGGGATGAACAAAGTTTTTTTAAGCGAGTACGGGAATGGAGACTACACCCCCGCCCCCGCTTCGATCCACTGCCATCCCTACATAGCATACAGAATCTGCAAGCCATAACCAAGGGTAGCCCGANGGATAAAAATTATACCCGTTAACGGAGATGAATCGGGGATGGACAAAGTTTTTTTAAGCGAGTACGGGAATGGAGACTACACCCCGCCCCGGTTTCGATCCACTGCCATCCCTACATAGCATACAGAATCTGCAAGCCATAACCAAGGGTAGCCCGAGCTCTTTTGGGGCTTAAAGCGAAAAAAGGTCATTTTTATTTTTTATTATTAATATAAATTTTTTTATTCACTTTCTTTTGTTTTATTTTTTTTCAAATTCATGTCTAACCATCCTAATAAAAAATTTATTTATTATTTTTTCGATGTATAATTTCAATATCTTCTATTCTTTAAGATCTATCACTTGTTCATTTCAGAACTTTCTTGTAAGTCTTTTGTTATATTTTTTTTATTACTAGTATTAAATTTATTAAGGGGTCTTTTTTACGATTCAATTAGTTTTTCTCTTTCTCTCTTTTTTTATTAAGTTCCTCGTATGTGAATTGTTGTTTTTTAGTAATCACAAATTTTTGACAATCCAATTTTTTTATATAAATCAATCAAATTCTCTTTATAAGAAAAAAACTTAATAAAAATCAAAATTATAAAACTTAATTTTATGACTAGTGTTCCTAAAACTTAAGATATTATAATGTGATTCTCTTTTAATATCACCTATCAAAACATAAAATAAAATAAAAAGAATAAGTGAATTGACACTATTTTTTACAAAATAAAATTAAAAAAGAGAAAGTGAGAGTATCAAATAATATACTAGGGCTGATTCGGTGACGTTCTTTGTGTTATTTAGAAAGGCGTTCACAAGTCAAATAAGAGAGAGAATCATTTGTTTTGTTTTTAGATGAAAAAAAATTTAACTCTGTGTGTGAGAGAGTGAGAGAAAGNTATTTAACTCTATGTGTGAGAGAGTGAGAGAGAGATTAATGTATTAACACGAGTGTTTAATTGATATGATTGACTCTTTTGTCCGGTTTGATAGAGTAAGTAATGGGATGTCACAAATAAGTTTGGGCTTTTGGGCCCAATTTTATTACCAAAATAAGAATTTTTTGTTAGTTTAAACTCTATATGACCTTTTTGTTTGGACTTAATTTATTTGAGTTTAAAATGGGCTTTCCTTTTATATGGGGCCTAAAGCGCCCGCTTATTCAGCCTAACTATTGGGCTGCCCTGGCCATACCTAAGAGACAAAGTCAAATATTCACCTCCTACACTTCATTCTAATATATTAACTATACTTACAAAAAATAATATTTTTTTTTTGGTAACTGGTAATCGTTCCAATCATAAGTTCTTTAAACTCATGGCTATAACAAAAGCCTTGAATATACACAAATATCCATAAATTTTTGTCTCATGTGATGAGGGGAACTCGTACTTATGAAATATGAGTTTATATACCTCTCACTCCTTGTTCGACCACACATTGATCCGTCGCATAAAATACCATTTTAAAAATTAATTTGAGTCACGAAATTCATAAATCGGTTCTTACCATCATAGAAATGAGCTTGTGATAATGTCATGAGCCGCTTATTCACAAACTATGATACGATGTCATGACTTGAAAAAAAATATTTTTACAAGTAATAGTTTTATGCAATATAATAATAAAAGTGTTTCATAAGTTAAAACATTACTTTTAATATAATTTGCCTGTATAATCTGATTTTGCAAAAATTTCACTTTTTTTTAATAAAAATTTTCTTTAGTCATTATACTTCTCCAATCAAATATACTCAGTTATAAGAACGTCGCTCATCTATAGATTGCATCATCTATTTGACTATTAAATATCAATTCATTAGTCTTTTTTAATACAAGAAGTGAATTGTCTATGTATAAAGTTTTTTAGTATCTGAGGAAAAATATAGAGTTTGTAAAATTTATGAGCTAGCATAGAAATTTTTTAAAAAGTGAGGGAGCCAGGCCCCTTCTTAGGTCCATCTACGGGTTATCAAACAAATGGTGTCACTTTCATAGAGGGAACTTATTTTTTTTTTTTTTCAACAATCAAGGGTGTTCAGATTAACTTACGTGCATATTAACTAATCTCCTCCCCGGTCTGATCAAAAAAGACCATCCATGTCGGGACAAGGGTACATGAGGGATAAATACCTCATGATTTAACCCCAAAGAATTACCAATATTCGAATTCAAAATATCTAAATTTACAATTCGTCTCTGTTACTATTTGAGATCCTTGGTGTTCTAAAGTAATATACTTGGCTTGTGATAAGTAGTGTTATTGCTTTCACTTTTGTAAAAGAAAGCGTAGTGAGGGCCAGACAAGGATTACGTGAATTATAGGAAATGAATCAAATCTACCTATAAATTAATGGCTGCTTACTACTTTCTTTGTCATCAACATTTTTTCAGGCCAAGTAAATCATTTATTTCAGAAGAAAAGCCGACGAACAAAAGAAGGAAGTTGAAAATCAGTAAGTTGTATAATTTTATAAGCATTTGTTTTGATTATCTAACTGTTGTAAATATAAGTTTGCATGTTTCCTTGTTTAACACATTTTGATATNTGAAGTTGAAAATCAGTAAGTTGTGTAATTTTATAAGCATTTGTTTTGATTATCTAACTGTTGTAAATATAAGTTTGCATGTTTCCTTGTTTAACACATTTTGATATAGTTCACCCCTCGTTACATGGAGTAAATATTCATTGCAACAGTAATATTACATCTTCATCGGTGACACGTGATATCATCAACTAATAAAAATAAGTGAACTCCACTATTCCAACATGTTAGTTAGTCAGTGTGGTAGCTATTAACAATTACTAAAATAGTGGAATACACCACATACACACAATATATTATCATTGGTTGTGATATCATGTGTCGCCGATGATGTGATATATCCGTTANGTATCATCAACTAATAAAAATAAGTGAACTCCACTATTCCAACATGTTAGTTAGTCAGTGTGGTAGCTATTAACAATTACTAAAGTAGTGGAATACACCACATACACACAATATATTATCATTGGTTGTGATATCATGTGTCGCCGATGATGTGATATATCCGTTACAAGGAATATTTTTTCCCTAGTGAGAAATTTTGAAGAACTAATGGCACTTTTTCCTTTTAAATGTTCTAAAATTTATTTTGCATCCTTAATGTTAAATAATCATATTTTTACCCTTTATTTTTTAAACTAGAAATGTGTCCCAATTAGAAATTGAAAAAAGTTTCCTTTTCCTCCATAAAGATATAAAAATATGATTTGTTTACTCCTGAAAGATTTTAAAATTGCACCTGTGTGGAAAACCAGTGAGGTTTTACACTTGAATTGACAGAAGAGACCTATTGAAACTGTTTTAAAAAGTTTAAGGGTCAAATTGAAACAACTGAAAATTTAAGAGTATATTAAAAACGGTTTCGTAGCTTAAAGGGTTATTTATAATATCCTTACAATTATTAAAAATTGTGTCTTGGAGTTGGTCTTTTTAATTTGCTTGTTTATTGTTGCTGTAGGTGATGCCTATTTTTTCTTGTCAGAGGGCAATTACCATGTTACTTGTACATGTTTGGTTATCAATACACATTATTTTACATTTAAAATTAAAAAAAAAATACTAAATTGCTGGAAGGAGCTCCTGGTTATGCCAAAAATGCTACTACATAAAATTCTAAATATTTAAAAGCTCTTTGTTTCCTACAATTATTCACACTATAAGAATTAGGGCCTTTCATCAACAAAAATCGTGGTTTGAAAAAAAAAAAAATAAAGTTTTTCGTGGTAGTAGAATTGTCACAGTAATCTTTTGTAGGCTGTTTCACGGTTTTTGCACATTTATTTTGGTTTATGGCACATGTAAGATATATTATCTTGACAAATGCTTAGATAATTCTTTGCTTTCAAAGGGAAACAGATCGATGTCTCAGCTGTCAACTCGCATCGACAAAAAACTTGCTTCTTTATCATCTCCATCCTTTGACCCCTATATCTTTAAAGTAAATGATCAACTACGCAAGGAAAACAAGACGGCTTACGAACCAGAAATACTCGCAATTGGTCCTCATCACAGTCATAATGTTAACCTACAAATGATGGAAAAACACAAACTATGGTACTTGCAAGGGTTGCTTAAACGAAGAAATGAGTGGAGCAATAGATATGTCGTAGCCATGCAAAAATTGAAAGAGATTACACGTAGTTGTTATGCAGAATCCATTAATCTAGAGGAGGATAAGTTAGTGGAAATGATGCTACTTGATGGATGTTTTATCATCGAGATGCTTCGCAAGTGCAAATCTGGAAAATTTGGAGATACACAAGATGGTATTTTTAAAATTTCTCAAATTTGGAATGCTATATTACGTGATTTACTGTTATTTGAAAATCAACTTCCTTTTGCTATCCTCTTCAATTTATTTAACATGGCAAAAGATTCAAACCAACAAAGCGCACCAAACAATATTGTTGACTTAGCCCTCGACACTTTAACTGAACGGGTAACATATTTAAAGAATTTGCCTCGTTCAACGATTCCACCAGATAATACTGTGGATCATCTTCTAGGCCTCTTACATTACACCTGGTGTTCTTCATTTGCTGAAATTGTGTCCTCTCGTCGGAATATTGATGAAAGCCAAGGAAGTAAATGGAGTTTCATAAAATGTGCCACAGAGCTTAAAGAAGCTGGGATTAAATTCGAGAAGGCTACAGAAAGTTCCTCTTTGTTTGATATAAGGTTCGAAAATGGAATCATGAGAATTCCTCCTCTGCGAATTTATGATGATACAGAGTGGTTCTTTAGAAACATGATTGCATACAAGCAATATAAACAAGGAATCGAGCCAACTTATGTGACTGACTATGTGATTTTTATGGATCGCCTCATCAATTCCCCAAAGGATGTCGAAATACTTTGCGATTGTAGAGTTATTGATAACTGGTTGGGTGATGATACAACGGTCTCTAACATTTTCAACAAAATGACCAATCATGTCAACACAAGTTCAGCAAGGTTCTGTTACCGGAAAGTTTTCAATGACGTTAACGAGTACTGTGGACATCTTTGGCATACATGGATGGCTAATTTAAAGCACAATTATTTCAACAGCCCGTGGTCTATCATTTCAGTCATCGGTGCTTTTGTGTTGTTTGTACTCACTATGATACAAACTATTTATTCTATCTGACATGGCTAGCTTTAAGTCCGATTTGATTTGCATTACATGCTCACGATCCCCACGTTCAACAAATATTATCTTAAAATAAGTTGTACTGATCCTTCGGTCAGCCTGTTGTTTTGCAAATGTTGTGCAGAATTTGTGATCAATTAAAATGTCTTTTAAGCCATTGGTTGAAGCAAACTTTAAGGTTGGTTTTTATGGAGTTGTAACCTAAAAACAATATATTTAGAATTGAGTTGAGTATGCTATTTAACAGTCAAATGGAAGTTCTGATAATTTTATATGACTTAGAATTGGCTAGTTGTGTATCCTGTGCTATGAGCAAAAAACATATATTTTTAACAGTAATAGTATTCATATATAATTTATTAACCTAATAATCCAGCACAGTCATTTGATTGGTAATGAGTTCCAATCAATAGTAGAATTCATAATCAATTCAATAATACTAATTAATTAGGTCAACGAAGTAACTCAGCAAATTTAGGTCGACAAAATAACTCAGTAATTTAGGTTGAAATAGCATTGCCCGGCCCACTAGCATTCCTTAGCGGTGGGCTGCACATATTATTATCTAGCATGATGTATCTCGATCCTCTTAATTTTGTCAATTTGAACAATTTCAATCATGCCCTTTTAAGTTCGGTGGATCCTAAAAATAGCCTCTATAGTTGTCCCATGAAAGGACCTAATGAATCAACATGGATTGTTGAACCAATTCAAATTGGAAAACATTTAGAGTTAAGGGAACCTCTTTTTTTTTTTTTTTTTTCTCTATGAACATGGGTCTTGATTCTCAAAATTTTGGTCAAGTTAAATAATTTGTTCTTTTACAATGCTTTTAAAAGCTATACGAGTCTAGCCTAAGAAAGACAATATTATACGTTAACAATCCGGGATGTTGCAAAAATAAAATTGAAGAATTCTATACGTATACCCATGTCAACTCTGCAGATCCAACACATAGTAAACAACTTCACTCTCACAAAAGGTAAGATATTGCACGAGGGAATTTAGTGATAAAAAAATCTTCATGTGAGCTCCTCCTCTTCCACATTAGATTCCACAACAATTTTTCATATGAAAAACATATCTTCACTTTCACAAAAGCAACATACTTGGCTTTGTGATAGTTACTAGGCTTACTTACACTTTTGGAAAAGAAATGCATCTCACCTTCTATAAATACATGGCTCCACTTCACTTACTTTAGTAAATATTTTTCGTTCCATATAAACCAATTATTTTAGAAGATAAAGCAGACGAGAAAAACAAGGAAGTTGAAAATTGGTATGTTGTACAATTTGATTTAAGTGTGTATTTTGGAGTGGAAGTGTAGTTAAGTGCGTATTTTATTTTTAAAAGTAAATAAAGTTAAGTGCATATTTGTTTCCATAAAACATGGGAGGTTTGAGTTCTACTATTGCAATTTCCATGATTGATGTAATTTGGTACTCTTACACCTAAGGAATGAGAAATTTTAAAGTGTTAATGGCATTTGCTAATTAAAAGATAAAAAAAAAAAAAAAATTCCTTGCTCTCTCCAAGAGAAATAGAATCGGATGGACTCGTTAATTTTGCACAAGTGTAAGTCTAGAAAACATTTTTTTTGGTCCTGAAAGATGTAATAATTGCACTTTACCCCTTGAAAAATTTAAAACCTACACTTTACCTAAAAAAT
Organism: Ilex paraguariensis; assembly: GCA_963454935.2. Taxonomy (NCBI): domain Eukaryota; kingdom Viridiplantae; phylum Streptophyta; class Magnoliopsida; order Aquifoliales; family Aquifoliaceae; genus Ilex; species Ilex paraguariensis. Next base: position 97,507 of record CAUOFW020009769.1, read on the forward strand.
AATGGATTGTCTAAGGTTACATGCTTGGTATATTGGAGGTTAATAGACGAAAAATGAGATGTCGTTTGCTAATTGGAACAATTGCTACTGTTAAAAAAAATAAAGATATAATGTGAGATATTTAACCTTTGATATCATAGGTGATGACTCTAAGCCCACAACGTCCCATTTGTATATTCACTCTATGTTCAAAAAACAAAAGTGACTCGAATGTTTCAACTAGTTTCTTTGAAAAAACATCCAATATTATAAGCTCACTATATAGAAATTAAATTATTGCTTTATGTGAGATCTTTTGTAAGTTGTTTCATAGTTTTTTCTCTTTATTTTTGTTTATGGCAGGAGAAGTGAAATAGATTTTGACAAATTGCTAGATAGTTTTGAGCTTCAAGGAAGTAGATTTCTCTACTATCCACTCACATCGATAGAAAGCTTGCTTCCTTTCCATGTCCACCCTTTGGCCCTTATATCTTCAAATTAAATGACCTAACACGCAGGGAAAATAAGAAATTTTATGAACCGGAAATGCTTGCAATTGGTACTTATCACCATGATAAATTAGCTTGCAAATGATGGAAAGCAAACTCTGGTACCTGCAAGAGTTGCTTAAACAAAGATGTGAGTCGAGTGTGGATAATTATGTCATAGCCTTCCAAGAATTGGAGGAGAATGCACGCAAATGTTATGCATAACCAATTAAAATAAAAAAGGATAAGTTTGTGAAAATAATTCTATTTGACGGGTGATTTATCATTGAGTTATTCCGCAAGGTTTAATAGTGAACAAATTGGACATACAAACCAACAAAACCCACTAGACATGACCTGGTGTTCTTCATTTTTGAAAAGGTGTCCTCTCGTGGGAATACTGATGCAAGCCAAGGAAGGGAATGGAGTTTCATAACATGTACCACAGAGCTTCGAGAAGTTGGGATTAAGGTGACCAAAGGAGCATATGATAGTATTTCGTGAGATTTTGTTGTGACTCCACATATGATAGTATTTAATTTCTGTTAAGCCATCAATAGAGAGGTGCTTAGCTAAATCCCGCCATTTCACAGCATTATTAAAGTTGCACTCTCTTTTCAACGTGCAGCAGAACTAAAATAAGAATATGACAAATGGGTAAGTAAATTCCACACATTTCAATAATTATTCATCCATGTAGCACAATAATTATCTCATGTAAAGTACGTGTGATAATTTATGATACGATATTTTATTATTTAATTTTCCATATGTTTCACATCACTTACAAGATCATTTCCATCATTTCATATAAGGGTTGACAATTTTTAATACAATACCAAAAAAACGATTCGAAATTGACACGAAGTGAACGAGTTAGAATTAGTTATTTTTTGACATGAACCTGTAAATAATATGATTCATTAATATAAATAATAAATAAGTCAGATTAGTATCAAACACGAATAAAACAAAATTGACATGATTAATTATTATTTTAAGAATAAAATGTTATTTTTTATTATATTTTATCTGACATAATTATTGTACAAAACAAAAATATTTTTACTTATTTTTATTGTTATATTTATTAAGTTACCTTTTAGTTTATATAAAAAGTATGAGCATATGTTCGATTAAGTGACAAATAAATTTTAGACTTAAATCTGAACGTTAAATTTTTTATTCATCAGTTATATGGGTCAACATGAATACGATATGAAAATAAATAGATAGATTGAACTCGGCACGATTAATTAAACGGATTACGTTAGGGTTAACTAATTCTGAATACAAACTCAAAATAACACAACACGATATGATTACCACCCTTAATTTCATGAGATTATTACTTCTGATGGGCCAAGCCCAAAAGCCTACCTCAAATTATAAGCCCAGTTTGAGTTTATAGCCCATCTCCAAGAGATCCAGTAAGTCTAACTCAATGTGGTCAACCCGGACAAGCTCATAAAAAATCAAGGAGCCACATTAGCAGGGAGTATGCAAGGTCATCCAAGAGCCTTCTCCTAGCTATCTTGCAGTAAGGGTCATCCAAGAGCCTCATTCTCACCACCTTGGAGTAAGGGTCATCCCAAGAGCTTCATCCAAGTTGTCCTGTACGAAGTCAACCCTCAAATCATCCTTTAATCGAGTCTTATGGAGAGTATTGTAACTAACTCGCCCGTTGGGAAGAGGTTGCCACCTCCGCCGAATCAACTATTTAATTACTATTAAGTCGCCTCCAATCCGTTATGACTGTCAAATTAGCTACTCAATTACTATGCATTATGTTATGAGACGAATATAAATTGTAAGCCGCGCCAACACTTGGGGGGCAAGAGACTCATTTGAGATAATTCTCTTCTCACCCTCTCAAAGCTTGTAACCCTTTGCTCTCCCTACATACATGAGTTAATAAAATATCGGCGACCCTTGTCATTTAAAGTGGACGTAGGTCACGTTGACCGAACCACTATAAACTATGTCTTCTCTCTCCCTCTACTTATTTTACTGCATTTTATACTGCTTACTTGACAAGTGGTGTGCAAACCAATTTGTTCATCATCAGTTTGACACCGTCTATGGGAACGACAAAATTCTCACTTCTAAACACTTTCTTTGTTAAATCTATGGGAATCACCACCAGATCCATGAATCAACCTAAGGATAATCCACAACGAGAGGAAGAGGTTGCTCCTCCACCAATCAATCCCGTTCTGAATGCACAATAGATGCTAGAAACAATGTAATAACTTGTAGCTCAGAACCAGTAGATTTTGCAATTGATACTCGCCGGACAACAAGAAGGAGCACAGCCTACTGGACCCCGAGCTAGAAGAACTCCACATGCCCTCTTGAGAGCTCCCTTGGACGCCCCACAAAAGGGAGCCCACTATAAAGGGCCTCCACCTCCTCCAGCTCCCACTTTTCATGATAGAGACCCTAATTTTCAGGAGGATGAGGGCAAAAACCTAAGTGTGGAGTATGGGAGTCATTTCCATAATATTTCTAAGGAAATCCCCAACCATTGAGACAAAAAAATAAAAGAGATACAAAGTCAACTAGGTGACGTCTTCAACACTATGAAGGAACAAGGACCCAAGACAGCGGGCTACCTTGTTAGGCCAACCGACACACCTTTCGTACCTAACGTGGCAAACTACCTGCTTTCCCAGAAGTTCAAAATGTCATCTATCGAAACTTTTGATGGTACGAATGACCCACTTGAACACCTCGAAACCTACAAGACCTTAATGTAGCTGCACAACATCCCCAACGAAATTATGTGTAGGGCATTCCCAACTATCTTGAAGGGATTAGCACGACAATGGTTCGCCAAACTCACCCCGGCCTCCATAGGCTCCTTCGCCGAACTGAGCAGATCCTTTGTGACACAGTTCATTGGTGGACGCCGCCAGTAGAAGTCTGCAACACCATCTACTCAGCATAAACACATGATCGAGACGAGAGTCTAAGGAGTTGCCTCACTCATTTTAACGAGGAAGTCCTCCAAATTGAGGAGTCCAATGACAAAGTCACCATGACCACCTTCCTAGGAGGCCTCCGCTCATTGAATTTCCTCTTTTCAGTAATGAAGTAACTACCAAAAAGCATGTCATAACTATTGGCAAAAGCTCAAAAATATATGAATGTTGAGGACATCAACAGATCCAGGTGAGGTGAATAATTTCACTGGTCGCCTCAAGCTTGACCTATCTTTGCTCTGCTCACAAGCAAGCAGTCTATATCTCCAGCTTAGTGGCTCTCTCGCGGATAGCCAAAAGCTTGGCCTTTGCACTGCTCTCAAGCAGGCAGCCTATATCTCCAACTTAGTGGTTCTCTCGTAGGTTGCCAAAAGCTTGGCTTCTGCACTGCTCTCAAGCAGACAGCCTATATCTCCAGCTTAGCGGCTCTCTCGTGAGTGGCCAAAAGTTTGGTATCTGCTTTGCTCTCAAGCAAGCAGATTATACCTCAAGCTTAAGGACTCTCTCATGGGTCGTCAAAAGCTCAATCTCGAAAAGTGTAGCTCTCTCACGAGCAATTCTCAAACTCTGTCTTTGCTCTCGCGCAAGCAGCCTACCTCTTTGTCTCTCCAAGTAATTATGTTAGATATTTAATGTTTGGAATAACATTATTTTTGTCATCTCTTGGCACGCTTTTGAAACTCTGGCTATTTGGGACTACATTAGATTGAATGTCAACAATTGAGCCTCAACCTTTTTGTGCCCATCTGACACTACTGCGAGCTCTCCAACGCTTAACACCTAGCGCAAACAAGGTCTGACTACGCCAAGTACCCATGGCTAATTGCGTCACGCCCAACGCCTCGCAAAGCTCACCCCATGCAACAGCCTTTCCAGCGTGCCCAGCCAGCGCAGCAGCTCCTCCGGCATAGCGCAACAACCCCTCTGCGTGCCCACCAACACTAGGCTCACTTCCCGACACCCAGGAATGGGCACCCAATGCCTAGGTTGCTCGCCCCACCTCTACAGCGCTAGCCCTAACCACGTTCGCCTCCCTATTCTCCTCGCTCAGCTTGCGTAACTATCTGCCCAACACAGCATGCACGCCTATCTCCTTGGTCAACTCGCCCAAGGCTTCCAAAGGTGCACCCACCTCCATGGTCAGCTCGCCCAAGGCCTCCAAAGGCACACCCTTGGCTGCTCACCCTCCTGAGCCTTGTCAACACTACCACGCCCCACAGTGACCCTTGTCTTGCTAGCTCCCTGCAAAGCACAAGTCCTGCCTTCTCCTTCGGTCATGCCCTAGAATCCAAAAGGAAATAAAAGTGAGAGTAAATGAAAGAGTTTATATAGCCAATGGTATCCCACAAGCAAAAGGAGTCTGCAGGAAGGGAGGGGGTCGTTGATCAAGAGGAGTTTTCAAAAAATTTGGATTTAAAAAGGGTTGCACGTTATTTTGACCGTAACTTTTGATCTAAAATTTCAAACGGGGCTTATTATATATCAAATCGAAGCTCTCGGCGAGCCCTACAAAATTCACTACATTTGGCAATGATACACATTTTAAAAAGTCCAAAAAAAGGCCTAAAAACAGATATTTTGGCCTCTCAAAGTTTTTTTAAAAAAAAAAATACAGCTGTCAGCTTGCCAAGAACAGTACCTGCTCGCCCAGAATAGTTTCAGCTTGCCTAGAACAGTGCCTACTCGCCTAGCTTTATGTTCGTTATTTTGATCATAACTTTTGCTCTATTACTCCAAATGTGGCTTATAATATTTCAAATCGAGGCTCTCGGTGAACCCTACAAGAATCACAGCCTTTGACTACATTTGATGCTATTAAAATCCCAAAAAATGCCTAGAAGCACATGTTTTGGCCTCCCAAAATTTTTTCAATTATATTCGTTAACTAAAAATTCAAACTCAAACTAAATACCTTCATTTTCAAGTTCTGTTAGACGCAGGGCATTTGGGGCAAATGATGGGTCTAGCTCAAATGATAAGCCCGGTCTGAGTTTATAGCCCATCTTCAAGAGATCCAGCAAGTCCAACTAAATGTGGTCAACCTAGACAAACTCACCAAGAATCAAAGAGCTACATCAATAAGGAGTATGCAATGTCATTCAAGAGTTTCCTCCTATCCACCTTGGAGTAAGGGTCATCCAAGAGCTTCCTCTACTACCTTGAAGTAAGGGTCATTCAAAAGTCTCCTCCTTGCCACCTTTGAGTAAAGGTCATCCCAAGAGTCTCATCCAAGCTGCCCTGGAAGATGTCAACTGTAAAATTCGGGTAAATTTTAACTTTTTACAATAGGGGTAAAACAGTAATTTGTCACTACGGTACGGGTTGTAAACCCAAATTTTTCTAGATCTTGGATGACGAAACGGACCTCACCATTGAATTTCTCTCATGAAATCTAGCTATTATGTCACATTTTATTGAATTCTGAGATAGTCAAATTTTCACATTTTACGAGATGATCGAGTATCGGGTGAACAAAAAATGAGATTTTTAATAAAATTTTGAAAGTTAAAAAATAATTTAAGGCAAGTTAAAAATAAAAATATTTTAAACTTGAACCGGGACGAAATTTAATCGTTTCAGGACGAAAACGGACTCGAAAAAAAGAGGGTCTTGTGGCGCGTTGTGGGCCAAGTATTGAGAAGTATAAATAAGGAAAAAAATCTGAAATTTTCCCCCAATTACTCAGTCGTTATCCGATAGAGAGAGAGAGGAAAAATTCAAGTTCTCTCCATCTTCTTTCTACGATCTACGGAGATCGAGTGCTCAAATCCACTCGGGACAAGAACAAAAATTATTCTCCTCGCCAAGGGCTACAAAACCATACTAAGGAAGTCGGGTTTGGGCGAGATTCCAAGGGCGAGATTTTGGGAAGGTGGAGATTTAAGCTTGTTTTGGGTTCTTGAAGCTTCCCAACGTCGTTTTACGCTTCAAGAGGTAGAGTTCCTTCCTACTTTGGTTTATTTTCTAACCTAGGATGGTTATATGGAATGAGTAGGTTAATAGAGTTAAATATCACTTGCCTTTGGTTGTGAAAATGATGAGAGTGGGCATAGAAATGGTTTAAAATAAATTCCTAACTTGGGATGAATATGTGGTAATTACTTGTGAAATTTCATGAAAATTGTTATTATGTGGGCATGCTATGTGTTTATATTGTGTCTTTGTGAATGAAGTGTATTATTGGCATGGTTTATGTAATAACATGCTTGTGATTGTTTTTGGGTATAAAATGTTGATATATGTTTATTGATATATTAACATTGTGAAGGATAATGATGATTATATGTTTGGGATATGATTTGCCATAAAATATGTAGATATGTGGTTAAATTATCCATATGAAATTCATTACATATGGGCCATGACATTGATATTGAAATGGTGCATTACATTGCATTTGAATGGAGGCATCGCATCCATAGGCATGAGACATGGGTGTAGGTGTGTGTGAGTGTGCATGGTTTGATCAAACATCATACTTGGTGGCTGATTTTTGGGCTCGAAAAAGTTGGATTGAAGATCCAACTGAGTCGCACGGTTGCATGAAAAAAAAACATGTATCGGGTATAGCAAGAATGGCTAGACTCTCCCTCGGGTGCAACACTCAACTACCTGGTTCATACACTCCCCTGAGATAAAATTCCAAAAAAGTGTAATGGTGTGCAGAACCGGCGGTGAGACTCCGAAGATCCGCTATCCAACAAAAACACATGATTTTGTTTTATAAAATACTTAGTTTGTACACTCCCTTGAGGTGAAATTCTGAAAAAGTGTACTTGTTTTATAAAATTGTCATTTGATATGTAACATCCAACAATGATTTGGTTTTATAAACCACCTGACTTTTATTTCAAAATGATCATTGGATATAATTCATCAATGGTGAGTCTTTTCTTCATACATTGGCATTGCATTGTGTGGTGGGAGCCGGTAAGGGCTCAGGTTAAAGGGCATGAGTGAGTCTCATCGCTTTTTATGGCATGACATGATAGAAATTCCAACATTAAATTGCATATTCTTGTTTGGGATGTTGTTGCTTGGTAGATGTTGCATGTGTCATTTCATATGCACTTAGATTAGGGAGTTGTCTTTGTAGGAAATACTTTACTGAGTGTGGCTCACCCTATACGAGAAAATATTTCAGGTGCGAGATACACACCGGAGAAAGGTCCTCACATGGGACCTCAAGGATGAAGTAAGCCGGAATGTGGTTTTATTTTGTGTTTTTTTGTAAATGATTATGAAAACTTTGTTTTTGATATGTAAATTCATGGAATTGAATGTAATAGAGTTGGTATGGACCTTGTGTAAAATGAAAATTTTTATATACATGTGTTGGATGGAAATAATATGTCTTGAAATGAATTGGAAATAAAAAACAGGTGAAATAGGCAAATCTGGGTAGGATCAACGGGTAGATCGATGTCCANAAATAAAAAACAGGTGAAATAGGCAAATCAGGGTAGGATCAACCGGTAGATCGATGTCCAGTGGGCAACACCTACCGGTAGGATTGCGTACAGACAGAACTTTGTATATCAGGCAAAACGTATCGGTAGGACTTTTCTAGTGGGTACAACCTACCGGTAGGTTTTCCGAAATTCTGAAACTTTAAAACTGCTTTGCCATGTCTTTGGACTTTGGTTTCTTTGGTTCCAAGGATATAAATAGACACAAAATAAGGATAAATTGTGGTATATTGGACCTTGGCTTGGTCAAATGATAAAATATACACGGGTTACATGTGTGGGTTATGATCCCGGTTAAGGGGATGCTATTGACGTGATGTCAGATTATACGACAATTATGGATACTTATATGGGTTGACGGGTGTCAACGGTCAACAAAGGACCCCCGATTTTAGGTACGTCACATCAACTCTCACCTCATCCTTTGACCGAGTCCTATAGAGAGTATTGTAACTGACTCACCCGTTGAGAAGAGGTCGTCACCTACATCGAATCAGCTATTTAATTACTATTAAGTCGCTCCCAATCCGTTATGATCGTCAAACTAGCTATTCAATTAGTATGCGTTATGTTATGAGACGACTATAAATTATAAGCTCCGCCAACACTTGGGGGACAAGGACTCTTTTGACATAATTCTCTCATCACCCTCTCAAAGCTTGTGACTCTTTGCTGTCTTTACACACCTGAGTTAATAAAATACTGGTGACCCTTGCCATTTAAAGTGGACGTAGGTCACGTTGACCGAACCACTATAAAATCTTGTTTTTTCTCTCTCTCTACTTATTTTACTGCATTTTATATTGCTTACTTAACAGGTGGTGTGCAAATCAATTTGTGCATCATCAACTTCAAGGCACATGTACAGTACTGTGTCCAAAGTCATAAGAAAAAAAAAAGAATGAGAGATTATAATACAATAGGATTGTTCTTTATTCCATTGAATTATGACATAAATTCTTTTGCAACTTAATCTGAATAAATTATAGTTAATCACTATTTATTTTTTATTTTTGATAAGATATCTCTTTGGACATCGGAATCAAGCCCATGAAAAACTGTCTCCACTTTGATAAAGGAACATATTGGCTAGTGAGGGAAGAAGCATATTTGGGTAGTGAGGGTTATTATGGTATTTTGATGCCACTTACGATTACCTACTAATTGTCCTATGAAAAAATATCTTCTCCTTCATAAATTAATTGCTCTTCTTCGCCTAATTTGTCATCCAACATTTCAGTTGCATTTCAATCTGCACCCCCTCACAAAAGCCTTCACAAATTTGCTGGTGTGAGGCAAGCTTCCAATTAAAGCAATTTTTTCAGAAGATAAAGAAGCTGCAATCAGTAAGTTGTAGAATTGTATAATTATTTGTTTTTATTATTTGAAAAATATGTTCTATTTCGATTCCTTCAAAATACTTTTCTAAGTATGATTATTACTTTTACACTACCCCATTGACAAACATTCGTGAAATAAATTTATCTATCTAAATTTAAAAGCCATGTGGATTGGCTTAGGCTTGAACCAAGCCATGGATCAATGCAGTACAGTGATTAAATTTATCTATCTATATTGTCATAACCAACAGGTTAGTTGGGAGGGGCCTTTAGAGGCTTTCCCTCCCTATTTTCTTTTCCTTTTTTTCCGTAAAATTTTGATTTTATTAAACAAAAAAAATAGATTTTTCCAACAAAAACCTTTAACCCCTCATCCGATTTCTGACACTATCTATAACTTACACTTATATTTTAACCACAATAAAAAGTACATGACATGGGATTATCTTAGTCAATGTCCAAATAAAAAACACGCCTTCAAAAGGGCAAATCATACTTTAACTCCTTTAACTATGTCCCTTAAATTATTGAATTTTTTACATTTTTTCCTCAATTACTTGAATTATTTTATATTTCCTCAAACGCAAACGTCTGCTATCTTTTTTAGTAAAAATTTACAACGTGTTGTGACAAAGTAAAAAAAAATCACATAATTTGGAGAGCAAAATAAAATAACTTCTCATCAAATTTACAACGGACATTAATAATTAAAGCAATTCAAAATAAATCACATAGTTAAAGATGCAATGTGAAAAACATGCTGATTGAGGACACAACGTGAAAAAAGTAATATGTTAAGAGAGAGACTAACGTCCGGTGTTTGGACTTCTAGGCCTATCATTTCCCATCTTGTGTATTTACTAGATGTTCATTTAACAAAAGTGACTTTAGCTTTCCACCTTGTCTTTTTAAAAAGATGTCTAATTATTTTCAGTGTGATTTCATATTGGTTTCCGATTTTTTTGTGCGGCATGTGAAGTAAAATATCTTTTGAAATATTCTTAGATACGTGTTTGTCATTCTACACAAATTGTCAAGGGAAACTAGATGTCTCAGTTGTCTATTTGCATCGACGAAAAGCTTGTTTTATTACCATCTACACCTTGTAAACGTTACCTGTTCAGAATAAATGACGCACTACGTAGAGAAAAAAGTGAAGCATACGAACTAGAAATTTTAGCAATTGGTCTTTATCACCGCGGCAAAGTTAAGCTACAAATGATGGAAGAACAAAAACTATTGTACCTGCAAAAGTTGCTTAAACGGAGAAATGAGTCGAGTGTGAATAGATATGTCATAGTCATGCAAGAATTGGAACAAGAAGCAAGAAAATGTTATGCTAGACCCATTAAAATGAGCAATGATGAGTTTGTGGAAATGATGCTACTTGATGGGTCTTTTATAATCGAGTTATTTCACAAACTCTATTGTCGAGAACAGGAACATAGTTTAAAAGAACAAATATTATAAAAATTTATTTGGACAATACTCTCCTTCTCCATCTCCATCTCTCTGTCTCTCTCTCTTTCATTGTGCATCAAGACCCACAAAACACAGGGAACCACCGAAACCCACCAACCACCACCACCACCACACACATAGATGCTCAGTGAGGCGGAAAAGAAGAATGAACAGAGAAATAGAGAGAGAGAGAGAGAGAGAGAAGGGTGGAGAAGAAGAATGAACAGAGAGGGAGCTCAGTCAGGCAATTTTGGAGAAAATGCAACAGTCTCTCCTTTTTGTCTCCAATAAAACTCAAAGGGGAGACCTCATTAATTTGAAGATAGTTGTTTCCCTTGTTTTAATTTTGCCTTAGAAAATAATGAAAACATCATTTTGTTGTTATCTAAAATTAAATCTCAATTCCCAAAATTTTTAAAAAAATTGGAGAACAAAAAAGCTAAAAAAAAAAAAGATTTTGGGTGTTTTCGAAATTTTGAGAACAAAAAACAGTTTTCGAAAACTAAATCAAACAAGGTCATAGATTCTCACTCTTATTGTGATTAGGGCTATCAAAGATTGGTTTTATGGTTAACAATTCTGTTCACCCATTGTCAATTAATTTTTTTTGTTAAATGTCTCTAGCAATTTAGAATCAATTCACAGTCGTTATACGATTGGAAATCTTATTAGATTAACATTTCAGTCTTTTAATGAAGCTAAGTGAAATTAGTTGGTCCAATTAGTTGTAAGATAATTGGAGGATTAATTAATGACCAATTGGAGGTAATTAATGGGTGAATAACTTTATCTCTGCCCTATCCACACTCTACCTACAAGAACAACATTAAGAAGATGATTTCATGGGATTGTAAGTTCAAGATGCAAGAACAACTTTAGTACCGTATCCGAAGTTAAAAGAAATAAAAATATGTGATGTTATAATAAAATAGGATTGTTTGAAATTTCTTCAAAAACTTTGGAATTTATCTTACTTTTTTGGAAGCCGTAACTAAATTCATCGAATTGTAACACGTATTCTTTTGTAATGTACTCTAATCCTCCATTTGGTAGGAATAATAAAAAGAAGAAGGGATACACATACATTTTCTATCATCTAATGAAAGTAAGTAGGAATGATATACTTATCTTCCTTTGTGTTTGTTAGGATGAATGGAAAATAAAAATAATTATTTTTTTTTTAATTTTTAATTTATTTTTTTTAAAAAAATATAAATACATATTTTGCAATTGTATTTATATATGAAATTAATGTATACATAATATATATATATATATATATATATATATATATATATATGTATATATATATGTATATATATATATACATATATATATATACATA